>JAJMKV010000012.1:45339-323549 GCA_030569375.1 Ogataea ganodermatis
TTTTTTTTTTTTTTTTTTTTTTTTTGGGATTTCGGAGTTGCGCACCGTTGTCGGAAAAAAATTTAAAAAGAAAGGATACGGGCAAGAGAATTACGGAAACTCAAAGCCAAGATGGAAACCGATATGAGATGTGAACGTTTCCGTGAGTGCGGGCAAGATCACGTTTTATCCCCTTGGTCATTGGAAAATTACTTCTTGTAATCAGATATACTGCTTCCCCCCTTCCGATATGGTCATGTCATGGGCGGGCATTGTTTCGCTTAATCAAATTGGGATATCGAGAACGAGCGCACAAATGGCTCGGTCCGCTAGCGAGACGGGCAGCGGCGGCGGTGTCTGGTTGCGCGCGTTGAGCGGCTCAAATTAGATTCTGCCAATCCGGTCTGCGGGTTTTGTAATGGTGCTTACGTAATTGTGGTGATTTTTTTTTTCGTAGCTGAAAAAAAAAAAATAATCAACCCCTCGACTTCTTTCAACCTCAAAAGACTCCTCTAAAATCACCAACTGAACATGTCAAAATTCGCCCGGCTTTTCCGCAACTACGCCACAAAAGCCGTGAGACTCACGGCTGAGTCGTATCCAAAATTGCAGCGGAACTCGTCGTTCAACACGCTGACACCAGAATCTGTGGCTTTTTTCAAGTCGGTCGTTGGAGAAAATGCCGTCGTGACCGATAAAGACCTGCTGGCTTCGTACAACGAAGACCAGATGCGCAAGTACCGTGGACAGTCGTCGCTCGTGGTGAAGCCCAAGACGGTGGAACAGGTGTCTGAGATTCTCAAGTACTGTAACGAGAACCGGCTGGCTGTGGCTCCCCAAGGTGGAAACACAGGACTGGTTGGAGGCAGTGTTCCTGTTTTTGACGAGATTGTGCTTTCGCTGGCCAACATGAACAAAATTCGCTCGTTTGACACCACTTCTGGGATCCTGAAGGTTGATGCCGGTGTGATTTTGGAGAATGCCGACGCGTTTCTGGCTGAAAATGGGTACATTTTCCCGCTGGATCTTGGTGCCAAAGGGTCTTGTCATGTTGGAGGAAATGTGGCCACGAATGCGGGTGGTTTGAGACTGCTACGGTACGGATCTTTGCACGGAACGGTTTTGGGGCTCGAGGCTGTGCTTCCGGACGGGACGATTTACAACTCGATGAACGCCCTACGCAAGGACAACACGGGTTACGACTTGAAGCAGCTTTTCATCGGATCTGAGGGTACTTTGGGTATCATAACTGGTGTTTCCATTCTCTGTCCAGCAAGACCAAAGGCTGTGAATATTGCATTTTTGGGTGTGGCTGATTACGAGGCTGTGCAAAAAACTTTCAAAAAAGCAAAAGCCGAGCTTGGAGAAATTTTGTCAGCATTTGAATTCATGGATCGGGAATCCCAAGTTCAAGCGAAGCTGTTCTTGAAATCATCGCACCCATTGGCCCAGGACGATCCGGATGTGGACGTTCCTGAGTACCCATTCTACGTTTTGATCGAAACTTCAGGGTCGAATAAAGAGCACGATGATGCCAAGTTGGAGGCATTTTTGGAGACTGTGATGGAGGACGGCACTGTTGAGGATGGAGTGGTGTCGCAGGACGAGACTCAGCTCAAGACGCTGTGGCATTGGAGGGAGGGCATCAGTGAGGCGTCCAACGCGCACGGAGGTGTGTACAAGTACGACGTTTCGCTTCCGTTGCCTGTGATGTACAATTTGGTTGAGGCTGTGCGCGAGAGATTACGTAATGCTGACGTCATCTCGCTGACCGACGAAACCAAGCCTGTTGTGGATGCTGTTGGATATGGACATATTGGAGATGGCAATTTGCACCTGAATGTTTGTGTTCGTGAGTACACCAAGGAGGTTGAGGCTGTGCTGGAGCCGTTTGTTTATGAGTGGATTAGTGAGAATCATGGGAGTATTAGTGCTGAGCATGGGTTGGGATTCCAGAAGAAGAATTATATTGGGTATTCCAAGAGTGAGGTTGAGATTGCTTTGATGAGGGAGTTGAAGGGGAAGTTTGATCCAAGGGGGATTTTGAATCCGTATAAGTATATATAAGCAAATGACGAGCGAAGCGAGTCATTTGCGAATCAAGCAACGAGCACGAGCAACGAGCAACGAGCAACGAGCAACGAGCAACGAGCGAAGCGAGTTGCTCGTTATTCGATAAATGATTACTTGTTATTTAGAATGATTACCCGTTATTTGGAATAAGGATTATTTGTTATTTGAAATCACTACTCGCACGAGCAAATGACTCGCTTCGCTCGTCATTGGTGATCGTTGGTGATCATTGGTGATCATTGGTGATCATTGGTGATCATAATCCCCGCAAGTGTTCTTTGGAATGACCACCAAAAACGCTCGTTTATTTGATAAATTATTACTTACTATTTGGAATACTCCCTTTTTGTAAAACTGATTACTCGTCATTTGAAATGATCACTCGTTATTTGAAATGATCACTCATTATTTAGAATAATTACTCGCAACTCGCTTCGCTCGTTGCTACATCAAATATTGACAACGTGCTTGTAGTATTTTAGGATAGGTTTACTCGTCATATACAAAACAACCAATGTCGTTAGCTTGATTCTCATCATTCATGCTCATGACGAGCGACCGAGTCGCAAGTTGCGAGTCGCAAGTCGCGAGTCGCGAGTCGCGAGTCGCTCGTGATTTGTCACTTTTTGGTAATCATTTAAAAGTGCAACTCGCTGGGATGATCACCAATGATCACCAAGGCAAATGACGAGCGAAGCGAGTTATTTGCTTCAAATTTTGGTAATCATTTCAAAAAAGACTTGCTGGGATTATGATCACCAATGATCACCAATGACGAGCGAAGCGAGTCATTTGCTTTTTGCTCGTCATTCAGTAATCATCATCCGGATTGGCCACCTTCAAAATCTTCCTATTATAATCCCTCGCATCCGCTAACGATCCATCGCTCAGCCGCCGGCGTCCGAGAGCAACTTGTCCCGAAGGTTCACTGCCACTATCATTTGGAGAACTCGAATAAAGTTCATCTTCAGCAGACTCGAATGGGTTTTTATTCGATTTCAAGGCCTCTTCGTAAGCCAAATCGTCTGCAATGATTGTATCGTCACCATCGTCTCTGTTTCTCCTCACCAAAAAGAGCACAATTGCCCCCACGATAATCGACCCACCAACGGCACCCCCCACGGCACCGCCAATGATGGCGCCTTTGTTTGAGTGGGAGGAGCTTCCGCTGGATTTCGACGTGGACGTGGATGACGACGTGGCGGACGCGGCCGTTGTTGTTGTTGGTGAGGATTTTGTCACGTAAATCACAGTGGTCATAACGGTTCCACTTTGTTGGATCACCGAGGTGAGTGGGACTGTGGAGGTGGGTGAGGATGTTGTGGTGGGGGAGGATGTGGAAGTGGAGGACGTGGAGGACGTGGAGGAAGAGGTGGTGGAGGAGGAGGTGGTGGATGATGACGTGGTGGATGATGACGTGGTGGATGAGGAGGTGGTGGACGACGAGGCGGACGACGTGGTGATCTCGCTCGAGCTCAATGTGGAGGAGGTGGAGGAGGTGGAGGAGGATGTTTGCGCGGAGGATTCCGTGGAGGATTCCGTGGAGGATGCCGTGGATGATTCCGCGGAAGATTCCGAGGAAGATTGCGTGGAGGATTGCGTGGAGGATTGCGTGGAGGAAGAAGTTTCCGCGGAGGAGGATTCGTCGGAAGAGTCGTCACCCCCCACGCTCGAGGAGGTGACGTCATCCTCTTCCGAACTACTCTGCACGGAGGAATCGTCGTTGGAATAGACACTATAAGTGCTGTCTCCTCCACAGACATCTGATGGATACCCATAACAGGAGGTGTCGCAATCGCTGGAGCTTGTTGAGTCGGTGGGCTTCTTATTTCCGCAGTAGCACTCGTTTCCGTTGGACATGGCGTAGTACGAGTAGCTGCTACACTCGGACGCGCAATTTGACGACGACTGGTATATGTTGGTTCCTTTGCTGACATAGGAGGAGGGAAGTGAGGAATAACATTCGACCGAGTTGGATGCTTGTACGCGTGGGGATATGCTCACCAGGACGGCTGCGATGTAAGCGAGTGTAAGCGTGCGGGAGCGCATCTTGGGTGGATGGGGAGGGGAGGTTGTTGAAGGGTGGAAAGGGTTGAAGTTGGTTGGTTGGGTGTTTTTTTTTTTTTTCTCTCAAGGTGAAGAATGGTGTTTCGGATGTGTTTAAAATTTTCAAAGGCTGTGCAGGGATATAAATAGCGGGGGGGGGGGGGGGGGGGGGGGAGAGAAAGTGCGCGTGCGTGGGCGTGCGCGGGCGCGCGAGGGCGGGTGCGCGAGGGCGGGTGTGCTGAGGACGGCGCGTTTTTTCCCCCTTTCATTCCGCGCCCATTTCGAAAGGAGTGGGCGCGGTGGGGGAGGGAGGGTCTAGAATTCGCGAAGAGCGAAGCGACGACGAGCGAAGCGAGTCGTCGCGTCGAAATTTTGATTTCGTTAAACTTATTATTCGTCGCGTCGTCGCGTCGAAATTTTGATTTTCTTAAATTCTATTATTCGTCGCGTCGTTGCGTCGAAATTTTGATTTTATTGAATTTTTGTATTCGTCGCGTCGTCGCGTCGAGATTTTGATTTTCTTAGATTTTATTATTCGTCGCGTCGTCGCGTCGATACTAAAAAACGTCTCGCTTGCGTCGACTCGCTTCGCTCGTCGTCGCTCGCTCGTCGTCGCTCGTCGCGTCGACCCACAAAACGTCTCGCTTCGCTCGCCGTTTTTGTGGGTCTCCAATTTACTTTTATCCTCCCATTTGCCCTCTCCAACCAACAATGCCACACACCGATTTTATCCCCCCCCCCGAACAACCAATCTACCATGACCTCACAAACATCCGACAGGAGCTGTCGCGTATCAAAAGAGACCACTCAAAGTACATGAACTCCAAAGATATTGGAGAAGTTTACGAGAGTGTGTTGAAGGAGATACGCAAGCTGAGGGCGGTGAGAGAGGCTGGAAGCTGTGCGGAAGCGACGGAAAACAGGGTAATCAACAAGGTTGACATTCTTGTTGACGAGATATTCCAGCTTTTGTCGCTGTGTTTTGTCACTTGCGGGTTGTCAAATACGGCACCAGCCACCTACGCCTCATTGTCGACGGTGCAGAGGCTGCTGGAACATTTGAACGAGAACGATATTTTCACGCACCAGGATCTCAAGCCAATCAGGGAGCGTCTGGACGAGATTGCGAGTATTATTGACAACGACGAGAACGTGACTTCGCAGGAGGAAGTTGAGCTGTTGCACGCCAAGTTGAAGCAGTGCAATGACGAGTATTTGGTGCTGACAGACAAGATTGACCAGCTTCCGGAGGCTGTTCAGGCGATTATGGACCGGCTGATCACGCTCAAGTACCGGATTTTGAGCGAGATTGCGAGCCAGCACGAGTCTGGGGCGGTTTTGGAGCCGAGCGGGTTTGTGAGGCAGCTGGAAAGCATCCAATCAGAGTGCGAGGTGACGTTTTCGGAGCAGGAGACCAAGGGACAAGGTGTTTTGAAAGGACTGATTGACGAGTGTCACAATTTGCTGAACGATCTGAGGATCGGGGCCGACAAGGTGAGTCCGGAGCTGGCTGAGATCTACCAAAAGCTGGACAAATTGAAGGGAACTCTGGAGAATCTGCTGGTTACAAGAAGATGGACGCTGAGAACAACGGATATTTTCAACTACCAGCGGGATTTGAACAAGATCGACACGCTGCGGGTTGACGGGTACTTTGGTAACAAGGAGTCGCGGGGCCAGGCGATGCTTTTGTATCTGTTGAGACGGTGCTATGCGATCATTTACAAGCTTTTGGAGAGCTCTGAGCCGGTGAGCGAGTCGTTGCAGCCGCTACACAACCAGCTGACCACTGTGAGACGGTGTCTTTTGGATCTCAAGAGAATGGGAGGAATCTCCTCGATGAGAGAGCTGTATCCGTACCAGATGAAGCTGGGTTCTGTTGACAACCAGCGTGTTGATGGCAAGTTTTTGGTGAATGACCAGATTCCCGAGGGCCAGGGCACGTTGAATGCTCTTTTGGCAGAGTGTTTTGACATTGTTCATGAGTTGAAGATTGAGTTTTTGCAGAATCAGCCGGAGGAGACGCAGAGTGTTCGGGCGAATGTGATTGGTACAAAGGCGTTGCAGGAGGTGAGTTATGATTATAATAATGTTGGGGAGGATGGGGAGCAGGAGGAGGTGAGTTATAGTGAGAGTGGGAGTGAGCTGGACTGAACAACGAGCACTCAAACAACGAGCGAAGCGAGTTGTTTGAGTTATCCAAAGAACAACCATTAAACAACGAGCAAAGCGAGTTAGCACTCAACCAACGAGCGAAGCGAGTTGTTTGAGTTATCCAATGAAGAACAACCACTCAAACACGAGCAAAGCGAGTTAGCACTCAAACAACTCGCTTCGCTCGTTGTTTGAGCTATCCAATGAAGAACAACCATTAAACAACTCGCTTCACTCGTTGTTCGCTATTTGAGTTACAACTCAACGAGCGACTCGCTTCGCTCGTCCCTCCCTCCCCGCAAGTACGTATTTGTTTTTAGTTTATTCATTCTCACCGGTAAAGGAATTATGGAGCGGCAGTAATAGTATACTCGAAACTTAATATCTACGTTCGTTGATTACGTAAGCGTTGCGCAAGACTCAAACAGCGAGCAAAGCGAGGTGACAACGAGCGAAGCGAGTTGTTTGATATATTCAATGAAGAATAACAACTGGCAAAGTGAGTTCAAGTTGAGTTCAAGTTGTTTGAAGAGGTTATTCTTCATTGGAAACTCAAACACGAGCGAAGCGAGTTGTTTGAATTGTTCTGCTTATGTAAGCGAATTGCAGCACTTTGACAGCGAGGTTTGACCAAAGTGTTTGATTAACTTATCTCGTTTTGCTCGGTTCAAGCAAAGTGTTTAAGTTAATGAATAGCAATAGCGAGCGAAGCGAAGTGCCCGCTGTTTGAGTGTTGGATTAGTAACTCGCTTACGTAATCAATACAAACAACGAGCGAACAACGGGCGAACAACGAGCGAACAACGAGCGAAGCGAGTTGTTTGAGTACATCAACAACCCACAACAACCCATCAAACAACTCGCTTCGCTCGTTGTTTGCTCTCGTTGTGCTCTCTTATTGGATAACTCAAACAACTCGCTTCGCTCGCTGTTTGAGTATTAGTTAATGGTTGAAAAAATTTTCAACTTCTCTCCCTACCAAACCTCACCTTCTCCCACCACCATGTCTAAATTCTTCGACAAACCACCGTGTGCGCAAAATTCCCACCTGCTATCCAACAAATGGACTGTGTGGGTGCACCAAAAAACGAGGCGAGTTAGCCGTGAATTGGAAGGCGAGACGGAGGATGTTTTGGGCGATACGAACGGTGGAGCAGGAGACGACCTGGACAGATACCTGCAAACAACAAGCATAGTGACGTTCCCCACGATGGACGGGACGCAGACGCCCGTGATAGAGTCTGTGGAACAACTGTGGCAGGCATTGAGCAACCTGAAAACGGCGTCTGAGCTGTCGAAGAACACAAACATTCTGGTGTTTAAGCACGGAATCAAGCCGATCTGGGAGGACCCGGTGAACCAGAAGGGCGGCAGATGGATATTTCGGTTTTCCAAGAGACCACAGACGCATACCCGAACGAGTTCACGAGAAATGGCGCGCAGTAAGCGTCGGATGGCGCTGATTTGGGAGCGGGTTGTGTTGCGGACGTTGGCGGGGACTTTTGTCCCGCAGGACAATCTTTTCAAGGAGTTTTTGGAGCAAGATATCAGCGGGGTTGTGCTGAGTATAAAGAAGGATGAGGATACGATTTCGATATGGAACCAAAACCTTTGCACCAGCAAATTTCAGGAGTGCGAAAGTGAAAAATTGGACCGGATGGCTGCAGAATTGAAGCGTCAGTTTGCAATGTTGGAAGGTGGTGAATTGGAATTGGGGGAGGATGTGAATGGGATAATGCAAGGGGAGATTGACGGGGAGGAGGATGAGGATGAGGCGAAAAGACAGGTTAAATTGACGCCATTTTTGCTGCGACGGGGTCTTTGCGACGCGCTGTTGCGGGTTGTTCGTGAGGTTGACGCGATTCTGGACGCTACGGACACGGAGCAGGTGAAGGGTGCTGTTTTGGGGACGGATGGTGGCGAGGATGGTGCGAAAGTGGATGGGATTTCGTGGTATTATAAGTTGCACCAGGACACGAGCGTGTTTGTGGCTAACGGGCCGAGCCGGTTGAGCAAGAAGCGGTCGAGTTATTTGAAGAAGGACGTGCGCAAGTACAAGGGGAGGGAGAAGGAGGAGAGGCGGTGGAGGGAGGAGGAGAAGGAGAAGGAGGAGGAGACGAATATTTTTGCTGATTTGGGGAAGCAGAGGAAGAAGTTGGAGGAGGGGGGGGAGAATGGGTTGTTGAGTTTTGGGTCGAGGAGGAGGGCCAAACGAAGCGAGCAACAGCAGTGAAACAACGAGCGGAGCGAAACAACGAGCGGAGCGAGTTGTTTCACTGAACTCTTGGCTAACTTTACCGAGCGAAGCGACACTCAAACAGCGAGCGAAGCGAGAACTCGATCACGAGCGGAGCGAACAACTCGCCTCGCTCGTTGTTATCAACAACAAGTGAACAACTCGCCTGTGGAGCACTTTGCTCGTTGTTCATTAAATAACCAGAGATTTGAAAATGTGATTACGTAATATTAGTTCAGGGCTACATAACCATATGTCCTACAATACAGCGAAGCAACGAGCGAAGCAACGAGCGAAGCGAGTTCAACTTGAGTTCAGCTTGAACTCGCTCGTTGTTTCAATCCGTCGTTTGGTACTCTTTGTTTGAGTGCTTGTTGATGGGTTATCAGATAATAAATTGTGAATAGTAATCAATGGTAATAAATAATGGTGATAACGCTACGCTTGTTGCTCTCAATAAATAATAATAAATAATAATAAATAATCAAACCTTTGGTGAAGATATGTTGAATGGATAGCTCAACAACGAGCGGAGCGACGAGCACTCGGACAACTAAACAACTCGCTCCGCTCGTTGTTTAGTTCGCTCGTTGTTTAGTACCTGTTCACAGCAATCGCATGATCATCCCCTCCAACCAATCCAAGCGTCTTTGGAGTCAAATAATCCCGCTTCTTCACAAAAGGCGCCCCAATAACCTCCTTGTCACCCTCTGCCAAGTGACTCTCGATAATAGTCATCTTATAAGCCTCCAACCGGTGCCTTCTGCACTCCAAGTAATCATTCTTAAACGGAATACACTCGTCGTTACTACCAGTCTTTTCGCTGGTAATACACTCGAGCGCTTTTTGGAACTGTCCAAAGCATTTGTTTGGTCCGCCGTTTCTTCCAACCTGTTGTAATGGTGCCATTTTGATGGGTGATGAGAAGGATGATAGAGAAAGAGGTTGGAATTTTTTCTGTCTTCTTATAGGTTGGAGGGGGTCACGTGACAGCCAAAAAACGAGCACTCAAAAAACGAGCACTCAAAGAACGAGTACTCAAAGAACGAGCGTAGCGAGTTGTTTGAGTTATCCAGAGCAAGAAGGAGTGGAGGGGAGTGGAGCTCTCCTCCAACAAAGTCCGCTCGTGGAGGCTTGAGCAACTCGCTTCGCTCGTTACTCAAGGCGGGTAACGTCGTGCCCCACCCAATCCAATTTTCACTATATTTCTCCATATCTCTCCCTCTCCCTCTTTCTCCCTCTTTCCCCCTCTCCCTTTTCCCTCCCCACCAAAATGACCACCGAAAGAGGCCGTCCGCCATGGAAAGCACCCGAAAATCACCTCCCCACACTCCCCTCCTCGTTGTGGGGAAATCCTCCCTCCAAATCCCACCAAATCTACACAATAACCAACTGTCTCACGCCCGAACAAGTTGATTCGTTGCAAATTCTCGTCAGAATCGACGAAATCTCATCCTCCTTGCAATCAGGAAACCTTGTTCCGCACAATCGCACACGCTCGCCCTCTCCACCGCCCGTTTACGACGCCAGTGGCAAAAGAACAAACACCAGAGAGGCCCGCCACAGGAAAAGACTCGAAACAGAGAGGAATAAACTGGTGGAAAAGGCATTGAAAACCATCCCCGATTACTCTCCACCGGAAAACTACCGCAAGCCAGTGAAAACCAGCGAAAAACTCTACATTCCAGCGAAAAATCATCCTGAAATCAACTTTATCGGACTGTTGTTGGGCCCAAGAGGCAACACTTTGAAGCATTTACAAGAGCAAAGTGGCGCCAAAATCGGAATTAGAGGTAAAGGTTCGGTCAAAGAGGGTAAAAACACTTCTTCTCTCCGTCCCGAACAGAACAACCTCGAGGATGATCTACACTGCTTGATCACGGCAGACAGCGAGGAAAAGATTCAAAAGGCCATCCAGTTGTGCAATCAAATCATCAACAAGGCAATCAACGCTCCCGAAGGCCAAAACGATCTAAAACGAGACCAATTGAAAGAACTCGCAATCTTGAATGGAACTCTCAGAACTGCCGAGGACCGTATTTGCTCATCCTGTGGTGAAAGAGGACACAGAAGATTCGAATGTACAAATAACAGAATGAACTTTGTTCAGTCGCTTGTTTGTTCCCGTTGCGGTAATGTGGGACATTTGGCAAAAGATTGTCGTGTTGCAGCGGTTGCTGGAGTCGATGAGAGGGAATTCGATGAGATGATGAGAGACATTACACAACAAAACGGTTCCAACGGGCCAGAAGACCTTGGAAGAAAGAGACAGTTTGTAGGAGAAGATGAGACTTCAAGGAAAAGAGTCTTGCAACTCCCAGAGCCAGCCGCAGTGCCAGAACCGCTTCCCCAACAGCCCGTGCAAGCTACTCCGCTTGCTGCTCCACCTGGTATCGCGCCTTTGAAAGGACCTCCAGGTATTTCTGGAGTTTCGGCTCCTCAACGGGTTCCTCCTCCTCCAGGTAGGCTTGCACCTCCTCCACCGCCGAAGTTGGGGTTGAAGGTGCCTCCACCGCCAAAGCGCTCCAGCTAGAGCAAATGACGAGCAAATGACGAGCGAAGCGAGTCATTTGCGAGTTTGCGAGCTTGCGAGTTTGCAATTTTGCAAGTTTGCGAGTTGCAAATGACGAGCAAATGACGAGCAAATGACTCGCTTCGCTCGTCATTTGCGAGTTTACGTTGAGCACTCGCAAATGCTCGTCTACAATCACCACCTTGGCGAAGCGAGTTGAGTACAAACAGTACAAACCGGAAACCTAAAACCTAAACCGAGTTCTCCCCTTATAATGACGTACGTGTGAATGATGGGTCAATTGACTTGCAATTGTATGGTGGAGTTGCTCAATTTCATTATTTGCACTCCAAATGTCTCCTTGAACAACTCAAACAGTCCATTCCATCTCCCTCCCTCACACACTTTATCTTCTTGTACCTACAACTGGCACAAGAAGTCTTTTTCGAACTTTTTCCAATAGAAAACCTTCTCTCCTCTTCAGGTTCAACATCGCTAAAACCTTCATGAACAGGAGAAAGTGAACTATCCGAACTATAATTGAACGATTGTGACTTTTCAGACTTGTTAAACTTGATTATATCATTTCTGGTGAATCCTTTTGAGAAACAACATGAAAGTTTTTTCAATGTACAAGCTGAGCATTGCTTAAATTTCAAATATCTGAATTGTGCAAGTTTTGTGTTTGTCTTGTTTTGCGTGATTTCGAAATATTGATAGTCTTGTTCATCTTGATAGAGATAGTTACAATTTGCAATTTCCGATGGTTTTTTGCCAATTGTTTCAATCTTGGATGGCAACTCGGACAAAATGATAATTTCAGAGTCACACTTGATTTTTCTTGATCTACAACAGTCACAAGATGGTCCTGATCTTTGTCTCTTGGATGTTGCCGATGGTGATGCTAATTTGATTGATTGTGGTTGCACCAAATTGGCGATTTCCAGTTTGGGTGATTTTTTCGATTTTTTCGGTTCATCAGAAATGAGCTCGGAAAATTCTCTTTTTCTAGAGTAAATGTAATGGGATTCGGGAGGCGAAGAAGCTGTGGATGTTGATGGGGAAGTAGACGGAGACGTGAGGGGAGGAAGTCCAACTGGCGCTGGCGGAACAGCCGCTGCCGCCGCCGTTGTTGTTGTTGTTGCTGACGAATCTTGCAAAAAACCAGTCTTTTCAATCACATCTTTTGATTCCTTCAACTCCTTCGGAGCTGACACCTGCATCGCCGTTTGTATCAACAAATCCAACTTTGATGGGTTTCCGAAATCCGGACGTAATCTAGGAAGCGCCGAACTGTACAAGGGAGGAAGCGCCGAATCAACAGCTGCACCCCCAGCCAGCTCGGTCAACTTCGGCAAACATGGAAGCGGCAAAGGCGCCGGTCTTATTGGCGAGGTTGTGGCATAGGTTGTGGGGATATTGTTGTTGAGGGCGAGCGAATAGTTTGAAAGATCGGTTATTGGAGTACGAGACTTGACATAGTTTCTGGTGCACATGATGGAACGCCGACAAGAGCGAAAATGAAATCGCTTAGCGCTGTATGATAAAGAAGATTGTGGGGCAATAAAAGAGGAAAAAAAACGGCACACACACTGATTTTATAAATGGACATAAATCTACTTTTTAAACATCTAGGGTCGGAAAAAAGAAACGAGGAGAGCTCTATTTTCCCCCACGGCTCTGGAACAATAGGGAGGGACAAGGGGTGTCGGAAACGGAGTGACAGCGCAATGACGAGCAAGTGGCGGGCAAATGAGGAGTCACCAACAAGCAAAATGGCGAGCGAGGTGAGCTATTTGCAAAAGGGCCCAACAGACAGGGTCGTTGTGTAGCACCATTCTTATCACCCTTTACGCCATGTCTCTGCGCGAGCTAGCGGGCTTCGCGTAGAGTTGCTCGTGCCACCCCTCCTCCGCATCCTCGCGTGCGTTTCCGACACGGGGTGAACTCCGCGGACAAAACAGGGACCTCCGTAGCTCGGGGCTCGGACAGAAGATATGGCGGGATACCGGTTTTGGGGAATCACTCGCGCGCGCGCTCGCGCCAACTCCCTCCCCCTCCCTGTCTCACGTCTCCTCACGCCCGCTTGCGCCCGCTCGCGCCCGCTTAGCGGAGTTGAAATACTTCGGACACGCACACCCGCTTGGCTGGGCCTTCGCGCAAAACCGGAGCCGATAAAAAGTGGCATCATTTTCAGGCACATGGGTGGTGCCACCAGATCCGAGAACGAAAATCCGTTCCGCTAGTGTCTGCTAGCTACTCCATGCTCGATGTTTGCCCTGCTCCCCAGTCCCTGTATTCTCAGACCACTCACTCATTCTCCACCGTCTCCACCGGCTAACCGCCAGCCACCACTTTGGCCAACCACAGCGGTCACTTGCCCGTACCCGAGCCATGCAGCCTATTGAGAAATGATTCCGACACGCATCCAGCCAGCATGTTTCCGGCCCCGGGTACATGCATATCCGGTTCCGATTTTTTACGGGAGACTGATCCCCACGGTTCTCATTTGGCCCCAGCTCCGAACCCGTCTCCGTCTCCGTCTCCGAACCCGTCTCCGTGTTGCCGCTGTGGGGCAACTCCGAACTGGCTACAATTACACTTTTCTGTTTCCGGATGTACCAAATAGGAAGAAACTTTCATGGGGTGTGATCGGCGTGACTCGCGGGGAATTTCGGTGGTCTCCCCGCAGTGATGATTCACAAGCAAAACAACCAAGGCAAAAGTATTCAGGTATGACTGTGCGACTCAACCGAGACGACCGAGTCGACCGATTCAACCACAGTTATGGTTTACAACAACTAAGTATATATGGCGGAGCCAGTGGAATGGCTTTTTTGAAAGTTCTTCGTAGCGAGTCGTGAGTCGCACGGTTGTAAAAGCACTAAAATTCGGCGAAATGGTGACGAAAAATAAATGTAGGGTAACCATGGATCAACCTTCAAAAATACCCCACAATCAAGTGAATTTACCCATTAAATTCCATAGCCCATGCTCGTGAATGTAGTAATTATCATATTATTATACTCGGTTTTCTATTGAGGCAACTTCCTCGCACTAAAAAGTCCGGGTAGTCAGTCATTTGATTGACTCAAGTGTAGTTAATGTGATGAGTGTTTTTTCCAGTAATCATTCATGAATCCCTTGGCTCGCTCGCCAAAAACTGCTCATGAAGCTTCTTTTGCTGCTCATACAACTTCACCAACTTCTTTCTCCCACTCTTAGTCACCTCCTCTCCATCAACCCCCTTCACCGGAATCCCGTCTGAATCCCACTCCGAGTACAACTTGCGGTACTCCTCTGTCTTAAACATTTCCAGCGGACTCACTTTGGCCTTCTCCAGTCTTTCCCGCTCCTTCTCCTGCTTCAACTTCAATTGCTCTAATCTCTTTCTCTCCTTCTCAACCTGTTGCTGAACTTTTTCCTCTTGAACCCGCACAATCTCCTGTTTCTCCTCCTCATTCAAAAACTTGATCAATGCGGCCTGTCCGTTAGCCCTATCGTCCAACATCACATTCAAGTTCAGCAGGTCCTTGTCTCTGAGCGAGTCGGTAGCATCCAAAAACACTTTGTAATCGTCTTTGGCAATTGCAGAGTTCCGAACAAGATCTCTGAATGACGACAACACTTTCAAATATGGCAATGCAATCTCCTCTTTCGACTCGGAACCAGACTCCACAGAGTTCACCCATCCAAGACTGTCTGGACGCGTCTCAAAGCCCAAAACACCAAGAATCCGCGTAATGTACAACACCGTCTGGATCAACGCATCGATACGCAATTCACCGCCAACAGATGCAATGTACGTGTTGGCCGAATTCACCAAATCCATCAACGCTCTGGTGGCCACAGGGGTCGAGAAACTGTCACAGAATGCAGCATGAACACTCTTACGGGTTTCAGCAAGCTCCGAAGCAAGCTTCTTCTCCAGCGAGCCATACTTCTTTGAAATGATCTCTCCTTGTTGTAATTTGTGCTCGTTGTCGGATTTCAGGGCCCGCACGTTGCTGAAAAACTTGTTCAACGACGACTCAATGGAACGCACCTCGTTCAAAAGACTCTCTTTGAAATCCAGCGAGTTGTTCCATTGAACAAGAGCAAAACACAGTCGGAGTTGCCGCGATGAATACCGGTCCAGAGCCTCGTCAATGGTGATGAAGTTCTTGAGCGACTTTGACATCTTCTGGCCTTCAATGTGCAAATGCCCCGTGTGCAGGAAATAGTTGACCCACTGTTTGCAACCGAAATGCGCCTCACTCTGTGCCAGCTCGTTGTCGTGGTGAGGGAAAGCCAGGTCAATTCCACCCGAGTGAATGTCCATACCATCGCCAACAAAATCAGCAGCCATCACCGAGCACTCGATGTGCCAGCCAGGTCTTCCAGGCCCCCAAGGAGAATCCCAGGCGGGTTCGCCAGGTTTGGATGACTTCCAAAGAGCAAAATCAGACGGGTTCAGCTTCGTTTCCGACTGCGAAAGCGACCCTTCGCCGTCTTCGATCAGCTCCATGTTTCCTTTGGACCATGGCTGCAGTTTCGCGTACTCGTGAACAGGGTCATGGTCGAATTTTGCCACGTTGAAGTACACAGAACCGTCTTTGGTGGCATAGGCAAATCCTTTGGCCACAATTTGTTCCACAAACGCCACGATCTCGGGCACGTACTCAGACACACGTGTTGTCACGCTTGGCTGCAGAACGTTGAGCTTGGCCATGTCCTCGTCGTAGCGTTGTTCCCAGTAGGAGGAGCAGGCACGGAAGATTTCAGGGTCGGTCACGGTCGCACCGAGCTCGCGGTCGAGGAGAGGGGTGAGAATTTCCGAGGTGGCACTGAGGAAAGCGCCGTTCGTAATGCCAGAGCCGCCACTGGCAGCGTCGGCGCTGCTGACAGCCTTCTGGGCCGCCACACCTGCTCTCACATGCATCGGGAGCTTTGGTTTCACCAGCCCCAATGCCACCAGATCGAGTCCCGCAGCCCATTCCACCAGATCAAGTCCCTTGGCCTCTGGCAGGTTCTTCTCAACAAACTCGCCCAGCGCCAGTTTGGCCTTGGTCAACAGCTCTGGAGAAACTGGCTCGTCCGCCTTAAACTTCTCGGAAAACCGCTTCAAAAGGTATTCCTGACGGGCGTTGACGATAATTTTATCATCGATATCCGTCACGTTCTGGATGAACCGGACGTTATAGCCAAAGTAATCTTGAAGAATCCGTCTATTGATGTCGATTGTGACGTAGTTTCTGGCGTGTCCCATGTGGCTCGCGTTGTAAACGGTGGGTCCACAGCTGTACCACGTGACCTCGTCCTTGCTGACCGGGGTGAACTCCACTTTCGACTTTGTGAGACTGTTGTACACTTTGAGCACAGGCTCATTTTTTGTATGACTCACCGGTTTGATCCACGCTGGCTGTGACATTTGCGGTAGTTTCGTTGTATGTTTCAGCGTTGACAGGGTTTTTCTGAGCATAAACGGTGGGTGTACCGTAGGGTGTAGAGAAAGAGGAAACAAGAGGGCAAAAGGTTCAAAAGAGAGGGAAATTTTTTACCAGTGGGCGACGAAGAAATTAACAAACAAAATGACGAGCGAATTTTGCTGAGTCACCCGAGCGAGCAGGTCATTTTGAGACGCCAACAGACGACAACAGAGACGATGCCAGCAGTGACAAGCAAACAGCCAACGACACATACCTGGTCGTGGTTGACAGTTGAAGAGATGGCCGGGGACACGGAGAGGGGAGGGGAGGAGAAAAGAAGGTAGTCTGAAAACTGCTTACGTAATCATAGATTTTTCTTTCTCTCCCCTTTTTGTGGAGGTTTGGATCACAAAATACAAGAACAAAGGCAACTAATTCTAGTCAATTGCACGGTTGAAAGTTCAGTATCAGTGGGTAATATTTTCATCATAGAGCTCTGGTTGACTCGATTCAGCACGTGATTATCTCAATTCACCCCGGTTCTCTCTATATCCTCTACAATTTGAGGTGTAGAGTTCATCGCTCGCTTGACGTTCGACATATACTCCCCCACGATCTGCTTTACTCTTTGCGATGTCGACCGTATACAAACTGTCCATTTCCGGGATCCGCTCGTTTAGTCCCGACACCCACGAAACCATTCAGTTTAACCGGCCACTCACCCTCATTGTTGGAACCAATGGGTCAGGAAAAACCACCATTATCGAATGTCTACGGTACGCCACCACAGGAGATCTTCCGCCCAACTCGAAAAACGGCGCGTTTATCAATGATCCGTCGATGAGCGGTGGAACGGAAACGAAAGCGCAGGTGAAACTTGCGTTTCAAAACATAAACCGCACCAATATGATTCTCACCAAGTCTCTCTCAGCGACGAAGAACGCAAAGACAAAGTCAACCACGTTCAAAACAAGGGAAAACCAGCTTGTAGCGATCCACAACGGCGAAAAACAAACCGTCACCTCGAAAGTTGCCGACATTGAAAACGCCGTGCCGATGCAGCTTGGAGTCTCAAAAGCGATCCTCAACTATGTGATCTTCTGCCACCAGGACGAGAGTCTGTGGCCGATCAGCGACTCGTCGACGCTGAAAAAGAAGTTTGACGAGATCTTTGACTCCGTCAAGTTCATCAAAGTGCTCGAGACGTTCAAGACGCTCAACAAGGAGATGAACGTGGACATCCGACTGCTCAACAACAACGTCGAGCACCTGAAGAACGACCGGTCGCGGGCGCACGCCAAGATGGAGGAGATTGCCGCGCTGAACAGTCACGTGGACAAGCTGAATCGCGAGTCTGAGCAACTCTCTGTGGAGATCGAGCAGCTGAACGCCGAAACAGAGCGACTGTTCACCTCAAACCAGGACTACGAGCGCGTGCTCAACCGGATCGAGTATCTGCGACAGCAGGAGTTGAACCTGAACCAGCAGATCGGGATTGTGCGGTCAACGACGCGGCCGATCAACCAGCCTGCGGAGCAGCTGCAGGAGATGCTCGACACGTTTGCGAACGTTTTGGCCAATAAGCAGGCGGCCGTGGACGAGATGGGCTCGCAACAGCAGCGCAGTGCCGATCAACTTGCACAGCTACGTGAGCAGTACAATGCAAGCGTCATGGAGGAAGGAAAGCTGCGTGGGCTGCGCGAGCAGTACGAGAGAAACCTCCAGAACAAGCAGCAACTTGTTCGCGAACACGGCGGAGACGACTCATTTGATGCTTTCATAGAGAAGGAACTGGCAAAACATACAGAAATATACAAACGGGAGTCGCAAAAGTTTCATGCACAGCTCGAAGACATTGAGTTTGAACTTACGACGGTCAAGGAGGACCTCTCAAAAGAGACTCAGCACGCAGAGTACATTGAGAAGGACATTGGTAGTTTAGAGGCGAAGAAGGTTGAGTTGGAGAGGTCTCTTGTGGAGGTGAGTTTGAAGGGATCTAAAATTGATGCTGAGAAGGAGCTTTTGGCTAGGGACTTGGCCGATTTGGAGGCGCTCAGATCTGCTAACGAAATCAGTTCGATCAACGAGCAGATCCACTCCACGGAAAAGCGGATTCGTGAGCTTGGTGCTGAGCAGGAGGAGCTGAACAGGCAGCTAGGCCAAACCAGCCGGCAGTCGGAGACTATGGCAAGGTCGTTTTACCTGGGGCAAGAAAAGCAGAAGTTGGAGAGAAAGTTGGAGGATGAGGAAAGCAGGATTAAGGGTCCATATGAAAAAATTATGGGGATGCAGTTTGTGGTTTCTGAATGTTTTACTACCTGTGAAAGCCGAGAAAAAGAGCTTGCTGGCCAGACAGAGAAGACGAGAGTTGAACTCGAAGACAGCAAGCGCAAGGCTGTTTTACTGCAAGAGCAACTGGAGCGGGAGAAACGGGCGTTGGATGATCGTCGCGGTGAAATGGCATTGCTCTCGGAAAGAATCAGCGCTGTTCTTGGTCCAGACCGCGTGGCAGACTACGACGAAATTCTCGAGGATGCGGAGTTCAGCTACAGCGATGCTGATGGAGGTGTGAAGGTCCGGCAATATTGTGTGAGTTTCAACAAGCGTGCGGTTGACCTGCTGAAGCAGAAGAATGCGTGTTTGCTGTGTCACCGTGACTTTCAAAGCGACGCAGAGAAGTCTAAGGTTTTAGAGCTGCTCTTCAAGCAGTCGGCTGCTCTCGAGAGCAGCAAGAGTGCGGAAGAGTCTTTGGAGGAGGCGCGACGGACTCTGGATGGGCTGAAGGGGATTTCTGCAGACGTGGCTCGGTACAATGAGTTGGCGGCGGTGGGTGGTGTGAATAATGACGGGGAGGAGCTTGAGCGGGACTTGGAGGCTTTGCGCCGGGAGAATACTGATTTGGAGTCTTCTTTGAAAGATCTTGAAATGAGACGCAAAGAACTGGTCTCTTTCAAAGACACTACTGCCGAGATCAATCGACTCTCCTCCCAGTTGGAACAAGTGCAGGCCCAGTTGGGGGCGCTTCAAAGCGAGCTTGACGCTGTTGGTGGTGTGAGGAGCGTCGAGGAGCTAGAAACAGCGCAAGGCAGTGTCACCGCAGAGCTGAAAACGCTGCGAACGGTTTTGGAAAACCTACTTATTGACCGAGAGAAGGTGTCTAGAAGCATCATTGGGCTGGAAAATGCCGTGAAAGACCGCCAGCTCGCGGTGAGTCAGCTCGAGAGGTCATTCCTTGATAAGATCAACCTGGAGAACTCGATCCGCGAGACGGCGAGCGAAATCGCGAGTCTGAAAGAGGTGTTGTCTAGCAAGTTGGTGGCGATTGAGACGCTGACGGTCAGCCAGGCGCGGCAGCAAGCTGAGCATCAGGAGTTCAAGAGCAAAGGCGCGACGGAGCTGGCTGTATTATCAGGCAAAGTGGAGGAGTTGAGTGCGGTGGAGTCGAAGTTGAGTGCTGTGAACTCGCAGATCGCCGAATTTGAGCGAGATTACGAGCCGCGACTGGCTTCATGCGAGCAGACAACGGCTCGGCTGGCGGATGAGGTTTCCCAAAAAGAGCAGGAGATCCAGCAGCTTGCGGTGCAGCTGCGCTCGTATGAGAATGAGCTGAAGGACGCTGACAACGAGGAACGCAACATCCGGTACAATTTGGATTTGCGATCGCTGGAAAACGAGCGACTCGAGGTTCAGGCGACGATCGACGAGCTAGCAGTGCAGAACGCCGAGTCGAAGCGGCAGGAGTACCTGGGGAAGAGTCAGATGCTACGAGCGAAACAGAACGAGTTGCAAAACAAGTACTCGAGCAAATTGGGAGAGATGACACAGCTGTCGCGGCAGATACAGTCGGTTCAAAGAGAGCTCAAGACCGAGTACGACGGCATTGATGAGCGATACACGAAGGAATACGCAAGCTTACAAACGAAGTTGTCGATGCTGACGGACCTGACCACGTACTACAAGGCAATTGACAGTGCAGTGATGGAGTACCACCAGGTGAAGATGAAAGAGATCAACCGCATCATTGACGAGCTGTGGAAAAAGACGTACATGGGAAACGACGTGGACACGATTATGGTCCGCGCAGATCCAATCAAGACGGCTGCCGCCACGACGCGCTCGTACAATTACCGGGTTGTGATGGTGAAGAACTCGACAGAGCTGGACATGCGGGGCAGATGTTCAGCCGGACAGCGCGTTCTGGCAGCGATCATCATCCGTTTATCGCTGGCGGAATGTTTTGGGCTCAACTTTGGAATGATTGCTCTGGACGAGCCCACGACGAATCTGGACGACGAGAACATCGAAGGCCTCGCGCGTGCACTCAACAGCATCATCGAGGAGAGAGCCAACCAGCGCAACTTCCAGCTCATTGTGATCACCCACGATGAGAAGTTCCTCAGGTACATGAATGCGATTCAATTTACCGATCATTACTATAAAATTATCCGAAACGAGAGGCTGAATTCGACAATAAACCAGGTCCGCATTACCGGTTTGGAAGAGTGAGATAGGCCCAATCTTAGAAAGTTTGCTCGTGCTGCTCAAGCCTGATGAGCTGCTCACGAGCCGTCTTGAGCTTCTCATCGCCGCCGCCCTTCTTCCACAGCCACAATGCCTCGATGGCGTAGTTGCGCACGCTCATGTTGCGCTGTCTGTCGGATGCACACTCGGTGATGATCTCCATAATTTTCAAGTCCATCACCAGCTTCCAGCAATTGAGTTCAAACTCCGCAAGCTGGACTTTTTGCTCTAATTCTCCCTCTCCCTCTCCGTCTCTGTCTCCGTCCACTGCCACCACCTCGAACTGTGTCTGGCCAAGCTTATACACGATTCGGCCGAGACTCCGCAAAGCAATGCATCGCTGACCAGGAAACGTTGACCGCAGGTAGTGCGCAAGCTCCGGCAGTGTGTACCCGGGGATTTCTGGGTTCTGCGAGTGGTGGTGCAACTCCACAGAGTTCTCGTAGCTCTGGACGTTCTCAGAAGTGATGAGGTTGCCGTTGAAGTCGAACCGTAGCTGCGAAACGGAGTCATACGCGATCGACGTGGGCGTTTCTGGCACCGGAGCCATCCATTCCAGCGACTTGGGGTCCCGCGGTAGGTCAGGGAAGAACTTTTCGTGCAGTTTTTCGTTGAAGTTGGGGTCGTTTATGTCGAGTTTTTCCTGAGTCGGTGGTGCTGTTGGGAAATGCACAGACGAGGCGATCTCCTTGTTGTCTGTGTCGGCCAACTTCTGGGCCTCCTGGACCCCTGGAGCGAGCTCATCTAGATACTCGATGTCCTCCCACTCCTCCTCGACATGGCGTGCCGGGACAAGCTTTGGCGTGGCTTTGCGATCGACGTACTTGACAGTGGCCTCGTTGTTAAAGCGGACTTTCTTGTCAGAGGACGAGGATGAAGACGAGCTCTTGCGCAACGCGGGCTTGAGGTTCGGACTGGACACCGACTCAGCGTCCGAGTCGACAGCCGAGGACCTGAACGAGTTGGACTGCGACTCCGAACGCGACTCGTGCGATTCGCGGGAATCTGACGGGTTTGTGGGTTCGGCTGCTCCGTACTTTTTCTCGCTTCTGGCCAACAGCATCTGCAGCACTTTCGGGTCCAGATTGTCAATCAGCTCCTGTTTGGCCTCTTCGCGCTCGCGGTCCGACATTTTGCTTAGTATTTCAATGTTTTCCAGGTGAATTTGCTCAGGCTCCGACAGTCCGTCGTAGTTGAGCTTTTTTTCCTTTGGATCTGCAAACTTCTTAAGCCCTGTAGAGGAGTCGGTGAAGACGCCTCTGCGTGCTGCGCGGTCGGTCCGGAGCGAGTCTGACATGGAAGACAGGCCTTTTTTCTGTAGGCGTGCGCGCCACTGGCTGGGCTGTCGCTTTGCTGCCACAGGGAAGCCGGAGCCGGAGCGGGATGGGGAGGAGGGAGACGAGGAGGAATTGGCGAGTGTTGGGACTGCTGACGCGGCTGGCGCGGCTGGCGCGACTGGCGCGACTGGCGGCTGTGGAGCATCCAGCTCGTGTTCCACGATGTCACCTATAAGATCCATTGCGGGACTAGTTTGGTAGAGAGAGGAGTGTTGTCATAAACTACTAATCATGCTAGATTAGCGAGGTAAATAATACGTAAAAAAAAAAAAAAAAATTAAATTTATGAAAAAAATTAAAAAATCGGATATTGCGTCGATCGACGCAACTTTTGTAATTAACGGCTCGCGCGCCCCGCACTCTGTTCTGTAATGCCGCGGGCGGCCGCGCGCACCCCGAATGACATGTTTTTCGTCGCGCGGTGTGACTTTTAGCCTATTGCAATTTTTCAGTCTGGGGTATACAAAAATTAGCCTGTTTGCACAGAACACAGCTTGTCCCGCATATAAAACGGCGCTCAAGTGCACATTCAAACGATTTTTCCGTGCCCCTCTCTAATCGTTTAATTTGTACACATCATGTCCAGAGCATTCAGCATCGAGAACATCCCCCAATTGCCGCCAGACCCACTGTTCGGGCTCAAGGCTCGCTACACTGAGGATCCCCGCACAGAAAAGGTGGACCTTGGAATCGGCGCATACCGCGACAACGACGGCAAGCCATGGGTTCTGCCATCAGTCAAACTGGCCGAGTCACTGCTGCAAAACTCTAAAGACTACAACCACGAGTATCTGCCGATTTCAGGTTACAAAACTTTCACCGACGCAGCGGCGCGGGTGATTCTGGGAGCAGACTCACGTGCCATTACAGAGGATAGACTCGTCTCGATCCAGTCACTCTCGGGAACAGGCGCTTTGCACGTTGCCGGTAAATTCATCAAGGACTTTTACCTGTCCGAGAACTCGCCAGAGCCACCAGTGATCTACCTCTCAAACCCAACCTGGGCTAATCACGTGCAAATTTTTGAGTTTATTGGACTGAAAACCGCGAAATACCCGTACTGGGACGACGCGAGCAAGTCGCTCGACCTAGACGGATTTCTCGCGTCGATCGACGCGGCTCCAAAGGGCTCGGTTTTCTTACTCCACGCGACAGCACATAACCCAACGGGACTCGATCCAAAACCAGACCAGTGGGTCCAGATCCTCAAGGCGATTGAGAAAAACGGCCATTTGCCCCTATTTGACTCGGCATACCAAGGCTTTTCGTCGGGCTCGCTCGACAAAGACGCCTGGGCTGTGAGAGAGGCCATCAACGGCAATTACAAGTTCCCGCTTTTGATTTGCCAATCGTTTGCGAAAAATGTGGGGATGTACGGCGAGAGAGTTGGTGCAGTTCACGTCATTCTTGAGCAGCATGATGCCAAACTCAACAAGGCTGTGCTATCCCAACTGTCCAAGATTATCCGTTCCGAGCTGTCCAACCCGCCAGCATACGGTGCCAAGGTTGTTTCTCTGATTCTGACTACCCCTGAGTTACGTAAGCAGTGGGAGGCGGATCTGATTGAGATGAGTTCCCGGATTGGCAAGATGCGCCGCACGCTGACGGCCGAGCTCGAGCGTTTAGGCACTCCAGGCACGTGGAAGCACATTGTGGAGCAACAAGGTATGTTTTCGTTTACGGGGCTGACACCTGCGCAGGTTGCACGCTTGGAGCAGAAGCACGGTGTTTACCTTGTGAGTTCTGGTCGGGCCAGTATTGCCGGGCTGAACGAGCACAATGTGGCGCAGGTGGCGCAGAGCATCGATGAGGTTGTGAGAAACGCTTAAATATGAGGTAATATGAGAGAAATTATGGATTGATATGATTGCTTTTCTCAGCCTCTTTAAGATTGCTGAAATGTAGAAAAAAAAAAGTGTTGAAAAAAAACAAAAAAAAAAAATAGTATATAAATAAATTAAATTCACATGTGTTTTTGCCCTCTTATCAAACAAATCAATTAAGCAATTAACCATGTCTAAAAGATTCTCGAGAGTTCAGCCACCTTCTCCGTCGGCTGTGTCAGACTCTGCAGTGTCTGATGCGTCGGATCTCGACGTGAATCCCCGCAATGTGCTCAAAAAGAGACGGTCTTCCTCGGTCTCATCTATCTTCTCCTTCTCAGACGAGCCATTGCCGCCTCCAGACCAGAAAGATATCATTGCGTTCACCTCGGACAACAGACACTTGTCGTTTATTCGGAACTTGCACATGGCGGACTTTATCACGATGTTGAACGGGTTCAGTGGGTTTTACTCGATCATTTCGTGTTTGCGTTTCACGCTCACAAACAAGCCGCACTATGTGCAAAGAGCGATCTTTTTCATATTTCTGGGGCTGTTTTTCGACTTTTTCGACGGCAAAGTGGCCAGACTTAGAAACAAGGCCTCTTTGATTGGCCAGGAGCTCGATTCGCTTGCGGACTTGGTGTCGTTTGGTGTGGCTCCTGCTTCGATTGCGTTTGCCATTGGGTTGCAGAGCACTGTGGACGTTTTGCTGCTCACTTTTGGTGTTTTGTGCGGCCTCGGAAGACTCGCACGCTTCAACGTGACGGTTGCCAACATTCCTAAAGACCAGACTGGAAAGTCGCGGTATTTCGAGGGACTACCGATTCCAACGAGTCTGTGGCTGGTGCTGCTCATGTCTTTTTACGTGAAGAAGGAGTGGTACGGCGAGAACTTGGTTGGCGGTCTTTTGTGGCCGGGAAAGGTGTACGAATGGCACCCATTGAGCGGTCTTTTCTTTATCCAAGGGTGTCTGATGATCAGTAAGAGTCTGAGGATCCCTAAACCATAAAGAGATGCGCTATGAACTGTTGACATATTGATTGAAAAAATCAAAAAAAAAAAAAAAAAAAAAGCTATCACTATCTAAAAGGTTTTCGTCCCTTGAGCTCCCAGGACGGTTTTTTCGAGCCTTGCTCCATCTTCAACGTATCAGACGACGTCTTTTTGGCCGACGACAGGTTGAGTCGGCTTGATGCCGGAGTGATTGACGACGAGTTGGAGCGCACAAGTTTGGGTATCGAGGACTGTCTTCTGGCAGCAGACGTTGTAGGCGTAGTTGTGGACTTTGGGTTTCTCTGCACTGGTCGACCTGTTCCGCGCAGATAGCTGCGGACGGGTGTTTGTTTTGGCGGCGCCATGTGGTTTGGCGGCGGCATTGTGAGTCTGTCCTTTTTCTGTCTTTGTAAAACACCAATTTCTGCGCGCAAGTTGTCTATTTTAGCCTGTAGCTCGTCAACCTGTTCCTTTTGGTTCCACGTTCTCGGGGTCGGAGCCTCTTCAAAGTTGACGCACCAGGCGTTGATGTTGAGTCCAAACAGAAACGAGCCAAACGACTCATTGAAGTTTGTGAGAGACTCGTGTATCTCGTTGAGTCTGAGTAGTTTCATGTGGATCGATTCCATGTGGTCTACAAACTCAAACTGTCTTGTTTTGTTGAAAAATGGGAGCTCGGAGTCACCTGTGGCGAAGAAGGGGTCTGCAGCCTGCTCTGCGTCGTCGCCCGCCGCAAGCGAGCCGGGTGTCGACCCGACGGGAGGCTGGTGCTGTGAATGGTACGGCGACGAGAGCGGGTAGTGCTGTTGTCGTGCTGCTGGCGAAGTTGATGTTGCAATGAGGTTGGCGGATCGCAGGCTTCGGCGGCTTTGAACGGGTGTCGTAGGCCGCACAATCGGCAGCCGCGAGGCTGCCGCCGTGCTGGCAGGGGCGACGTTATCTTCCTGTCTCATAGCTGGTGAAGAGAAGACTGGTTTGTTTAGAAATACACGCAAACGCGTTTACGCGAAATATATTAAATATTTTTCAATACTGTATTTTTCAGATATGAATATTTTCTCCATTTAGTTTGATTATATACAGAAACCGCCTCTATCCGAGAAACTTATTGGCGTGGCTGAGCTTCTCGGACTTTGGATTGACAATTTTGCCCTTTCTGATGGAAATGACAAGCAAAATAGCCGAGGCCAGCGACAGTCCCCACCAGGTGACGAGATATTGCAAGTGGTTGTTCTTGTAGTCGATCTTTGGGACTTTTCCAAGGGGAACGCCTGCGCTGATGAATTGCAGGGGACTAAACTCCATGGAGTCGTCGAAAGTAGAGGCCTCAGCAGCGGCATTGTCAGCGCCCTCGACGGCGCCCCTCCGCCAAAACTTCCACCAACTGCCCTCGCTCGCGGTGCTCGCGCTGGCTCCTTCGCTCGCGCTGGCCAACCACTCCGGCCGGTCCCGGAAATCCTCAACAACCTGCGCGTAGATCGGCCGTGAGTTCGCCTGCGCAGCCATCGCGTTCAAATCAACATAATGGAACAGCCTCGAGCCCTCCTCGTGGTCAAAGTGGAACATCCCCTTCGCAGGAGCCACTCTCAGCAAACACTCAATAGTAATCTCTCCCTTTGGACACGACAGGTGTTGCAACATCCGCTTGTCCGGAACAATCATGTCTTCTCTGATCCAACCCCGATCCACCAGAACCTCCCCGGCCCCGTTGGACTGCACAAACGGACACACCAAAAGGTACCCTTTCTGGCCATCGTGCAACCGCGGGCCCACAAAAAGCTCTCTAGAGTAGTCAAAGTGTCCTGTAATCAAAACCTTGCGATACTCGAGGTCCGGAACCTGCTCGGGAGTCACCGTTTTTGGCAAAGGCGACGCTTTGTACGTCAGTCTGTCCTCGCACTCCGCAACCAGCTTGTTTTTCCACTTCAACCTCGAAAGCTGCCAAAATCCCAGTCCAAGCGTCACAACAGGCGTGAGACACATGATCGCAAACACCACGTTACGCGACTTGGTCGACTGCAGCTCTCTGCCTTTCACCAGCTGTTTGGTGGTCTTCATTGGATTCCAATCAATGTTATCCGTCTTGACTGTGGCGTATCTTCTAAGCGGGTTCGCCCGAACCGGCTTTGCACCCGGACCGAGCGCCCGAAGCGTTCTTCCAATTATTCGGCTGTTCATCGCGGTTTCTCGGTTGTAGATGGAGCACAAGGTAAGCGAGCTCTATCAAGTGAGTTGAATTGAAAAAAAGAAGATCAATAATTTCAGGTCCGGGTAACACTGTCTCAAACCTCCTGTCTTATTACGACAAATAGTTTGTGATATATACGCTGCCAGACACAGGTAACATCAATCACTCCAGTCCCCAATTGATCTCTTGAGTCTTGTATGAGTCCTTGACTCATCATCTTACCTCATTTTACCTACTTCAAGTATCACTGAAATAACATATCTAAAATAAAATCCTTCTTACATTATTAATACACATAAATTACAATTTTGTCCCAACTCCCTTCGAACACTCTTCCAAAAGCACTAACGGCTCCCGATCAATGTTTTCAATTTTCTTCAAAACTGCGCACCATTCACTTCCCCGGTGTGGATCATTCTCCACAAACTTGCTCTCCAACTCGGAAACCTCACTCGGAGATCCGTGCTTCTTCAAAAACGCATGGTGGTAGATGTAGTAGTCACCAAAGCCAGCATCCTTTTCGAAACAGGCCCCAAAGAATTGCTGCGCTTTCGCAATCTTTCCTGAAAACCACAGGTCCACAGCAATAGTCAGAATGATTACTGGGTCGTCGCTCGTAGAGTTCAGAGCACTGGTGTAGAGGTTTTTCCGCTGGGCCTGTTTTGCAAACTTAATGTTCTGTGCCCACAGCACCGGTGAGTGCGGAAGTATCCTGAGTGCTTGTGCCAGTACCCGTTTTGCCTGGTTAGTATTCCCAGCCTTGTTTTCGAGAGCAATTTTGGCGGCAAAAATGGCCTCACTAGACGGATTCACCGACAATCCCTGGTCCAAAGTAGATCTTGCCCGGATCAACTTGTCGAGCTTTGTGCTCAGAACATTAGAAACATGGATCCACAAAGCAGAAGATTTCGGACAGGCTTTTGTACCCGCGTTGTAGCTTTCAAAAGCCTGCTGCCAGTCCTGCTGCGACTCGTAAATTTGGCCCATTTGCAAATACAACTTGGGCTCTTGCGGGTGGTATGCAAGTCCCTGGTCAACCAAGTTCAAAGCTTCGTCAAGCTCGCCCAACTGACGCTCCATCGTCACGTTTTTGTACCACACTCGGGCCGATTGCTCGCCGAGCTGGTCTCTACAGGTCTCAAACAAGTCACGTGCTCTCGTCTTTGAACCGGCCTTCCACTCCAACTTGATGGCCGCAAACCACAAGTCTTCCGAATCCGGATTCGCCTCCAAACCCTCCGAGATGATCTGTCGCGACCGCTCAACATCGCCATCAATCGTCCACTTGTCCTTGGCGTACATCAGGTACAGACGCTCAAAGCTCGCGTTCTCCTTGATCGCCATCTCGTACGCAATATAGAGTTGCTCGTTACTTTTGAGTCCCCGTTCCATCGCAATGAACGCCAGCCACGTTTCAACGCTGCCAGGATAGTTCGCCGTCGCAAACAGGTAGATCGAGCGAGCCACCTCGCTGTTGCCGTTTTCAAGTGCATTCTGTGCATCGCTCTGCCACGTTTCGAGCTTCTCATTGCTTTCCACCTTGCCCATTCCGAGCTCGAGACAGTGAAAAACAATAGCACGAGCAGTCAAGACGCTCTGCTCACTTTCACACACCACGGCCTCGTGCAACCACTGATACCTGTCCAAACTAGAAGCCGCTTCCTGGAAACACTTGGAGATGAGCTTGTTGACTTTGAGCTCATTCTGGGTAGCAGACTCCTCAAGCTTTGCTGCAGCAAGCCAGATCACGTGTAAACGGTCTTTGTCCACGTTTGATCGGGCCAAATTCAGCGTCTTTCTTGCGCTTTCAAGACTCTGAAGTTCCACAAGTTTCAGCCACAGCTCCACAGAGCATGGTACCAGCTCGGTTGCCTTGGACAGCATCTTGACCGCAATTTCCTTGTCCTCCTCGTGCTTGACCATCTCCAGCCACAGCTCGGCGCACTTGGGCAGAAACTCAAGCGCCTTTTTCAGAATCCGTTTCTTTGAAAGAGCGTCGCTTTCGAGTGAAACTGCTTTCAGCCACAACTCCAGCGATTTTGGGTTGTGCCGGACAGCATCAGCCACAATAACGCGACAAGTCTGCAGGTCAGTCTCGTTCATCTCGATGTTGACGAGCCAGATTTTCACTGATTTTGGACACTTTTCACATCCTTCTTGAATCAGATCTCTCGCTTTGCTCAACTTTCTGTTCTCAAACTCAAGCCGGGCACTAGCTATCCATGCATCCGGTTTGTGTGGGTTTGATTCTCTCATCTTTGTAAATAAAACACGGGTTTTGTGGTAGTCGCCAACGTGACTGACAACCTTGTTTTCTGCGATTTCCACGCCGTACTCCTCGCCCAGTTGTCCCAGATACTCCTGCTGGTCTACCGAGGCAACAGCGGCAAGATTTCCTGCATTGTTGCTAGCCAATTGACCAGCAAGAACTTTGTCCTTGGCAATAGAGATCCCAACAACGTCGATTTCGCTGCTACCACCCGCCGTTTCCCGCATTCCTGACGTCACGGAGTCGGAGTTTCGGTAGAACCGTTGCTGTTCCTGCATCTCCTGACGTGTGCGCTTGTTTCGGCGTGTAAAATCGCCTGATTCAGGTAGATTGGCCCACTCCTCCAGCGACACAGAGGCGAGTTTTTCTTTATATTCCTTAAAATCCTCGCCAATTGTTCTGATCGACTGCCCAATGGTGATGTCTGATGCGTGAATCTGACTTTCGGCGCCGCCGCTGGTGCGCTCAGTGTCATCTCCCGGGTTCTGCTCCGCGGGTCTTTTGCGGCCCCTCATCTTCTTGGCCAATATACGGGCCTCAACCTGCTCATAGATGCGGTCTGCCTCATCATCGTCATCGTTGGCATCCACAAGAGATCCAAAACCGTCGACATCGTTGTCACCGGCATCTAGAAACCGTCCGTCCTCATCCAGATCGTCCTCGTCTGCGTCCTGGTCGGGTTCAAAGGAGCCGGCCAAGAGCCGTCGACTGCTGCCCAGATCTGCCTGTGTAGTGAACCCGCTGGCGCCTCTACCGAGACCTGCCACGTAGCCCACGGGGGCTTCCTGGTCCAGAAAGCTTTTCCTCTCCATAGACGTGGTGTTTGGGTGGTCAAAAGAGAGATGGAGAGAGGGAGCTTTTAAACAAGACAAGACAAAAAAAATCGTGATGTAGGGGAAAAAAAAACCCAAAAGTTGAGATTACGTCAGCCGAGACAGTCCATTTTCGGAAACAAGATGAAAAATTTCAAAATTTTTTTTTTTTTTTTTTGCTTTAATTTTTTTTTTTTTTTTTTGGAAATGAACCCATCTTTCTCCCTTAATCACCACTCAAATCCACCTCACCACGCGCAACACACCAATGTCCAAGAGAGTTGCAGAGGAGAGCTTGTCGGAGCACGGCGCAAAGCGTGACACGAACGTGTCTGGTCGTACCGATGCAGACCACAGCATAGAACCAGAAATTGAAGGAGGAATGGAGGATCTTTCTGGAGACGATTACGAAAGTGAGGGAGAAATCATTGAGATTGACACGTCGGGCGAAGAGGACAACGCGGAGGACGCCGCGATGGGCGAAGACGAAGACGTGGAGCGCCTTTTGGAGAAGAAAAACCGCGAAATCGAGCTGTCTGAGGAGCAACAGGCTGAGGAGGCTGGCGACGACACCTTATATCTGCCGCACAGATCGAGACCGCTCGGTCCAGACGAGGTCTTAGAGGCCGACCCAACAGTTTACGAGATGCTGCACAATGTGAACATGCCGTGGCCATGTTTGACGTTGGACGTTCTTCCAGACAAGCTTGGGTCTGAGAGAAGATCGTATCCAGCGACGATGTATTTGACGACTGCTACACAGGCGCAAAAGGCGCGTGACAACGAGCTGATTGTGATGAAGTTCTCGTCGCTGGCCAAGACGCTGGTCAAGGACAACGAGGAGGATGAGGACGAGGATGACGAGGAGGATGAGGATAACGACCACGACCCGATCTTGGAGAGCGAGACTGTTCCTTTGAAGCACACCACCAACAGACTGAGAGTGTCGCCACTGGCGCAGAAAACCGGCATCTACCACACGGCCACGATGTCTGAGAGCGGCGAGGTGTACCTGTTTGACCTGAGTTCGCAGGTGAAGGCCTTCGACACGCCCGGGTATGTGATTCCAAAGGAGAGCAAGAGACCGTTCCACATCGTGAAGAACCACGGGAATGTGGAGGGATACGGCCTGGACTGGTCGCCTCTCATAACGTCGGGTGCTCTTTTGAGCGGAGACCTCTCGGGCAGAATATATCTCACGTCAGGGTCGGGAAGCAAGTGGACGACCGACAAGACTGCGTTCCAGGCCAGCAATGCCTCGATTGAGGACATCCAGTGGTCCAAGACGGAGAAAACTGTGTTTGCGACCGGAGGAACCGACGGGTACATTCGCATCTGGGACACGAGATCGAAGAAGCACAAGCCTGCCTTGAACGTTGTGGCGTCGCAGTCCGACGTGAATGTGCTTTCGTGGTGCGACAAGATCGACTATCTGTTGGCTTCGGGCCACGACGACGGCAGCTGGGGAGTTTGGGACCTGAGAAGCTTCCAGCCTGGCACGCAGCCGTCGCCTGTGGTGTCGTACGACTTCCACAAGTCTCCGGTGACGTCGATTGCGTTTAATCCGCTCGACGAGTCGATTGTTGCGGTTTCTTCCGAGGACAACACGGTGACTCTGTGGGATCTGGCTGTGGAGGCGGACGACGAGGAGATTAAGCAGCAGAAAGAGGCTACAAAGGAGTTGAACGACATTCCTCCGCAGCTGCTGTTTGTGCACTGGCAGAAGGACGTGAAGGATGTGAGATGGCATCCTCAGATTCCAGGGGCTTTGGTGAGTACGGGGACTGACGGGTTGAATATTTGGAAGACTATTTCGGTCTGATGGAGCCACGACAGCGAGTGACGAGCACAGCGAGTCATTTGCGGATTTCGGAAGCATCACAAGCGTTTCAAGTCACGGAGAGATGGGATTGTCAGGTGTGTAGGAGTAATGCGAGACGAGCCAAAGGCATGTTATATGGTGTAGTTATATGAGCAAGCGGGGATGCAAGTTGAGTGAGATGAGCAGGCAAATGATGATCAACCACTTGCTCAAATGATCGCCGACCAATTTGGTTAGATGAAGACCATTTCGATCGAACAACAAGACGAGCGAAGAGCGAAGCGCTCGTCTATCCCAACAAAGAAGCTCCCTCAAGACCATTTCGATCGAACAACAAGACTCGCTTCGCTCGTCGCTCGCTTCGCTCGTCTTGCTCGTCTATCCCAACAAAGGAGCTCCCTCCACGTTCTCATAAACCGCGCGCTCAACAGCCTCCTCCTCATCCCTCCTCACATCATATTTCCAGGTAAAATACAAACACATAACCAGCAACACCAACTGGAGACTCGCCGCAGTAAAGTACGGCAGCCAAGAGCTCCACTTCGAGCCCGGTTGCAAGTACAACGAAAGACTCCAAACAAACCCCCCCGGTGTCTGCAGTACCATCATGTACATTGACAGAGTTCCCGGGTGTTTGAGCTCGTAAGTGGTGTAAATCTGGGGCAGATACTGTGCGGTAGCCAGCACTGTAGATAAGATTCCACTAAAATTCGCGAATTTCAGAGCACTCCAATAATCTCCATAGTAGATAAGATAGAGGGCCGCGAGCGAATTGACCGCCATATACGCGAGAAAGAACTGGTAGTAGCGGTACAGCTTGCGGAACTCGGCGGCGGGCTCCTGTAGTGACGTGGCGGTAAGCTGGACGCACAGGATGAGGATGAGCGAGTAGCCGACGGCTTGCAACGCGACCTGGACGAGTCCGAGCTGCGAGTTCAGACACTGGAACTTGGTCAGCTCAATGCGACAGCACTCGCGCGCCGGCAGCGTCACAAGAACGAGGTTCACGAGCGAGGAGAACCCGGACGTAGAGCCCAGCAGTAGGAACAGTGGCGAGAGCCCCTCACTTGTGCGACGCGCAATGATCTTGAGGTGCTGCGGCAGGTACGACACAAAGATCCCCACCGCAAGCACCGAGCCGAGCAGAAACCCGGCCGGCGAGGGCGACTGGTAGATGAGACAGGATTCCATGGTGGCTAGGCAGAAGAAGAGCGGTGTAGCAACTTGACACAAAGGTGAGAGAAAAAAATCTGGGGTTTTTGAAGCCGTTTGATATTTTGGCAGAAGACAATTCACTCAGGCATAGAAAAAAAACAGCGTATTTCTATAGGTTGACCACACGAGACAGTCGTCTCTCCCTGTGCAAAACCACCATGACCCTTCCGACGGCGTTTGCAGAGACAACAAAGTTCACAACCTCGCACGCAGAAATGCGCATCCGCGTGCTGAACTTGTACCGGCGGTACCTGAGACACTCCCGGAACTTTGTCAACAACTACGACCTGGACATTCCTCCTTCGCAGGTCAAGACCAAGATCAGACAAGAGTTTGAGCGCAAGCGGTTTGTCAGCGACCTGGCTGTGCAGAACGTGCTGTATCTGAAGGCCCAGATGGAGTTCCAGGAGCTGGTGAACTTCTGGAAACAGCAGTGCCACATCATGAAGTACTTTGAGCCGTACTCGTCGTACGATAAGACTAGCGGCGACACGTTTGTCGAGAAGTTCTTGAAGGGAGCAAACCAGTGACCTAGGCGAGCGTGACCCAAACCACCCGGCAGAGTACTACCTCACCTCTATTTATTATATTTATTATATTTATTATATTTATTTTCATCTCTGAACGGCTCACAATGGGCGTTGGTAGCTATTTACACATATTTCTCGTCTATTTCAGACGGCTCATTTGGTGGACACAGCAGCGGAATTGTTCTTGCTCACCCTCCGCAACTCGCCCTCCAACCCCCCCGCAATCTTCCCACAAATGCGGTCATCAATAATCTTGATAAACCTCACCAACTCGAACGAAGTCTCGAAGTCCCTCGTCACAACCAGCTTCACCAGTATCTCATTAACCAGAGCCAAGTCCCGGTCACTGATCTTCTCGTCCTGGCTCTCCCGCTCGTAGTTCAACATGATGATAAAGAAGTGCGCCCCGAGCTTGTAATCCTGGTTCACACGGAAAATCCGCTCCAACATCCCGCGCGGAGTCTCACCGTACTTGCCAAAGAAAATCGACCAATACTGAACCTCAATCTTCTTGAGACAATTCAGATAGATTGAAAACTCCACGTTGGTCATCTGGATCAGCTCAATCAACCGGTCAAAGTACAGACTCCCCTGGTCGTAATCGCTCGTATCGTGACACTCCTGTATGTACCCAACCAACAAAAGCTCCAGGACAAACACAAAATGCTTGAACCGATGAAACCGCTTGTAGATCGACGACACTCCAAGAGCGTCGTTCAAAGCGTCGCTGCGCTCAACGTCGCTGCGCTCGGCACGAATGTTGAGTCGGATGTAATGGTCCACCACGTTGTGCAGGTAGTTCTTCTTGGTGTGTTCGATACGCAGATTCGAGCTGGGAGAATAGTCGATTTCCACACCGAATATCATGTTCTTGTCGCTCATCATCGTCAAGGGGTACGAGTTCGTCCCGTTGGAGTCCACCACGTGCTCGTCGCTGTGGACCTGGTTGCCTGTCTGGATCGTGATTGGCTCGGCCTTGAGCAGGTTCTTCTGGCCCGAGAGATCGTAATAAAGCAGCTCTGAGCCGTCAAACAAAACAACCACGTTCGGCGCAAGCTTCGCAACATACTCGATCCTCTCACTTAACAAATAAGAGTGGTAGACCGGCTTCTCCTTTGTCTCCTTCCGAATGTACGCCAAATCGCAGTTCGACAGAATCAGCAAATCGTCGTCTCCAATCTTGAGAATTGTCTTGAAGTTGTACACAACCGCGTCAAATCCTTTGTCGAAACAGTTTTTCAACTGGTAAACGTTGGCCTTGCGCAGAACAAGACCTGAACGGCCAGTTGGCTGACGGGTTTGTGGCTGCTGTTGGCTTTGCTGGTGCTGGTGCTGCTGGCTTTGCTGCCCAGCAGCGCCCTGAGACCTCTGAAGTTGCAGCCGCCACGTGTAGCAGTTCAACTGGTCGGAAACAACCATAAGCTCGTCACTATGAAGGTCCACGTTGAAACTCACAAAGTTCTCCTCCATGCTGGTCTCGGCAAAGTTAAACCCCCAGATCAACGAGTCGTACGTGAACGGCTCTCCGTGCTCCAGAATCCGTTGCGAAAACGCTACAACCTCCGATTTCGGTTGCGCTTCGTACGTGCGGGAACCCAAAAAAAGGTGGTTTTTCCACCACAAACACGCCCGCACAGGGCTTGGGTTGATTTTCTCCCCCTTGTCGCCCATTCCAAGCCACTTCCAGTCGTTCGTGGCCACGCTGAACAGTATCACGTCGCTGCTCCCCACCACACACACAAAATTCCCATCGTCGCTCGCCGCACAGCACCGGGTCTCGCTGTTGTTCATGCGGAATGCCAGCGGCAGCATCGTGTCCAGCCAAACATTGGTCTCCTTGTTGGTGGTTTCCTCGACGGCAGCGCTGCTGCCAGCGGCTGCTGCGGCGCCAGCGGCTGACCGCTGGCGGTGGTGGTCAATCAGGTTTTTGTCAAAGGCCTTGAAAACAGAGATCCGGTCGTTTCCCACGAGAATCGGCCGTTTGAACGCCACAGACGTCTGTTGTAGCGAGTGGTTCAAGGTAACGAGGTCTAGACGGTGCATGAGCCCACCAGCAAGCACCAGAAGCTCTGAGGGACCGACAAAGTGAACCCCATCGGGCCTCAGCCACGCAGCTCCATCTGAGTCGTAGTCGTACGTGGAGAAACTCAGGTTACCCAGCGCAGAGTACACGTTCCAGCCGTTTGAATATGCCGTAACGAGAGACTCACCGTCGGGACTCAGAACTAGGCTGCGAAGCTCGCCCGCAGAGATATGGCGGCGCACCGTCTTGAGCCGCACGGTGCTCGAGTCACGGCGCAGCTTGTAAACGAGCAGATCACCGTTCTCAAGTGCAAGATACACGAGGTTGTTGCGGTGACTGAGGACACATTTGGTAACTTTTTGGTTGTGGTCGGCAGCTCTGTAGATCTGGCGGCCGGCGAACTGCGCATCGTCAACATCGCCTGACTTTTTCACCAGCCAGCAGTCGCCACTGGCGTTTAGCCAGACAAAAAGGCCAAGTTCGTAGGAGAAAAAGAGTTCCTTGGTTGCAGCGCCACCTCCAGCACCGCCACTTGTGGCACTTGTGGCGGTGCTAGAAGCGGTGGCGAGGACGCTGCTAATGTCATCCGAGGGGTTCGTCGCAGTGGCGGACGTGGCAGCGGACGCGTTGACACCCTCAGCGACACCCTTGGCGGCAGCATACCACTCTAACTCCTCCACGAAGACAAACTTGATATGCTTCCCCTGATCCCTCGGATCAATTTCCGACCGTCCGCCTCCCCCAGATAACTGAATCAGCTGGAAAGCATGGGGACTAGAATTCATCAAGAGCAGATTCCCGTTGGAACTGAAGAAAAAGTCCGCCAGCGGGCTCTGGATGCTCAGAATCAGCTTCATCCGCAGCCCGTGATCGTAGTTCGGCAGCTCGTTGGCACCGTTATTAAGAAGCACGTTGATGAACATCTTGACAAGATTCTCCTCGCCAGCAGGCGCCGCAGACACCGACAGTCCTGCCCCGACCAGCGGGAGTCCGTTCTGAATGATTTTGCCCTCGTGGTTAAAAATTGTAAGCAATTCGTCGCTCAGGTCGTTTTTCAGCGTGAAAATAAGTAGCATATTTTTGCTTGTTTCGACGGCAAATTGTCGTCCATTTGGTGACCGTTTGATTCGCAAATTTTCCCCAAACTCCTCCACAGAGTTCTCCGACCGCACGTGTGCCGCCAGTGGCGAGTGTGTTCGCGAGTCAAACAGGTACAATGACCGGTACGTAATCACCACGTATGGAAGTCCCGTGTTGTTTGTGAGCACATCCTTGATCGTGTCCTTATGGGGGTCTGGTTTGTAGATGATTTCCTCCTGCTTGTTTTTGGCATTACACGAGGCGTACAGATCGTTCACCGGTGGCAGTTGTTGACTGGCAGATACCAGTGACGGCCAGAACATGTTTGGAGAGGGAAAAGGGTAGGGGTTAAAAGAAAGAGTGTTCGCGAGAAATAAAATAAACTGAGTAAATCCAAAGCCAACTCCGAGCAAAGCGAGGAATGGGCGTCCCAATTAGTGATTGTTACGGCAATCTCCGATTGAGTGATATCTGACTGTGGCTGGAGGAACTACTAGCCGGTAAGTGTTGTCACTGGCCAGTCCGCTCCTCAAACTCCAACCGCTGTCTCGTCTCTCCCAACAGCTTTCCACTACTGCGAGTAAAAGCAAGCCAACTCTTTGTCAATGCCCACTTTACTCATCTTTTACTACAACAATCACAAAAAGGGTATATAGTCAATAAAAACAACAAGCAAGGGGCACGGCTTTCCTTCCCCTAAAGCAAATCAAAACTCAAAAAAGAAAAACCACTTGACAACGCACATTAAGGAAACCCAAAGAGAATTGAAACTCGAAACAAGCGGAAATGGTCAAAACAAGACAAATCCAACCGCGCCTTGCTTACTCCACCATATCCTCCAAAGGAGCCTCGTCAGCGTAGTCTAGATCCTCGTCAATGTCGTTCGAGTCCTGGTATTGCTGGTACTCACTCACCAAGTCGTTCATGTTGGACTCAGCCTCAGTGAACTCCATCTCATCCATACCTTCAGAAGTGTACCAGTGCAAGAAAGCTTTTCTTCTGAACATCGCACTGAACTGATCACCCACTCTTCTGAACAACTCTTGGATAGAAGTGGAGTTTCCAATAAAAGTAGCAGACATGTCCAGTCCCTTTGGTGCAACAGAACACACAGCAGATTGAACATTGTTTGGAATCCATTCAACAAAGTAGTCAGAGTTCTTGGTCTGGACCTTGTGCATCTCGTCTTCAACCTCTTTGACAGAAACCTTACCACGGAAGAACGCAGCCACCGTCAGGTATCTACCCTTTCTTGGGTCAGAGGCAGCCATCATGTTCTTGGAGTCAAACATCTGTTGAGTCAACTCTGGAACAGTCAAAGATCTGAACGATTGCGACCCAATAGAGGTCAATGGAGCGTAACCAACCATGAAAAAGTGCAATCTTGGGAATGGAACCAAGTTGACAGCCAACTTTCTCAGATCAGAGTTCAATTGACCTGGGAAACGCAAGGAAGTGGTCACACCGGACATCACAGAGGAAACAAGGTGGTTCAAATCGCTGTAAGAAGGTTGGCTCAGCTTCAAAGTACGGACACAGATGTCGTACAAAGCCTCGTTATCGATACAGAAGGTCTCGTCGGAGTTCTCCACAAGCTGGTGGATCGACAAAGTCGCATTATATGGCTCCACAACTGTATCAGACACTTTTGGAGAAGGCATCACGGAGAAAGTAGCCATCATTCTGTCTGGGAACTCTTCTCTGATCTTGGAGATCAAAAGAGTACCCATTCCAGATCCAGTACCACCACCAAGCGAGTGGGTGATCTGGAATCCTTGCAAGGAGTCACATCCTTCAGCCTCTCTTCTCACAACGTCCAAAACCGAGTCAACGAGCTCTGCTCCCTCGGTGTAGTGACCCTTGGCCCACACGTTACCAGCAGAAGACTGACCGTATATGAGGTTATCTGGTCTGAACAGGTTACCAAACTCTGAAGACTTGACAGTATCAATCGTACCTGGCTCCAAGTCCACCAAAACGGCACGTGGGACGTATTTTCCGCTGCTGGCCTCATTGTAGTACACGTTCAACCGCGATCTTTGGATCTCGTCGGTTCCGTGGTAGTTTCCGTCAGCGTCCAATCCGTGTTCTCCACAGATTGTTTCCCAGAAAGCTGCTCCCTATAAAGTTTGTATTGTTAGCACACATATTTTCACGTGTTTTTGAGCGCACAGATACTTACAATCTGGTTACCACATTGACCGGTGGACAAATGAATCTAGAGATGAGGGTTAGTAAGCTTGTTTGGGACGTGTTTGCCACCCTTCGAGGGACAAACAAGTGGATTCATCAGAACGGCGCGTTTTATCGCTACACTGTTCACTGCAACACTTACAATTTCTCTCATATTGCTGAGCTTGGCTGTAGCTTTCGTTGATGCTTAGTCGCACTGCTGTTCACGTTTCTCGACACCGTGCAAAACAAATATAAACACCTCTTTGCCTTGCTTTTGTTTTACTTTGTTTTTTTTTTGTAAACAAATCCTCATTTGTTTTGTTCCAATCTGGAAAAAAAAGAGCGAACGCCAAACTTTTCTGGGACGCGCACGCTAATCAAGGGCTCATAACCTAAATATGATTAGCTCAGCGACTTCCCGTGGGACAGCACTGGGGTGAGTGTGTTGATAACAATGCGCAATGGATCTGAATTGTCTCACGTATCACGATCTGATTGTCGTATGTATCGTCCAAGCACTCGTATAAAAATGATTGGTTCTATCGTTACCAAGTTGACTTGTAATCTCGTCCACCACCTCGCTTTTACAAACTTGGCTCGCACTGTGTACTTCCACAAATCCACATTCAAATGCAATACACAGACAACCATTCAAATCGCTCGGTAGGTTTCAAATAATCATCTTCAATTACTAAATGTAGTCAATCACTCTTTATCTCTCCACAACTCTTGAGTCACTCAATGCTCGTCATGGCCTGTAAACCCGACTGAAGCCCTCCACTCCAGACCTGCAACAAACACACTCGTTGAAGTTCCGAACAAATAACGACACCCGACAACTCTCGCAAATAGCCAGACACTTGCAGGGCCACAAGATCACGTGCCGAGAGTTCACGTGACAAATCACACAGTTCCCCAGAGCTTCGAATTCGTCATCCAGCTCGTCTCTCCCAGTCTTCTCTTGACGCCCCAGGTCCCGTTTCTCCCGGATAAGATCAGCCAGGCGCTGCTCACGACTGTACCGGCCGTCGAAGCCAGATCGTGTCAGCACCCCTTCCGTGCGACCCCGCAGATGCTGGCTTAAAATCCGTCCGAATTCAATCTCCTCTGCCGTTGCAGGATTAACAAGCGACTCAAACTCTTGAACAGTCACTAACTCGTCAAGCAAACACCCGTGCACCTGTGCACTGGGCCTGTACTCATCAAGTCTCCGCGTGGCACTTGGGCCGCCCGATTCCTCCCCCCATTCAACCTCACTGGAATACTCCTCCTCGCACTCAGATTCTGCTTCCTGAGCAGGATCGTAGTCTGCAGACTCATCAACTTCTGCAAATTCAGCACCCAGAAGAAGCTCTGCGTACCTGTTGTCCAGGTCTGTCTCGTCCAGCAAGCTCACGTCCATCGCAAGACCTTGAAGGTCTGCCAAATGAGCCTTAGCTTCCTGCTCTGCCAAGAGTTGTCTGTTGCGTTCGCGAAGCCGGCTCCAATCGGCCTTTTCTGAGGCCTCATCAGTTTCGTCCGCAGAGCTGTACGGCCGCCGCAGGAGAACCACCTGTCCGAGCCGCAGGAACTGGCAAACCAGCTGCCGCACGCCTCGGAATCGCCGCGTCACAATCCACGTCCGGTCGTTTCGCCGCGAGCGCAAACGACGGTACTCACACAACTCTGGGTGGTCACTCAGCTCGTTGCCGTAACCAGGCTCGACGACAGCCGCGCGTGGCTCGTCCAGAAAAGTCCCCGAAGGCAGAGAAATACCAGAAAACTCCTTAACGTAGCTCTGCTTCGCAGCAGCGTTGATCACAAACGAGCCAACATTGATGAAAGCCGTGTAGAAGTCGTCCGAAAGAGCAATGTTGGCCGCGTCCAGGTGCTCCGCAAGCGTGCTGAATGTGAGATCCGACACAGACATCTTGAACAATGCAGCGAGAGCAAATACACCGCAGCTCGACAGAATAATGAGCAGCGTGATCAACTGAGGCAGATATCCCATCACGACTGTGAACGGAATGTAGAAAAGCCGCCCAGTCACAAAGATTTTGAGGTAGAAACCCAGCGTAAACACTCCGATCGCTGTGGACGGCACCAAGCGGTACCGTTGGCGGTCAAACAGACCCAGAGTATGGATAGTGAGCTGGTTGACAAGCGCAATAGAAGCAATCACAAGAAGCTCAATCGAAGGCCGCGTGGCAGTCTGCACTTCTTGGAACGCGAGCGAGTACTCGAAAAGCGTCAGTCCGTTCTCAATGCAAGGCTCGGACCCGTTGGTCACGGCTATGAAGGTCTCGAGGATCTGACTCAGACAGAGAGCCAGGTAAAACGGCTGCAGAATCGTCGGAGTCGGCCCATAAAACACCTCCTTGAGCTGGCCCTCCACAAATCGGGACCGTTCGTAGTATCTCTTACTGTAGCGGAGTCCCACAAACGAAAGTTTGTAGAAAGAGGCCTCGTCAAAGTCAAAGTAGGCTGGAATCAGCCGCTTAAGCCAGGCCGACCGCGTGTACAGTTTCAGCGCACTCACCACGCCGTAGCCGCCCTCCACAAGCAGATACATAGCAAACAATCGCAATAGTATTCTTGAAACCGTTGGAAGCCGCTTATTGTTCCGCGAAGAGGCAAATATCACGATCCGGTTCAAAACCGTTGCAGTCAGCATACAGAACATCGCAAACGGCGAGATGCAGTACGAGATCATCGACTTGCTGCGGTTTCCCGGAACTCCGGATTCGTTCGACTGCTCGACAACTGCGTCTGCAAAGGAGTCAAACATCCGCTTGATCAGCCACGACGACTTGAAGATCTCGGTGAGATTGTGGGACACGGGATTCACCACAGCGGGATCCACCACGGCTACCGCTATTTTCGTGGCTCCGGCCGTGGTGGAGCTTGTCGCGGCCGCTGTTGCCGCCGTAATTGCCGCTGTTGCCGCTGTTGCCGCTGCTTCTGCTGCTGCCGCCATACCCAATGCTCTTTTGCTCGCTCTGTAGTCACCTCACTAGCAACTTTCGAAAGATTTCTCTTTGGTTCCGTTGCAGCCGACAAAGCTCGATTTCAAAGTGTCTGCTCACTTCCTCTCACACAACAGGAGCTTGCACACAGAAACGTCCAAAAGTCACGGCGAATTCCGCTTCTAAAGTGCTTTTTTACGGTTCAGAAACAAGATCATTCTGTTTTTTTCCCATTACGTTTTGCGATAAAACTCTGGGGTGGAAGAGGTTAGAAAAAAGAGTCCTGTTTTCCGGAAAACATCTTTGCACCAGAAAACAGTGTGGGGATCCAATATTTTTTTTTTTTTCTCCTTTCTCAAATCTCGCTGCTCTGCTACTGCTCCAGATAAGCAACCGTCGCAGTCTTCTCTCTAGTGACAAATCACATCCCTCTTTTCGCCACAAAAACTCTCTCTTTTTCCTCTACATGGTCATAAAAACCTCTGCATCGTTTGGGTCCCCACAAAACCCACATAGAACAACAATTTTCCGCTCCTCTTCTCTCGGTAACCAAAAATGCTGCAGGAAATACCACTTATACAATCAGACCTTCCAGCACTCGACGAACAGCTCCAGGATTTTCTCAGCAGCCTGAGAGATGCTCCAGATGAATCAGAACTTCCACTGGAAACACTTCACCTGCCTTCGGTCCAGAACACACTGCGGCTTGAAGATCGCATCGACGAAGGCTCAGGAGGCCTCATCTCGCGTTGCAAGCTCCAGAACGACCACAAAACTATGTTTGCCGTCAAACAACTCTCGCAAAAAAATCACAAATCGTTCAAGAGCTACATCATGTGCGCGTTCAATGAGTACCTCACACTCAAACGCGCAGGTGTCCTCAATAATTACGTCTCAGTCCTCAAAGCGTACGGAATATTGCTCGATGAAGTCTCCACTCCAGAAACCACCACAGCCCAATTGTGGCAGTGCTCAATTCTGGCCGAGCACTGCAAACACGGAGATCTGCTTTCTTTGCTCTCAAAAGTGCGCAAACTCAACCTCAGCCTTTCGATTCAGCACAGAGATTACCTGTTCTTAAAAATGCTAAACGTGGTGAAGTTTCTACACTCCAAAAAAATCGTTCACAGAGATCTCAAACCTGAAAATTTCCTCATAGATGCAAATGGAGAGCTCAGACTTTCAGATTTTGGGTACGCCCTGGACCTAAACCGTCTCAACACCTACGAAATCGACAACGAAAGCCTTTTTCTAGGAACCCCTTCTTTCAAGTCACCAGAGTTATACGTCTTCAAAAACACTCCTAAGGAAAATATCAAACTTCATGAAGTGAATTTTGAGGCAATCGACGTTTGGGCATTGGCAATCACTTATTTCCATCTCTCCGTGCTCCAAAAACCATGGAATGAGGCGGTCTCCTCCGATTCAGAATACAAAAAATACACTTCACGTTATGATTTGTGTCAACTGGACAAATTAGATGAATACCAAATCAATAAAAACCTCAACAGCACTTTTCTCAAGCTCCCAGACCATAGCAGGTCAACCATCGTCAAAATGCTCAACCCAAACCCAATCGCAAGATTGAAGACCGCTAATATTCAAAGAACCGATTGGATCATACAAACAAGACTCAATTACGAGAGTTATTCCAAAAAACAGCCAAAAGGGAAGGATGAAGAGCTCCTGAAGTTACTCAACGCGTAACAGCAAAACCAGACAAATATGTATTACAATTGATTGACAGTAAAATATGCATTGAGTAATAAAAACAATATTCGGAAACTGCTTGAATGTTTGTGAGGGGACTGAGTCAGGCTTCGGGATGCGAACAAAAGCATGACAGAGTAGTAAGGGGACATTATTAGAAGGAATGATCGTATGAAGCAGCAAGAATGATCCGGCACACCAAGGAAATCCTATGGCGTCTGAAGAAAACGTAATGGAGGCATGCAAGTAGCAATAGAGTGATTGAAACGCAAACATCTCAGAGACATGTATCGTCCTTTGGTAGCAATGCATCGTTAAATGTATCGATCGGAAGTTTGGCAATTGAGAAGGTTTAGTTCTCCCAAATCCCTAATGGCGAACCAAAAGCTTCTTCGCCAGTAACTAAACTCACAGAGTCGTCTGGTTTTGAAATTGCATTTGGTAATGAAATGAAAAGTTTCTCACGTTCCGCATCCAGATCAGAAGCACTGGAAACAACAATCAAACGTTTTTCAACATCATCATCGTTGTAATCATCGATTTCTTCATCATCATCGTCATCATCGTTGCCAACCAAAGAATTAACTTCGTCAGAGTCTGAGAAACAGAGCTGTGTAATGGATGACCTGGAGCTGGAGTTCGCGATCGCAGACAAAGGACTTGCTGCTGCATTGGTCTTTGGAGTCGAGCTCTCAGGGAACAAATCCAAAAGCTTCATTGATTCAATGAGGGTAGTCATGAGTTTCTGTTTCGAGATTTCCGATGATGATAGATAAAGCAAGGAATCTGGATTTGATGTTTCTCCATACAAGATGTCAAGACTGACATTTTGAGCGAACTTGTTTTCCTTGATCTGACAATTCTCTGGAATTGTTAAAGGGGAGCAAAGAGCAGCTAGATCAGATGAACCAATTTCGGTTTGTGCTCTTTGAGGTGGGGCAACAGGAGTTTGTGCTGGCGAACTGTTAATACTATTGTTTTGAGTATGTTTTGGGGTTGAAGTTGCGGCTAAGCTCCATTTTGAGGCTTTAGCTCCAGATTTGGAAGCTTTGGAGACATTCTGAGTAGAAGACTGATTAGAAGTTGAACCCCTTTTTTGCCTGGACGAAGACGACGACAATGAAGAAGTGGAGGATGAGGCAGACAATGCTGTTGCAGCAGAATGGTGATTGTTGTGATGATTCATAGAATTCTTTTTGGATCTTCCGCTGACCGCCGAAGATTGTTTCTTTCTTTGAGAATCCATCACGCCTAACATTAACGACATCTAAGGCTTCTTGGAACAAATTGGTTTTTTTCTTTTAAATAAAGGATAGAAGAGATTACTGGAATCAATACTTCATTTATAGGCTCGATTTGATTTACATGTACGTAATTAATGCTACTGATAACAATTACTTGCACATATCTGTGGGATTAGCCACGCAACTCCGCAAAATGTACGCCACCGAGCCTCTCTCTGTTTGACACACTTCGCTATCAAAAAAGACAAGACAAGAAAAGCACAATATAAACCACATCAGGAAAAGAAAAGAAGAACCAACTCTAATAGAGACAAGCAACTCACACAAGTTGACACACTTACAGGCATGAGTTGGGGGTGCGGCGTTTATATCAAGCAGCTCGTAATGTAAAAAGAAGCATTTGTCGCAAGCGCTAGTTCGTAAAGTTAACAAATACGGTATCGGTTTAAATTAACTAGTACTAGCAATCATGACATGCTACGCCACCACATCATGCTACAACACATGCATTCTTCTGCACGAAATAAGTTCGCGCTGCGGGCCTGGTACAGATACACCGGAGAGGCTTTTGCCACAAAATTATCGTTACCCGGGTGAGGGGCCGCATGGGGGTGAGTTTGTTGGTCCCTCAGCGGCGCTGAGATTTCTCCCCCGCCTTTGGTGATTACCCGGCTGTTGTGCGTAAATCTTGGCACGCCGACACGCACGACGCCCCCCTACGGCGACCTGAAACTGTCGCACAATCGACTTTTCGACGTGCAGCTGACCAATCACAACTGGAAACGCAAATTTATGATTACGTAAAACAGACCCGAAAAAGGTCGTTTTTGACAAAGGCAAAAAATTCACCGTCCTGACTTTTTCCCATTTTTACAAAAAAAAAAAAGAGTCCCATTAAACAAAGAGCAGATAAACCTACAATCAACTTATGTTTTTCTTGATATAACGGGTGCACAACGAACGTCAATCCAGTTTACACAACGCAAACACACCAGCACAAACCCGTGTCTGTTCAAGGACTACTTTTTGACAACATCGCACTCCACAAGGCCACCGGAGTTAATTTGTTGCCACACCTAAGCGAAGGCCCTTTTTTCACTGGCAATTTTTTTCTGCTTTCTCCTCTCTATCATCATCTTCACCTTGTCAAGGATTCGTTTCCTTCCCATCGCCTTTGTCATTAATAACTGTTGATTCATTCTTCAGCTAACGGTTGGCTGAACCATTCATTATCTGTTATCAAACGCGCACGCAAGGAACCGCACCGCGCTGCACCGCACAACCACAAACAGCGTCAGGAAAAAAAAAGCCTTTTTTTTTTTTTGACTTTTATTCTTGTACTCCCTGCCCGGGAAACAGGATTAAGACGCGTTTTTCAATTTTTTGTGCATTCACCAGTACTTGTTATTTTTTCTTTTCCTTTTGGAATTCCAAGGGTTCAATTAGAACAACAAGTACAACAAAAGCAACTTCGTTGGTCGCACTTTGTTGATCACAAAAGAGATTTCACTTCCCAGTTGGCTGAAGCTCTATCAACGCGTTTACGCTTTCATTGCAAACAACAACAATAGCATTGTCGTTCGTGATGACCGACACATACTCGAACGCCTTGCGAACTACAGAAGGCTCAGCTTCATCTGGCATCAATTCCAGCGATTTAAGGAAGGCCACTCTCACCAATACATCTGAAGACACGCTCACCACTTTAAACCACAACACGGAAAACCTCGAGCAACTCGGGAATACCTCGATAGACAACGGTGACATAACAAGCTCAATGATGAATTTATCTTTGAATACAGGCGTTACTTCCTCGTTTTCCTCACAACAGTTGTTACCAGTGGTGCTCAAAATCAAAAACATACCAAACGACACGTCGTTGAGAGAAGCATTTTTAATTTTTTCTCTTTGTTTGGAAGAAGTGATGTTTGTTGACATTGTCCACGAGGTTGACTCCCCTATTCATAGTGCCTCGCCAGCTCCTTTAAATAGTGGGTCCACAGGTTCGACCACATTGTCGAGTCACGGCTCCGTTTCTTCGAGCCCTGTCATCATTGCGAAGTTTAGTTCGCTTAAAACAGCCCAACAGGCCGCTCGTTTACTCGATGACAAATGTCTGTTTGGAACAGCTTTTCAACCGGTGTCAGTCGAGCTTATCAACGATCAGATGGAGGTCCCTTCGAGCATTGTTGGCTCGTCGTTTGCACAAACTTCACCTTCGAACAACTCGACCGTGCTCCCAGCTTTAAGCTCCATCGGACCTTCGCAATCTTCAAATTCTTTCAGCAAGAGACCGCCTCTCAACACGCAACGTTCGAGATTCCTTTTTAGCGACCCCTTCTCTGGCCATAATGGCATGGGTGTTCCTCCTCCGCCAGGTTCTTCGACCTCGTCTACTTCGTCTACATCTTCACAACATCAAACAATTCCTCCTTCGACAACGGCGTTACCAGGGGCTTTGGTGGGACAACCACAATCGGCTCCTCAACAGCAACCGATTCCAAACCCATCAACTGCGAACACATCCACTTCTTCGCACAACGTTCTGGACCAATTGACCTCGCCTATCTTGTCGTCAGCAGGCAAAAATGTTTTACTTATGGAGCCACGCACAGAGTTCGATCAACTGGTTAGACCCTGGTCTTCTGGTAATAGCAACATTCCATCGGGTCAGTCTACAAACGGCCAGACTGCGAAAAGCAACTCTGTCTCCGCTGCAACTGGTACTCCTACTAAAAGCATCCCCGAGTCTTTGACGATAAATACGGGTCTTAGTAACCCATCGATCGCTGCAGGTTTACCGACTCCAATAACCAACGAGTGGGATAGACGGAGACAAGGATCTGCATTTTTCAATGGAAATGCAACGGTACAAGGTGCTTCTGCGGGTGCTTCTGTTAACGGAACCAATCCATCGATATTACTCAATGGCCCAGCAACGCCGGCTATAGCATCTCCTCCGTTCCAACAGCATATCCAGCAACAACAACAGCAGCAACAGCAGCAGCAACAACAACAACAGCAACAGCAACAGCAGCAGCAGCAGCAGCAGCAACAACAACAACAGCAAATTCCGGAGCTCTCTCTACTTGCGAGAGTCCCGCCACCTGCAAATCCTGCGGACCAAAATCCTCCATGCAACACTTTGTACGTGGGTAATCTGCCTCCTGATGCGACTGAATTAGAACTACGTGCTTTATTCCAGCCGCAAAAAGGATTCCGCAGACTTTCGTTCAGAACCAAGCAAAATACTTCGAACAATTCTAATTCACATCATGGGCCAATGTGCTTTGTTGAATTCGAGGACGTTGCATATGCAACACGCGCATTAGCAGAGCTGTATGGTAGGGCACTACCTAGAACGAACGGGAGTAGCTCAAATAACAAGGGTGGTATTCGTTTGAGTTTCAGCAAGAATCCACTTGGAGTTAGAGGTCCAGGGCAAGGAAGAAGAGGCTCTTCGAATCCTGCATTTGGATCCTCAAATGGAAACACTGGTGTTTCAACCAATGGAAACGTGTCGAATTCAGTCAACGGGGCATCACTGAATGGAGGAGTTTCTTCCTCGAATTCACAGTCGTTAAGCAACGGAAACGTTGGTTACAATGGGTTCCCCCAGTATTCTTACCAACAGATGCCTCTTACACAGTATCCGAAATAAACGTGTTGACCAAAGAGTAAGTCACACATTTAATTAATACCCGAATTCACATCCAGCCTGCAACCATCATCATTTGAACATCACCACATCATTATTGTTCATTCATTCATCATAGTTTTATATTTCTGGCTCAGCTTCTTCATCGTTATTAATTATTTACACATCCATTGTACTACTAGTCTTTGTTACATACTATAGTGTTTTTATTTTCTATGTTGTGTTTTCTTTGTTTGTTTGGAAGCTGATACTTTTTACAAGGACATTTTATTTTGTTACACTGAAGACCATTTTTAACTTGACATTTTTTCATCCCAATGTTTATAGCTTTTGCTTCTCATGTTTATTATTTTACTTTCCATCATTCATCTGCTTTTCAATGCTGCATCAATTTGAGTCTCTTGTTTTGCTATTTGGCCAACATTTTATTGCATGAGAGTTACTCCAAACAAGCGATATGCAGCGAATGTCTGTTTAAAATCAAAAAATCATTATAAGCATTTCGTTACACACATTAAGTCAGATGTATTTCGACCGTTTGGTCGGTCCCCTGGTAATTTGGAACTTGGATTCCCCATTTGGCTGCGAACTCGTTATTGATGAACCGTCCTCCGACGAAATGTCTTGAATGCTCGTGCAATTTCAACGAACATGGTTTGGGAGCTGTTAATGACACGAGCAAATCTGGTTGATAATTCTTGATTTCCTCGATAACGGGTCCTTCATCAACGTCCCATCCGGACGGAACGTCGACCGCAACAATTTTTTTGTCGTGAGTGATCTGAGCTTCAAGCATTTGATTAATGAGGTCTCCGAACGGTGCTCTGATTGGCGGTTTGAACGAGAAACCAAACAGAGAGTCCACTATGATGTCGCAGGCTGCTAATTCCGCCTGTAGGTTTTCATGAACGAAATCGATATTGAATTGGGACAATTGCGTGGTGAGGTTTTGGAAGATTGGTCGATTTGTTGGTTTCGGATAGTAGACTTTGGGGGTGTATCCAAATAGTTTGAGATGCCTTGCAGCCACAAGACCGTCTCCCCCGTTATTACCTGGACCGCAGAGAATAAGACAGCGGGGCGATTTGGTGGGTGGGTAAACTTTGAAGACAGATTGTGCCACTGCGAGTCCGGCCAGCTCCATGAGCTGGTCAATGGAGAATCCGGCTGTGGACATGAGCTCCTGGTCCAGGAGGGCTGCCTTTGCTGCTGCAATAACTTTGAGAGACATTGGATGCAAGGGGGGGTTTGCGTGGAAGTTATTGAAGGTCAATTGGGAAGGAAGCCGGCCGAAGCGGAGTTGCTGATAAGAATCAGTTGTTTCTTAGGCAAAAAGTATGGTGATCTTTTTTTAGTTTTCGACGCGTCGAAAATTTTATAATGACCCGTATTTTGAGTGGCAGAAACCGGACGCGTGAATTGACAACAAGTGAAAAAAAAGCCTGATCGATGTTTTGGAGAGTTATTTGCACGCTGGTCAGAACAACCAGCGAGTTAGACGTGACAAAAGACCAAAATAGGTTGTGGTTTGCAGAAATAGTACAACAGAACGAGCGGAACGAACTGATTAGTCTGAAGAATGTCGAATAGAAACTCGTCAGCGCTGCTTAGACGGCAGAAAGATCTGAAGCGTGGAATCCGTTTTACGATGATGGTTTGCGGTTGTTCAGGAACTGGAAAGACGTCATTTGTGAACTCGTTACTGGACATGAACATTTTGCCACACCGGTTTCAATATGCGGGCTCGTCGGGAGACAACACTGTTCGCAAGACGATCACTTTTGCGAATTTGAGCGCTGTTGTGAGCGACGCTGCTGAGTACGAGAAGTCATTTGATGCGCAGATCTCGAACCAAGAGCCAGGCATCGCCATCACCGAAACGTCTGTGGAAATTGTTGACGAGGATGACTCGAAATTGCTGCTGACAATTATTGACACGCCAGGTTTCGGCGACAACATCAACAACGAGATCTGTGACAGCGAGATCATCAACTTCTTGGAGCAGCAGTTTGACCTTGTTCTGGCTGAGGAGACACGTGTTCGCAGAAACCCGCGTTTTGAAGACACACGCGTGCACGTGTGTTTGTACTTCATCACGCCGACCGGCCACGGTCTGAGGGAGCTGGATGTTGAGACGATGAAGAAGCTCTCCAAGTACGTAAACGTTCTGCCGATTGTTGGTCGTGCAGACTCCTTCACCAAGCCGGAGCTGATCAGCTTCAAGAGAAACATCATGCAGGACATTGAGAAGTACAAGATTCCGATTTTCCAGTTCGGCTACGATGAGGAGGACGATGACACCGAGGCTGCCGAGGAGAACAGATATCTCTCGCAGTTGCAGCCATTTGCTGTGATCACCTCGGACGAGGAGGCTGAGATTAACGGTGTCAAGACCCGTGCAAGAAGCTACCCGTGGGGAACAATTGACATTAACGACACGAGCTTTTCGGACTTTGCGATCCTCAAATCTGTTCTTTTGGGCTCGCACCTGCAGGATCTGAAGGACATTACCCACGACTTTTTGTACGAGAGCTACAGAACTGAGAAGTTGATGAGTGTTTCTGAGCTGGAGGATTTGCACGAGGGTGCTTCCAGAGGCGGAATCTCGCACGAGCCTCCTTCCATGTCGAACTTGGCCGACATTGCCAACTCCAAGTCGATGGCGAAGTTTGACAGACAGAACTCTGCGGGCTCGTCGGCCACGACCGGTACCACCAAGGTGACGAAGGACACGGAGTCGCTGACGTCGAAGTTGAGCGGCGTGTCGATCTCCGAGAAACAAAAGGTGAAATCAATGCTGGGTGATGGAGGCAAGAAGAGCAATGATCCTCCTGAGATCATTTCGCCGCAGCCGGACTCGAACTACTCTTTCCAGAACGACGACGAGCTCACCTCGCTGGTGGAGGACGAGGACGAGCGCTCTGGTGCTCCGCCTACTTCGGCCGGCTCTGCGTCGACGACGCCGATCACGACCCCAAGACTGCCTTATTCTCCGTCTGTTTCGTCGCAGTACTCTGGTTCTCCTTCGGTGAACGCGAAGCAGCTGCGCAAGATGAGCGAGACGATACCTTATATACTGAAGCACGAGACGTTGTTGTCGAAGCAGCAGAAGCTCGAGGAGCTCGAAAAGAAGTCTGCTATGGAGCTGGCGAGACGCGCTACCGATCTGGAGAAGAAGGCCATGGAGCTCAAGGCGAGAGAGAAGAAGCTCAAGGAGCTGCTGGCCAAGAAGGAGGAGCGGGAAAAGAAGAAGAGTATTGTCAGCGCCGTGAGCGCCGTCAGTGCGGACGACACGGCCAGTTTTGTCGCAGGTGATGATGTGTGAGCCACACGAGCGTAGCGAGACAACTGCTCGCTTCCGTTGAGCCGTGTAGGGATATGACGAGCAAAGGGCTTTAAGCCAGTAAAACTTAGTTAAAATCATTTTGTTTCATGTTGAGAGATACAGGAGTAGCACATTAGAGTGTCTTGTGGCGTTAACTGCCAGCAAGAACTGTCTGAGCGGGTAACCTGCGATCAAACTGAGGCAGTTTAACCTTTGTCCACGGTTATCAGCTGGTAGCAACACGCTGATAACTCAGTTAACTCAAGATCATTTGGCTACCGATTTTGAAAATTTGCTCAGAAAAGCTTGATTTTTCATCGATTTTTCAGTAATTTTCATCAATTTTTGGATTCTACTGACACGTAGTCGCCTTCCACTCACATGTTGGCCGTTTCACTGGTCCTTGAACGCTCCTCGCCTCGCTCGTTGTGTTTGTGTCGTGTGCCTGTCGCTCTTTCGCGACGCGTCGATCGACGCGCCACCAAAACTCTTCTCCTTCAAAAAAAAAAAAACCACCCTAACCATCGCTACAACCTGAACCTTCTCTCTCCCTCTCCCCTCCTCTTCCCCTCCAACCTGCCAGCCTCCATCCCCTCCTCCGTCCAAAGAGATTCTTATTTTCTCGCGAGCCCCTCGCGTTGAACGAACTACACGACTCCCAACATAACCCTCTCATATGGATAACTTGCACCCAACATCGCCCCGCAGGGTCAAGGTTTACACCCTGGAGGACGACAAGTGGATAGACAGAGGAACCGGCTACTGCTCAGGAGTCCTCGAAGGAGGCCCGCACTTCCTTGTGAAAAACGAGAATGACACAGCAGAAACACTGCTCAAGGCCACAATCGAGGGAAACACCCAGTACCAGCGCCAGCAGGACACGCTTATCGTCTGGACGGATCAGGAGGGCAACGATTACGCCCTGTCATTCCAGGAGCCAGACGGGTGTCTCTCGCTGTGTGAATTTCTTGTCAACATCCAGCACACTCTGGAGCCCAACATTTCGCTGGTCGCCGTCATCTCTAACGGCCAGGACGGCGAGATTACAGAGGTCATTGCCGGCCCAGTGCCCGAGCCATGTCTCCCCACCGACGCGAACCTCGTGGAGGTGATCGAACTGTTGAACCAGGGGTCAAAATCCAACAAGTTTAAAGAGCTGCTTGTGGAATTCATTGAAACGAAAAATTACCTCGGCGCGCTCATCGAGACGTTTGACCGCAACGAAAAGGCCAAAAACCTCACGAACCTCTACTATCTCTGTGACATTGTGAAAACGCTTGTTTTTTACAACGATTCGCTTATTCTTGAGACTTTTCTCGACGACAACGTTTTCACTGGACTTGTGGGAATTCTTGAATACGACCCCGAGTTCCCGGGTTACAAGACCAACAACAGAGAATATCTGACCGAAAAGACCACTTTCAAAGAGGTGGTGCCCATCGACGACGACGAGATCAAGGGCTGTGTCAAAAAAACGTTCCGGCTCCAATTCCTCAAAGATGTGGTTCTCGCACGGTTGCTGGACGACTCCACGCTGAGCTGCATCTCCACGATGATTCACACGAACGAGGACAAGATTCTTACGTTCATCCGAGACGACGATTCTTTTTTGCCCGAGCTTTTCGGCCTCTACGACGCTGAAACAGACCTTGAACGGAAACGAGACGGAATCAAGTTGCTCCACCAGTTCGCGCTCATAGCTAAAAAGTTCCAGCAGACACCTCGTTCTGTATTCTACAAAGCTCTGATTGACCGCGGATTTTTCAAGCTCATTCAGTTTGCGTTCCACGACGACCTCACAGAGAACCGAATACTGGCCACCGAACTGATCGTCGCCATCATCGAACACGACGTGATGCTTTTCAGCAAAACAGAGGCCGACGGAGAGGTCCAGGCAGATATGACGTTGCTCACGATTCTGATCGACGTTCTGCTAAACGAGTCCAACATTGGCCTGAAAACGCAGTCTTTTGAAGCGCTCAAAGTTCTGCTTGACCCGGCCAACATCGGTCTTCCGGCCTCGTGCAGAATTGAGTCATCTCCATCGAGCATCCAGGACTCGCTCGAAAGAAGGTCGGGCGAAAGTTCCTATCTGCAGCACTTTTACAAAACTGTCGCTTCCAAGCTGTTTGGACCGCTGATTTCTGTCGACGCTCCGAAAATCACCAAAACGCTTACCATCACATACTCAAACCTACTCGAATTGCTCAGTTTTGTTTCGCGAGAACACGACAAGCTGCTGTGTCGCGCGTTTGTGCTCGAAAACCGGGTCCTGCTCGGTGTCTCCAAGATGCTCGGCAGTCGGTACTCGTGCCAGCTCAGACTCACGGCATTGCGTTGTCTGAAGGTGATAATAATGCTAGACGATGAGTTCTACACGCGATTCATTGTGGAAAACGACGTCCTTGCCGAGTTTATGAGCATGGTTCGTGAGACAAACGATTCCAATAACCTGATGAGTTCCTCATGTCTGAGCCTGCTGAATCTTGTGCTACAAAACCGCGTGTACATCAATTTCCAGCGGCTGCAAAATTATCTTGTATCACGGTATGCGGACGATCTCGAGGGAAACTCGCTCGGAAAAGAGCTGATAGCCACGTGCGAGGCCGAGAAGGGCCAGTTTGAAGGGGTGGACGGACTTGATCTGGCCGGAGACGGCGAGTCGCAGAAAGAGGAGCCACACGACGACGATGAAGATGACGACGATGATGACGACGACGAGAAGGAGATCCAGGAGGTGAGTCTCACTTCTCCGGACCCTCCAGAAGAGGCAGAATACGAGCTGAACACGAACAACATACACAAGGAAGAGGAAGAAGAACCGGTGGTTACCGAAGAAGCAGAGGAGGAAGCCGTGGAGGAGTCTTGCCAGACCCCGGAAACCCCAGAGAAGAGAATGCGCACGGCCGACATGGAGGACGAGAACTTGATGGCGATGTCTCTGGAGAAACGCAAGAAACTCAGCAACATCATATCAAAAGCGAGCAAAATTTTCGGTATCAACGCCAACGGCGGGAACACAAACGCCGTTGCAGGCAGCGGGGCCTCTGTAAACGACTCGTGATGAATATATTTTTGTACTAATGAATAAGCTTTGATGGAATTTTTCAGCTCGAGAAGTCCGTTCCGCGATAATGTGGGGTAAAAAAAAATCCAAGCCGCGGGGAAGCCATGTGATAATAGCAAGCGGTATAAAAAGAGCAACTGATCCTCTCTCAAACCTGGAAAGGTAAAACTGTTCAAGCGTCTAATTGAATTCAAAATGGCAGAAATATGGAAAGAAGACCTTTTCAAAGGAAAAGTCGCGTTCATTACGGGTGGGGCAGGAACGATCTGCCGGGCTCAGGCAGAAACTCTGGTCAGACTTGGGTGTTCGGTGGCCATCATCGGCAGAAATGAGCAAAAGACAAGCGACGCAGCCCGTGAGCTGGATGCCATACGCACGGATGTTAGTGCGATCGCGTGCGGGTCGTGTGATGTGCGGCGTGTCGACGACCTCGTGGCGGCGGTTGAAAAAACCGTTGCCCAGCTGGGCAGAATCGACTTTGTCATATGCGGGGCAGCAGGAAATTTTATCGCAGACTTCAACTCGCTGTCTGCGAATGCATTCAAGTCGGTGGTGGACATCGATCTGCTTGGCTCGTTCAACACGGTGAAAGCATGTTTCTCGGAGCTGAAGCGCTCCCGTGGCGTTGTCCTCTTCATCTCTGCAACTCTACACTACTATGGGGTGCCGTTCCAGGCGCACGTTGGAGCGGCTAAAGCAGGCGTGGACGCGCTGTCTAATGCACTCGCGGTCGAGCTGGGACCGCTGGGTATTCGAGTGAATGCTCTGGCTCCGGGCGCGATTTCAGGAACCGAGGGGTTCAGTCGCATCGTGCCGAACAAGGAGCAGTTTGAACGGCACATTCCGTGTCAACGACTTGGAACGGTGCGAGACATTGCCAACAGCACCGTGTTTCTACTGAGCGAAGCATCTGCGTACGTGACGGGCACTGTTCAGATCGTTGATGGTGGTATGTGGCACATGGGAAACCTAGCCACGATGCATTTGTACCCGGAGGGGCTAGTGGCAAGGTTAAATTCCAAACCCAAGCTCTGACTCATTCAAACCCCGAGCGCGAGCGGGGAGTGTTTTAGGAGGCAATTTGGCTCAAATTTTGAGACTTTTTTCTTGTCACGAGTGATGTTTTATGGTTCTCTTGCGGTGTGTATACTTAGACTCGTAGCTAATCTGAGATATCAACTATCCATCACCGTCTCCATACGTATATGAGCAGGACTCAAAAGCCGTTCTTTTTTTTTTTAATTTTTCACTCTCCGAGCGGCTCCCGGGGTTTGTTACGGTGCATTGTTTCGAGGCCGGAAAAACTTTTCAGACTCCAACGGCCTTTGAACGGTGTATGAAAAGGGACCAGATTAGATAATAGAATGATGCGGGCAGCTCCAAAGGGACGCGCTTGCCGAGTTGTATAAAATGAGGTCTTTTCCCGCGTATAGGGCACCGTGGAAGAAAGTTTGAGGATCAAATTAATTTGCGCTATGACCGCTCCAGACATTGCTCAACGAAACAGCTGGAACAGCGAAACAGCATCGACAGCCTTTGATCTCGCAGACACCATGGTCGACCACCCCGTGGACACAGAGAAAGTCAGACATCAGCCAGCGGAAAGCCGACTCATGGCAGTGTTGGATTTGCTTCTTCTCAGGTTCCAGCCGTCGTTTTTCGTCATGACAATGGGGACGGGAATCTCCAGCACGGTGATGTACCGGTTTCCAATCGAGTCGATCGAACGCGGCTTCAAATACGTGGGAATTGTGTTTTTCTTCATCAATCTGCTCATTTTTCTGCTTCTGCACGTTCTCTTTGTGCTGAGATATTTCGTGTTCTACAAACGTTACGAAAACCAGTCGTTCTGCAAGCTTTTCCAAGACCAAAAATTGCACGTTTTCCTGGCCACAGAGGTGATGGGGCTCGGAACCCTTGTCAACATGATCCATCTGATGAAACCGGAGTGGGCCGTGCTAGCCTACACGCTCTGGTGGATTCAGGTTGTGCTCTCGCTGCTGTGCGCCTGGGGCCTTTCGTTCGCAATGTTCGGCCTCAACGATATGGCTGCGCAGGACATGAACGCAACTATTATGCTCCCAACCGTCACACTCACAGTCGCCTCGTCTACAGGCTCGCTCGTGGCCGCGTCGCTCTTCAACTGGCCCCGGTGGCAGCTCTCTTCTGACATCATCTCATTCATGCTCCTTGGCAACGCACTTCTCCTTGTGACTCCATTTTTCGCGCTCTACTTTTACAAACTCATCGTCACAGGTCTGCCTCCAAAACAGGCGATTTTTACCTCCTTTATCCCGATCGGCGTGCTCGGACAGTCCAGCTATGCCATCATGCTCAACTTCCAGAACCTCGGCAAGCTCATTGTCAGCCATAACGGGCTCGATCTCATTGGTCTGGACCACCAGTTCGATACCCAAACACTCCAATTGGTGGCTACCATGCTCTCAATGTTCTCTGTCTGGTTTTCGCTCTTCCTTGTCGCCACAGGAATTTGTCTCACGGCCGTCTCCGTCGCCTGTGTACTGAGTTACGGCCTCCGCCACAGCTGGACAATGTCAATGTGGGCAGCCACGTTTCCGCTCGGCACCATGGCTGTGGCACAGACCCAGATCTACCGCATAACCGGTCTTGTCGGCTTCAAAATCAGCGGCTCCGTCTACTCGTTTGCCCTGATCATTATCACCGTGTACTGTCTCGTCAACACTGCAGTCCACGAGTTCCCTTTCCGTGGCATCTGCAACGTTTTTAGTGGTAAAAACGTCCAACAAGTTTAGCATTCCAATCCGCCAGCATATAATCTACTAGCATATACTCTAATACACATGCATACTTTTGTCTATTCAATCTACATTAGTCCAGTCACTCCACAAATCTGTCTCTAAATGACATTTTCACCGGCTCCTCTTTAACTGTCTCATCGTCCTCAACAAACCGGTTCCCAAACGACTTCTTCTCCTCCCTGGGCTCATCTTCAACAAACCTGCTCCGGAACGACTCGGTAAAACTATCAACCTCCTGCTTCTGCAGTTGCTCGTCCTCAGGAAAAACATACTCGATGTATTCCTCCTGAGACCCATCGTGCGCAATTCTGAATTTGCGCAACAGCTTTGGCTGTCTGGCTTCCGCAGCTTCAACGGTACTCGTAGTACCGTTCTTGGCCTCAAACCGTAGCAGTTTCGCAAGGATAACCGTCCTTTTCTCATCATCAACGCCTCTGAAATGCTCAATCGCCCGGTTGAACTCCTGCCGAACGCGCTCCTTCGATTCGTCACTCACGTCAAAGGTCAGCTCGAGATCCTCGTCGCCAGTCTCCTCAACCCGCCTCTCGTGCTGCTCCAACTGCTCCTGTGTCGGGATCTGCAGTTCCAGCAGACACCGCGCAGTCCAGGCTTTCACATCGTCACCCGTCTCGCTCACAAGCCGGTCGTGTAACCTTCTGACCTTCGCAAACTGCCGCTCTTGCAACTGGTGCTCGATGTACGACCGCAGAATCTTGAGCCTCTGGACCTTGGGGATCGATTCCTCGTCAATGGCAAGCTCAAAGATGGCCGAACACCGCGGCTCGTCGCCCAGTGTGCTCTCCAGACCAGCAAAATCGGTCCAGTTGGCCGGGTTTTCAGGGAATTTTTCAACCAATTTGGTGTATACAGTGCGCACTCTGTCAAATTCCCGAAGTTTTGTCTCCATCGCAATGTAGTAGCGCAAGATGCGCTGATTTGGACAGATCGCCAGAGACCGGCCAAGAATTTTGCGGGCCCTGGTGAGGTTGTCACGCCGGACCTCAAATTGGGCATATCCAATCCAAACTTTAGCGAAAGTGAATTTTTTGTGAGGAATGAGTTTCACCAACCGCTCAAAAAGCGCCCTTGCGCGGTCAAAATCGCGGTTCAAAACCTCTTCCCACAGAATAAACCGCAGCCAGATGTATACAAACGGGAGCCAGGCTTTTTTGGTGCGACTCACAGGAACATTGGCCACAGCTTTCTCAAAAACAGAACGTAAATCCTCCACCGAACCAGCAACATCTGTCATTAGATTCAAATACAGCCACCACGTCTCGTAGTCCAGAGGGTCGTCCGTAAGCTCTTTCTCGTACCCTGCTCTTCTCTTTCCCAGTACAGACGCCTCGATACTATCGGACTCGCCATGCTGTTTTTCAAACCTGGTGTAGTCGGCGTGAAGCTTGAGTTTTTCAGCCTCGTCTAGCTTGTCAAAACCAAGCTTGAACAGGTCACGAGCCGCTTTCCAGTTCCGCTGAGACGCCTCCCAGCGAATCCAGGAGTAAACCAGCTCCGCATCCAGCTTTCCGACCTGTTCCAGTGAGTCAAGCGCCAATCGGTAGACATTGCGGACGTTGACAGAGTCTCCGTGGACGTTCTCGAAATGGGCCCAGAAAAGCCAGGTCTCCGAGTCAGGCTTCACCACCACAAACCGCTCAAAAAGCAGGCGTGCGTTGTCAAATTCGCTGTAGCGGGTCTCAAACTCGATAAAGTGGCGCCAGACGGCCGGGCCAGGCTTCCATTGCAGCCAATCGTTGAATATTGAGCGGGTTCCCACCACGTTTCCGAGTGACTCCTCAACGGCAACGTACTGATACCATAGCTTGTCGACTCTCGGGAGCACCCGCGTGGCGCGGTCAAGCAAGTTTCGTGCGTGGTTGATGTTTTTGCCCTTAATTTCTGTCTGAACGTAACGGATCCACAGCGGGACGTTAGTGTGGTCCACTTCGAGGGCTCTTTCAAACACAGATCTCGCTCTAGCGAGGTCGTGCTGTTCCACCTCAAACTGCGCGTAACGCATCCATTGGCCAAAGTTGAACCTGTTTCGGCGCAGCGCGTTCTCGTACTCCTGTCTTTTGCGGCCCTGGTACTCGTGCAACTCCTCCAAATCGGTAATCTTGATCTCTGGTGCCTTGAGCGGGGTGTCTCTATGCTCAAATGCCTCAGCCATGATTTGTTCTGCCGTGACCTGTTTGGCAGCAGGCTGCAGCCGCGGTGGCGGTGGTGGTGACGACATGGGGGGCGACAACGAGGGGAAGATGAGGAAGAGGGTTGTTTAGTGCAAGAGGGAAAAAAGTTGAATATAAAAAATAAAAATAAAAAATTAACGAGCGAATTTGGTTATTTGTGAGGCCCAGCTGCCACTCAGAGATAAAGTCATTTTTTTATAGTGCCAACCAGCAAGCTTTGCTTGCCATGTAAAGTGGAGCACTTCGATTATGTTACTCCTTTCGATCGTTTTCTGGCTCCAGCACTCCACCGGTGACGGACGATCAGTCTATCGGACTACTTTCCAGTCAGCCTTGTTTCCTCTGTTGTTGTAAAAGCATAGCAAGTTCCGTCGAGCCCCACCGAGTCCCACCAAGCCCCAACCATTAAAAAGAGCAGGCTGTTTGCTTGCCTTGTTCACCCTGGCTTGGTGAGTCCCAGATACCCTATTCCATACGTCATCTGAAAGTCTCTCGCTTCCGCACGGTCGATCGACGCGACGATCGCGAAACGCGTCCACAAAATCATCAAAATATTTGATCCCTCAACTTCACTTGTATTGCCTCCCCCTCCTCTTCCTCACCACCCATCACCCAATGACTTCCATGTTTGAAGGCCACAAGTTCCTGATAGTCCAGTCTGCGGGACTCAGCGCGTCGAAGGCGGAACACCTCAAAAAACAGATCCTCAAATCTGGATTTGGTGGCGACGAAAACATGCTTTTCAAAAACGCCAGTGAACTCATCCCCCTCCAGAATGACCGCCTCTCCTCCATCACCATCATCGTCTCGAACACAACAGATTTTGTCGAGTACCGTCTCGCGGAGGAGCTCATGATCCCCGTGGTCCGCGACTCCTGGGTCTACAACTCGCTTGCAGCTGGAATGGTCGAGGCCCTCAGACCGTACACGCCCGATCCAAAGTACTTCTTCAGTGGCGTTTCTGCTTGTTTTGCTGCATCCCTCAGCGCAGGCGACCAGGACGCCCTTCTAGCTGCCGTGCGCATGTTTGGCGGCATTCATACCGAAACTCTCTCGAAGAGAACCACACATCTGGTCGCACCCAACATGAAGGACGAAAAGTGTCAAATGGCCCGCGCTTTCAACGATGCGTGCCAAAAAGAAGTCATTTGCATTGTTTCCCCGCGCTGGCTTGAAGATTGTGTCCGTTCGCGCTCGAAACTGGACGAAACACCCTACTTCCCCAAATCAGGCTCGGCCACTCCAGTTGTCTCATCCCAAAGGAAACAGCACGAGTTCCTTCGCGGGAAGACATTCGCCGTCGCAGGCGACCTCGCGCTTTCCCGCGACATGGTTGCGCACATCACGGCCGAGATCGAGGCCGCAGGAGGCAAAACAGCCTCAGTCAACTCGCAAGCGACAACCTGCCTCCTTGGCAAGTTCCGCGCCGGGTCCGACTACTCTTCTGCGTGCTCCCGCCAAATTTCTGTTGGAAACCTCAATTGGCTGTACTGGATGCTTCTTCACAGCGAATGGATCGATCCGATCGAGAAACTGCTCCATTACCCTTATCCCAGCTCTCCACTCGCAGGGATGGATGCCGTCGTTGTCTCAGTGACCCACTACCGCGGCGACTCGCGGTTGTATCTCCAGCAGCTTGTGGAGATCATGGGGGGCTCGTTCTCACGGAACCTCAAACAGTTCACCACCACCCATCTTCTTGCCGCAAAGCCGACTGGAGACAAGTACAAGTATGCCCGCGAGTGGGGAATTAGGTGTCTGAACCATCTGTGGCTTGAGGAGTCGTATGCTAAGTGGGCTTTGCAGGACGAAGATGACGAGCGGTACCATATGCTATCGAGCGAGACCCCTTGTGCCGTGGGGAACACTCCGCTGAGCGTGGTAAAGCACGAGAAAGAGCATGAATCGGACAAGGAGAATGTCAGTAATAAGAGGCCTATCAAAGCACAGCAGCCGGAAGAAACCCCGCGCAAAAAGGTCAAAAGTGGCTCGTCCAAACCGTACAACATTGTGGCTATTTTGACGGGCTGTGACAAAGATTTCACGAGCTCTGACCTGCGCAACTTGAGCAAAGTGGGTATCAAAGTGGTGGACCAGCCAACGAACGGATTGAATTGCATCATCGCGCCGACTGTGCTTCGTACCGAGAAGTTTTTGAAGTCGTTGAGCAAAAGTCCAAAGTACATTCTATCGCCAGTGTTCCTATCAGATGTGCTTGGCACTATAGACACACACAAGAAAATAACGGATTTTGAGAGTGTCAAACCGGATTTACAGAACTACGACATCTCCACAATCATTGACTTTAAGCGGGACGCAAAGGTCAAGGAGCTTTTCTTGGATGTCTCTTTAGGGGAAAGGAATATCCACAATTTAATCCGGAACTCGAGTCCGAAGCTTTTTGAAGGCTTCGACATTAGTATTTCGTCAACAATCCCAGGAGGCCCCGAGTTGATTGGGAGTATCATCCGTGCGTTTGGGTGCAAAGCATGCCAGACGGTGGATTCCAAGACCAAAAAGCTTCCTAAAGCCAGTGGTGTTCGGTATTTATTGTGCAAGAAGGAGGAGGTGAAGCTAATTGAGGTGTTTAGGGGTCTTGTCAGTGGGGATTATCGGGTTGTTGAGTGGAACTGGGTGGTTATGTGTATCTTCAACACGAGGATTGTGGATAGGGGGATTATTGAGACGAGCAATTAATGACTCCTTCTGCGTCTACTCTTTGCTCTTGTTTTGTTTGTGAGACTCGTTTCGCTCGATAATTGACAATATTGTATAGTTTAACAGGATTTTTGGGAACATTCGCTACAAAGATGCATTTCTGATCAACACTGGGTGCTACCACTGAAAAAAAAAAAATTCAATGCCCTAGTTGCAAAAAAGAAAGCCCGTGCCCGGGTTCGAACCGGGGACCATCAGATTTGCAATCTGGTGCTCTACCACTGAGCTACACGTGCGGGTTTTCAAGCGACTTTCATTCCAGCTCGATCTGTCCGACATCATGATGAATATCTACTCTCTGCCTCTCGTACACCTTGTTGTCCGTAGGTGTATTAGCCCCCATCTGGCATTTCAGACAAACCAGACCTCAGAGGGGAGCTGAGAGGAGCTGAATAGAACTTTTTGGATGCCGACGCGAACAGAGGGTATTGCATGTACTTGTTATTAGGGCTATATGACACTCCATAGCCAACACTGTTCATGGTGTTTAGTATGTGAGCTCGCCTGTCACCTTTTGCCCCTCACTCCTTACACACACCACTTCTCAGTTCGTTTGAGATGAGTGAGTAAGTCGTCGTGCTTACATAATCCGCCGCTCGAGATATTTTTTTCAACATTTCGCAATCCAAAAACTCACAAACTTAACCACCACCTCCAGTTCCAGTTCCTCCCTGTCAACAACACAACATGAGCGGCGACTACAACAGAGGTGGCTACCAATCAAACTACCGTGGAGGCGGCAGCCGGGGCAGCTCGAGCGGCCACAAACACGGTTCTGGCCATTATGAAGGTCCAAATTCCGACCCATACTATTCGTCGTCAAGAGGCCGCGGCCGTGGAGGCAGCGGGGCAGGGTTCTACGGCGGGTATCCATACCCGCAGCCAGAGCACAGAAGGTCGTTTCGTGATAGCAGAGATGGTTCTGGGTTCCAGGGCGGTGCTGCTCCGTACGGGTATCCGGCATATCCAAACGAGTCCCAGCGGTCGAAATCGGACGCCAGCACGCGGCACGAGGGCGAAGAAGACCACACGAGACGATACAGCGGTTCTGAATACAGTTCCAGCGATGCGGGGGCGTCTGGTCCGCCGTCGAGGAACCGGAGTCTACAGTACGAGAACGACAGTCGGTTCTATCGACGGAGCTCTTATCGCGGCCGAGGCCGCGGAGGCCGTTCTGGACGGGGTGGAGGGAGTTACTACGGCCAGGGGCACGAATATGACGGGTATTCCGAGGGACGAGGGGAGTATGCAGAGGAGCCACGGGAAGATGTTAGAAACGGGGTGCGGAAGAATGGGAGTGCTGATGGAGAGGTTCGTTCGGAGGAGGTGAAGGCCGAAGCGAGCGAGCCACAGAAGGAGGAGAAGGAGGAGTACCACTGGGTGACGCGGCTGCGGGTGACTGGAGACGTTCGGGACTCTTTGCAGCGTTCGTTTGCGGAGTTGCAGAGGATCAACGGGGTTCTTTTGCAGACATCTCAGCGGAGGTTCCATTTGGAGGTGGAAGTGGAGAGGTATAATCGGGTCAGTGGGAGCGAGGAGGTGAAGTGTCGTTTGGCAGAAGAGAAGCTTGAGGGGTTGAATTTCATTTGAGGAGCGAGCCTTATGATATGTAGTGTATGCTGATTGTATTTTATAGTGTATAAAACAGTGCGAAACAAGTCAACGGTGAGCTTGAGGCCTACTGAGCGAGCGATCTCGATGAAGAGTGGTTGTTGTTGTGCGACGCGTCGTGGAAAATCGTCGCGTCGAAATTTTCGACCCATTTTTCTTGTCTGGTGCCACGCTCATTCGCTAAAAAAAACGCCCCAACTTTCAACCACACCTCTCCGGTTGCTCTTTTGTCTTCCTCTTTCTCACCGCCAATATGACCAATCCGCTCTCGTACCTGTTGCAAATTGACAGCACTCTTCTCAAGGGACTTGCGCTGACGGCGCTCGCCGTTGGAGTGTACAAACTTGTCTCTGTTGGACTGAGTCTCACGACCCTCTTCCTGGATGCGTTTGTACTCCCACCAGTGAGTTTCGCCAAGTACGGCGCAAAGAAGGGTAACTGGGCCGTTGTGACCGGAGCTTCTGACGGAATTGGCAAAGAGTTCGCGTTGCAAATTGCACAACGCGGATTCAACGTTGTTCTCTTGTCGAGAACACAGTCTAAATTGGACACCATTGCTGAGGAGATTGAGACAAAGTACAAAGTTCAAACCAAAACCGTGGCGCTGGACGTGTCTAGCGACGATGCCGAGAACTACGAGGTGATCAAGGCTGCCGTTGCCGGATTGCCGGTCACTATTTTGGTGAATAACGTCGGAGTTTCCCACTCCATGCCTGTTCCATTCTTGGAGACCCCAGAGTCGGAACTCAACAACATTCTGACGGTCAACAACACTTTCCTGCTCAGAATTACCCGGATTGTTGTTCCTCTGATCGACGCCACCGTCTCGTCCGGTAAGAGCTCGCGTGGACTGGTGTTGAACATGGGCTCGTTTGCCGGTCTTCTCCCGCTTCCATTCCTGGCCACATACTCTGGATCCAAGATGTTCTTGCAAGGATGGTCTCCAGCTCTGGCTGGAGAGCTCAAGCCTAAGAAGATTGACGTTGAGCTCATTATTTCATACTTTGTGACCACCGCTTTGTCCAAGATCAGACGCACTTCTGCACTGATTCCAAACCCTAAACAGTTTGTTGCTGCGTCGCTCAAGAGCGTTGGCCGTCGTGTTGGTGCTCAAGAGAGATACGCCACCAGCACTCCGTACTACTCGCACGCGTTGTTGCACTGGATCATTGACAACACGATTGGTGTTTTCTCGAAGGTTGGTAACGATGTGAATGTTTCGACCCAGGTTTCTATTAGAAAGAGGGCGTTGAAGAAGCAGGAGAAGAAAAAATAAGGGGCGGAGACTCGCATCGCTCGTCATTCAGCGATGGTGAATTCCATTGGTGATTACCGAGTCAACTGAGTCTTGGAAATGGAGCATGGAATTACCACCCATCAACTCTTCGATGATTTTTGACTACAAACACACACTTTATATCTTTTTTTTGCAATCTGCACAGTCCATTGAGGCCGCAGTTTGTTCAATTCACATACCTTTATCTACGAGCTTATCGCATCTTGCTACGTTTTGACGAGCAGGAACTGGCAAAGGGAGTTGGAGGAGTAAAAAGGAAGTTGATCTTCTCCACTCCCTTGTAGACCAGTAGACAGAGTAAATACATTCACCTGCCATCAATCAAGTGCCATCATTCAAGTTGAGCAATTTCAATTACTCGTTTCGCTCACGTTTCTGCATCACGTGACCCGCAAAAACGTAAACAAACATAAAATTTTCCCTTTGAGACAGATCACGAAAAAACAGCACCTCCTTCAAATCCTCAACACCAACAACAACCAACACAACCACCCCGCGCAGCCCTCGGTACCAAACACCGCTCCCCATCGCCAAACACCAGCCACCTTAAATCGGGCCGGACGCATCTCAAAACACCCAGTTTCTACTACCTGTTTCAAGTTAATACAACAACATGGCGGAATTAAACGATTTTGAAAGACTAGAAAAGATAGGAGAGGGTAAGTAAATCCAATGGTTTCAAATCTCACGCCAACTAACACCCTTTTAGGAACATACGGAGTGGTTTATAAAGCCCTCGACACCAAACACAACAATAGAGTGGTGGCACTCAAAAAGATCCGACTCGAGTCGGAAGATGAAGGAGTTCCATCCACTACAATCAGGGAAATCTCGCTCCTGAAAGAGCTGAGAGACGACAACATCGTCGGATTGCACGATATCGTCCATTCTAACTCCAACAAGATCTATCTTGTTTTCGAGTTTCTCGACATGGACTTGAAAAAGTACATGGAGTCGATTCCCGAAGGCGAAGGATTGGGCCAGGATATGGTGAAGAAGTTCATGTTGCAACTGGTGCGCGGTTTGTACCATTGCCATGCGCATCGCGTGTTGCACAGAGACCTCAAGCCACAGAACCTTCTGATCGACAAGGAGGGTAACCTCAAGGTTGCCGATTTCGGTCTCGCCAGGGCGTTTGGCGTTCCCCTGCGCGCATACACCCACGAGGTGGTGACTCTCTGGTACCGGTCTCCAGAGATTCTTTTGGGCGGCAAACAGTACTCCACGGGTGTTGATATGTGGTCTATCGGGTGTATTTTCGCCGAGATGTCCAACAGAAAGCCTCTTTTCGCTGGCGATTCCGAGATTGATCAGATCTTCAAGATCTTCCGTGTGCTGGGGACCCCTACAGAGGAGATCTGGCCCGAGGTGAATTACTTGAGCGACTTCAAACCCAGCTTCCCCAAGTGGTCCAAACAAAGTCTGGCGACTCTTGTGCCTGGTTTGGACGAGCACGGCATTGATCTGCTCGAGCAACTGCTCACCTACGACCCGGCTGGTAGAATCAGCGCCAAAAGAGCCCTGTTGCACCCATATTTCCAAGAGGATTTCGTCCACCCGACCGAGTACCCGCAGCAGTCCACTATGCAGGTGGACTCGTCCACCATCTATGCCTGAGCTGCTGCTGCTGCTGCCCTGTTTTTGTTTATGATTTCCCTCCAGCCCTTCGTAGGCTCAATAAATACCCTTTTAGATCAGGTCATAGTGTTAATGAAATGTGTTTTTTTTAAACAAAATAATTATAATCTGAACCTAATGGTGCAATCGCGTTCCTGGAACCAGTGCAAAAACTATACTCAACACGGCGGCCACAACGCAGATCAAAAATAGCACAAAAAGCGACCGCTTCCATAGCAGTTGGCGAACAAAAGGCTCTCGAACTTTCACAATCCCCCAGCGAGCAGCGTGTCTTTCGCTGTAACCGGCGAAGAAAAGAAGCGGATCCACACGGTAGTAGGACGAGAATAATAGATAACTGGTGACGAAAAAGGGCAGAGTCACCACGGCCCGCGTGCTCTTTGGCTGGTAGTCGAGAAAAATAAGCGTGTAACCGGTCCAAAACGCAAGGAATCCGGTGAAAAGTGCAGCCAAAAGACGGAATATCGATGATCTCTGAGAAACGTTTGCTAGAGCATAGTAACGAAGAAAGTTTGGGTATGCCTCGTACTCCATGGCCTTGAAAACGTACTCGCGGGCCTCGTCAAACACCTCTGGGTCGTCTCTTCCCTCGGTCTCGAGGGCGTATCTCAGGCGCGAGACAATGTCCTGCGGTATCACAACGCGCTTTTCAGAGGTGTCGAGGAAGTATGTTTTGAGGATTTTCTCGCTCGAGCGACGAAGAGTGGTCCTCGTGGCAAAATGGCTCTTTTTGAATGAGGCATTGCTCTTTTGGAAGTCCGTCTGGATCATCTTCTCGAGCATTGCTGGGTTTATGGTGCGGTATTCTTGGTTTCTCTGCTGCTCGAGCAAAGGCTCGTCCTCGTTCAGCGAGTCGATTTTCGCGTTCACAGCGGGGTCGCTCGACCTAACCGAGGTCTCTCCGCGCAAAAACGCCGACAGACGATGCGAGTCGTTTTCCTCAAGCAGACTGTTGCGCATCAACAACTCCAGCAGCTGCGACGAGGTCCGCGAGTCTCGGCTGTCGTCCTCGGCCGAGTTGTTTGGTGTCTGGGTCGCGGCAACCGACGCGTGCGCGCGCTCGTTCACCACAAGCGACTGTCTCAGCCCTTTGACGTACGCCTTGCACAACGCCATGTGCTGGACGGTGTCGATCCAAAAGTCCAGATAGTCGATCGACCGCTGCGAGTCTCTCATAAACACGTAGAACGACCAGAGGTCGACAGGAGACTGTGTTTTTCTGTTGAGGATTTCAAAGAGAGTGGGCCATCGGTTGAGTGTTTTCGTGTCCGTGGGCACGGTGGACTTCGGCTCCAGGTGGGCATCCAGGTCTTTGGACGTGGAGAACTTGGACTTGTTGACGTATTCTGTCATGATGGAGAGGAGGCCGGAGATGGGCGGAGTAAGTAGGGCGGGAGGTGTAAGTATGGGCGCACCAGCGTTCAGACGGAAACAGAAGAGTGCAAACAAAGAGCTCCCAGCTGGGGAAGAAGAAGGATTGCTGTTGATTGAAGGTGGTTTTGATCTGTTATGCTTTTTTCTGCATGGCTGGATTTATAAAAATTCCTAAAGCAGAGTGCGCGGCGCGGGGTCCACACCCGTGCACGTGATGTGACACCCGTGCACCAGGTAGCATGCCGCCATTGGTGTCCGTCTAAATGGCGCCTAAATGGCAGAGACCAATGGCAGACCAAAATGACAAACACCACCATCATTTGGGGATGTCTGGATGACAAACGGCGATATTCTTGGTCGCCCCTTGTTCATCCCAACGGTGCGAAGGCTTCATTGGTGGCCAGGTTGTCAGGTAATTCACCAACCAGCCCCCTCCCAGCGGTCATAGACTTGTTCCCACGCTCCTCTGCGCTTCTCTGTGACCCTCTCTTCAAACCGCCCAACACGAACTCCAATCACCAAACAAACCCCCTTCATTATATATCTGTATTTTTAAAAAATTTTGCGCGGGCTCAAAAATGTCTTGTCCTCCCCTTTTCCCATTCTTTGTCCCGTTCTTTGTCTGTTGTTGGTCACTTACACCTCCTCACACCACGCGCCTTGTTCCGACTGCCGCTGGTATCCTGCTGCTAATGGCCCGCTCCTAGTGGCTTGCGGCGCCCGCTGGTGGTGGCTCGCAGCGCTCGCAGCTGGTCGCTCCCACAACAACCGCCCTGTCGCGACTTGCATCTCCCACACCCAGCGTCTAAACACCTATAAAAAGAGCCCGGATGCCCCCTGACGCCCACTCCTTTCTCATCATCTTCACTCTCTCCATCGGAAACCACCATTGCTGCCACGATAAAACCCACCGAACATGCCAATCGAACTGCTGTTATCCCCGCTGATGAGACCAGCTGTGGTCGCTAAGGCGGTCCTATTCCACCCGCACCGTCGTTCCTCGCGGTACGTTCCACACGTTATCGACCTGGACGAGGACAAGGTTGCAGAGTACGCCGTGAGACGGCGGTTTGGAACAGGATCCAAGGTGTTTGACGTGTACGACACCAAAGCCGAGGACTCTGGTCCTTTGGGCCCATCGGACCCTAGCAAAAAGCTGTTTTGGTACGTGCGGTCCAGAGCGGTTAAAGGCGCGTACAAGATGTACTCTTCTGAGATTACGGGAACGGGACCAAACGGCGAGGACGAGCCTGTTGCTGCGCTGCGTGCCGGTCTGAGATCCAACATCCTGTTGATAAGAGCGCCAGATGTTCCTGCCAGTCAGTTGGGCTGGCACATCATCTCGCATAGAGTCGATGCCTTGGATGCGTACAGAATGTTCCAGTTGGCTGACGGTGCCACTTACCAGTGGACCACCGAGGGAAAGTTCCTTGAGAAGGTTCAGAACGTGGGAGAGAAGGAGTCGGAGGTTAGAGAGCGTATTGGCCAGGTTATTCCTGCCGGCGGCTCTGGATTTACTCTCAAGGTTGACGAGTCCAAGATTCCTAGAGAGTTGGCTCTTTCGTCTGCTTTGTGTTCTTATATCGACCACTGGAACACTAATATTGCTGTGGGTGGTATTTACTATGCCAGACAGAGGGGTCATGTTAGATGGAAGAGAGACTAAGGCGAGGCCGGCGGAGTGTTGCTGGTGTAGCTGAAGCTGGAGTCGACACGCTCTTAGAATTGTCCCACTCGCAGTTTTGCAGCTGGTGCTGTTTTTTTTAGGAGAGAAAGGTTATTAGGATAATAGAGGCCCCCCCCCTACTATTAAATGCGGCGTGCGAGCGAAGCGAGTAAATCTGCAAACGGCGAGCAATGCTGTGTGAGTGAAGTGAGTTGCTCGAAAGGCCGGTTTTGCCCCAAAGAGGTAATCCGGAAACCGCGGCCAAATTTTCCGAGGGTGAGTCACTCTGAGCGAAGTCACTCTGAGCGAAGCGAAGGGTGACTGAGGAGTGACTGGGGAGTAAACAAAGAAATGACTCGAGGAGTGAATCAAACATCAACTCAATCAATTCTCGTTACTCTCCTCAGTCACTCTGAGCGAAGCACTCTTCGCTTCGCTCAGAGTGACCTCAGAGTGCCGGAAATGTCCCAACCCGGCAATCCGGAAACCGCGCCAACTATTTGCCCTCCCACGACCTATTGTCCCAACCTCAACATGGTGAAAAATTTTTAAACCTTCTTCTTCTTCTTCTTCTCCCTCTCCCTTTTTCCCCTCCCACCACTCAACAATCAACTATGAAGGTGCTTGGTTCTTGTTTTGCCAGACACGCTCTGGGCGCCCAGCGGGCTGCCACTAGAGCTGTGCCGCTGGCCAGATCAAGCCTCTTGAGTTCTCGCCTCTACGCTTCGCAGGTGGAGAAGGCCTCGACCTACGCCGGCGCGGGAATCCTTTCTGGATTCACCGACGAGAACGCCGAGAAACTCGTGGACGTTTCCAAGGTGCTTGTGATTGGGTCTGGTGGACTTTCGATCGGCCAGGCCGGAGAGTTTGACTACTCGGGCTCCCAGGCCATCAAGGCTCTTAAGGAGGCCAACAAACAGTCGATCCTCATCAACCCGAACATCGCCACCAACCAGACCTCGCACGCTCTGGCGGACGAGATCTACTACCTGCCGGTGACGCCCGAGTACATCACGTACATCATTGAAAGAGAGCGTCCCGACGGAGTTTTGCTCACGTTTGGAGGCCAGACCGGTCTGAATGTGGGTGTTCAGCTCGAGAAGATGGGTGTTTTTGCCCAGTACGGAGTCAAGGTTCTTGGAACTCCGATCAAGACGCTGGAAACCTCGGAGGACAGAGACCTGTTTGCGCAGGCTCTGAACGAGATTTCCATTCCGATCGCCGAGTCGATCGCCGTTGACACCGTTGACGACGCTCTCGACGCCGCTTCCAAGATCGGTTACCCTATTATTGTTCGTTCCGCTTACGCTCTCGGAGGTCTTGGCTCGGGCTTTGCCTCCGACGAGACCGAGCTCCGTAACCTTGCGTCGCAATCGCTGTCGCTGGCCCCTCAGATTCTCGTTGAGAAGTCGCTCAAGGGCTGGAAAGAGGTTGAGTACGAGGTGGTCAGAGACCGTGTCGGAAACTGTATTACCGTCTGCAACATGGAGAATTTCGACCCGCTTGGAATCCACACCGGAGACTCGATCGTGGTGGCTCCTTCGCAGACGCTGTCGGACGAAGAGTACCACATGCTGCGTTCTGCCGCCATCAAGATCATCCGCCATCTCGGAGTTGTTGGTGAGTGTAACGTCCAGTACGCTCTGCAGCCAGACGGACTGGACTACCGTGTGATTGAGGTGAACGCTCGTCTGTCGCGGTCGTCTGCTCTGGCCTCCAAGGCCACGGGCTACCCGCTCGCGTACACGGCAGCCAAGATTGCTCTCGGCTACACTCTGCCACAGCTTCCTAACCCAGTGACCAAGTCCACTTCGGCCAACTTTGAGCCTTCGCTCGACTACATGGTGACCAAGATCCCAAGATGGGACCTGGCCAAGTTCCAGCACGTGAAGCGCGACATTGGCTCTTCGATGAAGTCTGTTGGAGAGGTGATGGCCATTGGCCGTACGTTTGAGGAGTCTTTCCAGAAGGCTATCCGCCAGGTTGACCCTTCGTTTGTTGGTTTCCAGGGAGCGGAGTTTGAGGACCTCGACTTTGAGCTTTCCAACCCAACCGACAGACGCTGGCTCGCCGTGGGCCAGGCTCTGCTGCACGAGGGCTACTCGGTGGACCGTGTTCACGAGCTGTCCAAGATCGACAAGTGGTTCCTTTACAAGCTCTCGAACATTGCTGAGCAGCAGCGCGAGCTCGAGCAGATCGGGTCGCTTTTCGGCGTGACCCAGGACGTGATGTTGCGGGCCAAGAAGCTCGGGTTCTCGGACAAGCAGATTGCTCTCGCGGTCGGCTCGACCGAGCTCGAGGTTCGTTCGAGAAGAAAGTCGTTTGGCGTGACTCCGTTCGTCAAGAAGATTGACACGCTCGCTGCGGAATTCCCAGCAGACACAAACTACCTGTACACCACCTACAACGCGTCGTCGCACGACGTTGTGTTTGACGATGCCGGAACCATGGTTCTCGGCTCGGGTGTGTACAGAATCGGCTCGTCGGTGGAGTTTGACTGGTGTGCGGTTTCGACGGCCCGTGCGTTGCGCGAGTCTGGCCGCAAGACCATCATGGTGAACTACAACCCGGAGACGGTTTCGACCGACTTTGACGAGGTTGACCGTCTGTACTTTGAGGAGCTCTCGTTCGAGCGTGTGATGGACATCTACGAGCTCGAGAACGCTCGCGGAGTGGTGGTTTCGGTCGGTGGACAGCTGCCGCAGAACATTGCGCTCACGCTGCAGCAACAGGGCGCCAAGGTGCTTGGAACAGACCCAGAGGACATTGACAAGGCCGAGGACAGACACAAGTTCTCGAGCATTCTGGACTCGATCGGCGTGGACCAGCCGGCGTGGGAGGAGCTCACGTCGGTCGCGGACGCGGAGCGGTTTGCTGCCGCCGTTGGCTACCCGGTTCTGGTGAGACCATCGTACGTTTTGTCGGGAGCTGCCATGTCGGTGATCAGATCCGAGGCAGAGCTCGAGCAAAAACTTACAAATGCCGCGAATGTTTCTGCTGATCACCCAGTGGTGATCAGTAAATTCATCGAGGGTGCTCAGGAAATTGACATTGACGGTGTTGCGTCGCACGGTAAGGTGCTTGTGCACGCGGTCTCGGAGCACGTGGAGAACGCCGGTATCCACTCTGGTGACGCCACGCTCGTTCTGCCTCCACAGGGTCTCGACGAGAGCACCATGCAACGTCTCAAGGAGATTGCAGACAAGGTTGCTGCCGCCTGGAACATCAGCGGACCGTTCAATATGCAGATCATCAAGGCCGAGAACCCAGAAACCGGCGTCGCGGACCTCAAGGTGATTGAGTGTAACATCCGTGCGTCGAGATCGTTCCCATTCGTGTCGAAGGTTCTCGGAACCAACTTCATCGACGTGGCCGTCAAGGCTCTTTTGGACACGGACGTTCCTGCTCCTGTGGACCTGATGGCCAAGAAGTACGATTACGTTGCCACCAAGGTTCCGCAATTCTCGTTCACGAGACTCGCGGGCGCAGACCCATTCTTGGGTGTTGAGATGGCGTCCACCGGTGAGGTTGCTTGCTTCGGTAAGGACGTTGTCGACGCTTACTGGACCGCAATGCTTTCCACCATGAACTTCCACGTTCCAAAGCCGCCATCTGGTATCCTGTTTGGTGGAGATTTGTCCAACGACAAGCTTGGAAAAGTGGCCCAGAACATTAGCTCGCTTGGATACAAGTACTACACTGCGTCGCCAGAGGTGGCTGAGTATCTGAGAGGTTTTGTTTCGAACGAGGTTGAGGTGATTGAGTTCCCTAAGGACAACAAGCGTGAGCTCAGAGAGGTGTTCCAGAAGTACGACGTGAAGTGTGTCTTCAACCTTGCCAAGGAGCGCGCCAGTTCGCTGCTGGACGAGGACTATGTGATGCGCAGAAACGCGATTGATTTCGCCATTCCTTTGTTCAACGAGCCACAGACTTCGCTGCTGTTCTCGCGTTGTATGGCCGAGAAGCTGCCTGAGCTGTTGAAGACCGAAGGCAAGGTGATTCCTAGTGAGGTGAGGAGATGGAGTGAGTTTTTGGGGGGAAAGCCAGTCTAATGACGAGGAGAGACTACACCGCAGCGGGTGAGGGTTTATTGATCTTGAGACCTGCTGAGTGAGGTGATAGCGTGGTGATTTTCTAGTTTGTTAATGAAGTAATACAACGAGATGACGAGCCTAGCGAGTCATTCCGAGAAATTGTAGCGAGGACGAGCGAATGACGAGCGGAGCGAATGACGAGCGGAGCGAGTCATTTAACGACGGTCACCAACAATGAGCGGGACGTTAGTGATCACCATTAGCGATTACCATTAGCGATCACCATTAGCGATCACCATTAGCGATCACCATTAGCGACCACCATTGGCCGTTGGTGATCACCTCTCTTGTATGATCACTCGCATATACCCCACATACCCACTCAAAACAGCCCACGAGCTTATGAGCCGAGTCAGGGAAGAGCGGAGACCGGGCTAAGGAGCGGAAGTCTATGTAAGAACCTCGCAAAGCGAACCAAGAAAAGTGGTGATCACCACCGCTAAATGACTCGCTTCGCTCGTCATTGGTGTTCGCCATTGGTGTTCGTCATTGGTGCTCCGCTCGTGATTTGCTTGCAGCTCGCCGCTCGCCGTTTTGCTATTGTTCGACCGACGCAACCCCGAAAAACAAAAATTATTTAAAAAAAAACGTTCTATTCCGCAACCTGAAGTTTCCTAACTTTCAGCTCTCTTTGACCTCCTGCACATTCAAACTACCCTCAAAAAGTAGCTATCTGTGCAACAGTATGGGTGTCTGCGGATCGAAAGAGGAGTCGGCCGCGCCAGCAGCGGCCGCGCCACGCACAGCAGCTAACCAAGTATCGGAGAAGCAATCACAGCCACCATCGCAGCAGCAAACGGTGACCCAGCAAAGCTCGTCGGTCAAAACAGGGTCATCCTCTGCAACAGACAAACAAGCTGTGGCCAACAAGACACAGAAATCAAAGCAGGAAGTTAAGATGCTTCTTCTTGGTTCCGGAGAGTCGGGAAAGTCCACGATCCTCAAACAGATTAAGATTATTCACCAAAACGGGTTTACAAAGCGGGAGTTGTACGATTACAAGCCGTTTGTTTTCCAGAACATCGCAGAGAGCTCACAGTCAATAGTGAGGGCACTGAGACAGTTTGGGCTCGAGTCGGAGCTGGAAACGCTCACGCCGGCGGATACACAGCTGATTCTGGACCTTGAGATAGCGATGGACAGCGACATTGATCAGTTTGACCCGGAAGCGGCTCACGCGATCAAAAGGCTCGTGAACGAGCCAGCAACAAAGAAGCTCATTGAACAGCACCGCAACGAGTTTTATCTGTTGGACTCGGCCAAATTCTTCTTTGAGAACCTGGACAGGATCACGGGCGAAAAGTACGTGCCTGACGTGACTGATGTTTTGCGCACGAGAAAACAAACGTCGGGAATTTACGATATCCGGTTCCAACTCGAGGACATTGACATCCATCTGTACGACGTTGGTGGACAGCGGTCGGAGCGCAAGAAGTGGATCCATTGCTTTGACAACGTGACGGTGATTATGTTCTGTGTGGCATTGTCGGAGTACGACCAGGTTCTGTTGGAGTCGTCGAGCCAGAACAGACTGGAGGAGTCGCTGAATTTGTTCGATTCGGTGGTGAACTCGATGTGGTTCCGGCGCACGTCGATTGTGCTGTGTCTCAACAAGATTGATGTTTTCATAGAGAAGTTGAGGCACTCTCCACTGGAGAACCACTTCCCTGACTACGTTGGCGGGAACGACGTCAACAAGGCGGTCAAGTACATTTTGTGGCGGTTCCGCCAGTTGAACCGGTCCAATGTGAACATCATGCCGTATGTGACCCAGGCGACCGATACGTCGAACATCAAGCTTGCGTTTGCTGTGGTGAAGGAGACGATTATCCATAATGCGCTGATGGATAGTGGGATTTTACAGGCGTGATGACGGGCGGAGAGCCGGCGAGCGGAGAGTCGGCTAGCAGAGCGGGCTGTTGCAACTGCAAAGTGCAATTCGGAGGTTGTAAAAATCTGTAGGAATAAACATTCAATCAGCTTTCTGAAAGTGGTAATCATGACCAGTAATCCACTGGTGATCACGGGTGATCGGAAACCAAAAAAATTGGTAGTCAGAGTGCCGGTGATCAGGTATAGACGAACCGATGATCGAGAGCAAGCCGAGCACCAAACACAAAAAGAGTACTCTCTAACACTCAGCACCGAGCAAACAGGCTGTTCATCGTTCTCCTCACTTCATCACCACCTGCCTAGCTCGTCGGCGCTTTCCGCCTCTCCTCGTCGCTCGCCGTCGCTTTCCGCCTCTCATCGCCTCTCATCGCCGCATTATTTTTTAGCATATTTTTTAGCACATTTTTTAACATATTTTTCTTATCAACATCTCCCTCTCCCACCTCCCAGGCCTACTATGATCCCGGCCGAGCTCCAACAACAATGCCTCCCCTTCTGATCACCATCCTCGCGATCTACATCGCAACCATACTGTCAATTAACCTCCTGCTCTCGGGAAAAGCATCTATTGGACTCATATCATGGCTCAAATTGCACAGAGTCTCGGTGTCAACCGGCAGGATCCGGGCCCGGATCGGTTCCATCAGTGTTCAATTGAAACCATGGAATTTCGTTCTGGCAAACGGATCTCCAATCTTCAACATCCTGGTGCACGATTTGACCATCAATCAGATTCTCGGCTCGCCCAGCCAGCCCAAGTCGGATCCGAAAGAGCCCTCAAATCTGGACCTCAGCCATCTCTTCCAGTCTGTTCTCCGTTACAGCTCGCTGCTTCCCGTCTCGTTCGAGTTGAAAAACGCCCGTTTTGTGCAGAACGATCGCGTCTGGTCGCTGCAGAGTCTGTATGTGTGTTTGAATGCAACGCCGACGCCGGAACCGACGCTTTTAGAGGTGAAAACCAACCTGTCCGCAAAAGGCCTGCGTTTGCAAGACAATCAGCTCTTCAACAGACTCGATCTGGCGCTCCAGTTTCAGCTCGCCAAATCCGCCGGCGTCCGGAACGTTGTTGTGCACCTTTACGGCCGCCACATCCGACTCGACCTGGCCAAATTGCAGACGCTGTCGTCGCCGGAAGCCGAGAAAAAGCCTCCAAAACACCCACAAATCGACTCAATTGACGCAATCGACGACTCTCTTCGCAACCTCTACAACAAACTCGACCTCAAACTCGTTTCCATCGCGTTCGAGCGGCTCGAGGTGGTCCAGGGCGACATCAGCGTCGAAGCCAGTGGCCTCAAGTTCTCGGTCGAAAGCCTGCTCAAAAATAAAGCTCTATACATGCACTCCCGGCACCGAGACGCTTACGAGGTTCTTTTTGGCGCCACCTCCGTCAAGGCGCTGGCGAGCCCCGACGCAGATAACACTATGATGTACCTGCCGTTCCTCAACGTGTCGACAACGTGCAACGTTGACGATCTTCTGAGCGTGGTGGAGCACAGAAATGACCCGGCTTTCATTGCGAGCCTCGGCGACGACGACTCGTTTCTCATGAAATCCACCATCGCCGTCAATGACACCACGTTCAACTTCAACTTGGAAGAGCTGTTGAAGTTGCAGAGCAGAAAATCGACAAAAAAACACCCGGTTTCTGGACCGTCAAACAGCTACGCACATCTCATGAAATTGTTCCACAAGTTTAGGACGAGAATCCAGGTCCTCAACACCGTCGTCAACGTCGAACTCGACCAGGGAATCGACGCTAGACTCAAGATCGAGGACATTGTCCTCGACACCTCTTCTTCCGACAACATTGTGTCTCTATTTGCCAGCACCTCGACCGCTCAGCACAACAAATTCATCGTTTTCTTCATCAGAAACGTGCACCTTTCGTTTGTCGAGGAGAAAAAAGAGTCTCGGGCGTTTCATCTTGACCATTTCAGCTCTGCTGTGTTTTTGGACTTCCCCAATGACCGGTTACTTGTGGACAGTGTTCGTCTGGACGTGAACGCGATTGAGATTCTTTTCGACGAGCTGAGCGTTTTCCAAAAGTTGTACAGGCTGAAGTGTCGGCTGGAGCAGACGATGCTGGAACCGAATGGGGCCACCAACGCAGCGCCCCCGCCAGACTCTCCCGACGCGGCGCCCCCGCTCGCGCTCCTCACCTTCATCAACAAGGCCGAATGCCAGGTCAAAAAAATCAAGTTCATTTCGTGTTTCGCCAACCCAATCAAGTATTACGACGGAGTCGATCAGTCGGAAATGAACCGCTTCCAGCGCGGATTTTCCTTCTGTTTGCGCAACACCACACTGAGCCTCGGCGGAGACTCAGACTCACAGAAGCTCGAGCTGCGCTTCCAGAGCCTCAGCTTTGATCTGATAAAGGACTACGAGAACGAGCGTGTTTCGCAGAAGTTTGACCGGTTCCTGACCATCGACGACGTTGTTGTCAAGTACCTGGTGGCCAAACACCGGCTGTCAGTTAAGCTGCCGATTGTGGACGCCGTCATCTCTGCCGAGGTGCTGTGGTCGATTCTGTTTGTGAAAGCCATTCTCACATCGGTGCTACCGTCGAGGCCGAAAAACGCACTCAAGCACAAAAAACCGTCTCAGAAACGCTCGCTCGACTACCTTGTTGGCCTGCACCTGCTGATGGTCAAGTTCGACCTTCCTGCGGACATTGGTGTTGCCGTCGAGCTCGATTCGCTCGAGGCTCTGCCCACTGTCAACGACGACTTGTACGTCCGGTTCAAGGCGTTCCGCGTCTACGGAGTGAACCCTTTTATGACCACCATGTGGAGCCCAATAATCATTCTGTGCGACTCGAATGTGCTTGTAAGACTCACGAGCCCGCAGGACGGCGATCCAATGGTCTCTATAAACTCGCGGTCGATCAGATTCGAAATTCCTTTTGAGTACGTCTTTTACCAACTATTTGACAACTTCCGGGGCTTCACCAAGGCCATCACTAAGATGGAGGCGAACTTCGAGCATCTAATGTCGATCCAGGACACCGACACCACCTTCCAGGTTCCGATGATCATGCCATCAAAAGTGGACTCGCCGTTCAAGTGTCCGAAGATTGAAGTTCGCACGCAACAGTTCCAGTTTTGCATGCACGACGATCCGTTTGAAAACTCGCTCAACACGGCATTTTTGCTGGGCCTCAAGGAACACAAGCTGCGGATCTCCAAGCTCGCGGCGTTTGCTCATTACGAACGCAACGTAAAGAAAGAGCTTGAAGAGAAGTACTCCACACTGACATTTGTCGATGGAGAGGCCCAGAAACCGGCCGGGTACCACGCGGAGAAAAGAGCCACGGTTCCCGCAGCCAGCGCAGCCAGCGCCTCTAATACTCCGCACTCTCCGCACACACGGTCCACGTTCCCACACGCACAACCCGGAATTCTGCGCTCAAACAGCAGAACGGCCGCCCCACTCGTCAGAAACACCTCGTCGCTCATGAACGAGGTTTTCAGCAACGAGGACGACCAGTACACGAGCTACCTGGAGGAGTACCACTCGCGGATAGAGCTGCCGAAAGCACGGCTGCTCAGCAACATCAGCAAGGCGTGGATTGTGCGCGTGAAGGCTTACAAGCATCTGGACGAATCCAAGCATTTCAGCCATGTTGAGGAGGTTCGTGGCGGCGAGGACCCGCCTGTTTGTAAGCATTTCATGGAAAAATACCCTGTGATGTCTGCGTGTCTGATTCCGCCGCTGTTTTCGCTCGAGCTGGCGGATCTGACATGGGTGTTTGACGAGCCGTCGTTCGGACTCGAGAACTACGCCGAGTTTCTGCACACTGTCGGCCGCGGCGTGCCACGGGACCTCGAGTACGGCATTCTGCTGCCGGTGAACCTCGAGATTGCGTGCTCGCGGTTGAGCGTGCAGATCAGAGACTTCCCGCTACCACTGCTGTCGTTTGGCGGCGACAAGAGCGACAACGGCCGCGCAGTCGTGTTCAAGGGAGACGTGGTGGTGGCGGAACAGATGTACGTTCCAGAAGAGATCAGATACAACTTTGTTCCGCTGGTTTCGCAGTACAACGACCCAGATTGCACAGACAACTTGTACGCTGCACACGTGACGCGGACCATGACAAACGTGAAGTTCTTCACGGACATGAAGGTTTCGGTGAGCTCGCGGCGCCACGCGATTGTGTGCTGGTCGTCAGCTGTCCAGCCGGCGCTCGGGTACGCGATGGACAGCTTTGACGTTCTGTCGAAGCCCCCGCTGGACCCGAGCCCGAAGATTGGGTTCTGGGACAAGATCAGTCTTCTTTTCCACGCCAGGTTCGACTTTGAGCTCAGGAGCGGCATTCAGCTGTTCATCAAGACGGGAATGTCACCGTACGATCTGATGGGCCACTCGGGCGGATTTGTGTTCCGCTGGACCGACAATGTCAACCTCAAGGTGAACAGCACGGGGAGACCCGAGGACCTTCTCGTCATCGAGAGCAACTGCTTTGAGATTGTGATTCCCAGGTTCAATCTTTCTCAGCTTTTGGACAAGTCCAACCCTTACGAGATCGATTACAAGACGCAGAAGAAGGTGCTCAAGCTGAACAGCGGGCCTGTTATCTGGAGAATGGGTTTCAATTTTGAGCGCAACGAGAACAACGAGAACACTTTCCTGCCCGGACACACCAAAAGAACCTCGCAATTTCTGCCCCACTACAAGGTGACGCTGCGAAACCCGTCCACGTTCAGCAGCGAGGACGAGAAAGCCAACTGGGACTGCTACAAGGGCTACCGGAGCCAGTATATCCACATGGCTGTGTCGCTGGAGTCCAAGTCGTCGTTGATTCCAACAGTCAAGACATATAACTCTGCGCACCTGAGTCCGCTCACGTTCTCGCACTTCTTCAACTGGTGGTGCACCTTCGAGAGCAGCCTGGGTCTTCCGATCAAGCGTGGTCGGATCTTCAAGAACAAGTTTCTCGACTATACTCCGTCGCAGAAATTTGGCGCCCATCTGTTCTCCATCAGCTACCAGCTGGTTCTGAGACCGCTGTACTTGACCCACGTTTACTCGCACGCAACGGACCTCCATGCCAACAGCAATCTGGCGTTCACCGGTCTCAAGTGCTCGGTTCGGAGCTTTTCGATGGACCTGCACCAGGTCAAACACCCGATACAGAACCAGGTTGTGAAGAAGTCGCCAGAGACAGAGGGACAGGAAGCTGCCCCCGAGTACAAACTGCAGTTCAAGCAAGGCGAAGTTGATTTTGTGAGCGCGGATCTGAGGATCATGTCGTGTGTGTTCAACGAGACGTCTACGGCAGGAATGCTGGCGAAGCAGTTTGGCATTGACGAAGCTGGATCGTCCTCCTACTACGAGCAGTCGAGCTCGTCGTTTTCCGAGGAGAGAAGCAAGGACGAGATGGATGAGATCGAGGACATTGTCTGGTACGACGAGGATGACTTTGTGGAGCTCGAGATGCCGAAAATCAGCTCGGGAAGTCCGGTCTGGCGAGTTCTTCCGTTTGCCTCGTCTCCGCGGTTCTGCTACTTCCGAGATGAGCAGGGCTCAGACTTTGTGTTTCCCTTCACAGAGGCACAAGAGCGCACGCACAACTGCCTCTTGGGCAAAAACCACCCCGAGAAAACCACGAGGGAGCTGGCCGAGAACCGGATCATTGAGTTGAAGGAGCAGATCACAAACCACCAGGAGTCTCTGGACTCTCTCAGGTCTACCAACAAGGGGGCTCCTACGAACGAACACGTGGTCCGGCGAATCAGCACGCTCAAAGATGAAATCAACGAGATGGACCGTCGGCTGCACATTGTAAGGTGTCTGCGTGACAGCTTTGAGGAAGGCAAGATTCCGACGTTTGAGGAGTTTGAAGATGACGACGAGGTTTCTGACCTGGAAACGACGTACTCTGGAGTCAAAGGAACAAACTCGATTTTGTCGAAAAAACTTACCAACGTTTCCACACGCAGTGTTCTGCCTGCGCAGCCCAACGCCTCCACGTTCCGAAACCGGTTCATCATCTACAACATTCTGTTCAGATGGAGCTCTCACATCAGGAAAAAATTTGTCCGGTACGTGGACAACATCTCTGACAGGCGGTCTGCGGTGTTCAATATGAGCCAGAAGGCTCTTCTTTTGGCAGAGGACCTGTACCGAAGCCAGAAGAACATGAGGAAAGACTCGCAATTCGATTGTCCGGACTCGACTCCTGAGGTTTTCGAGTTTTGTTCCGAGGCCTTTCAGAACTTCAACGAGAAATTGCGCGATACTGACGGCCTGGACTCTGTTCTGACCGACGATACCTATCTGTTGAAGTTTATTCTGCCGCAGATACGGTTTGACACTGGCACAGGGAGCTGTGTTCTTGTTTCTGCGAAGGAGATCACAACGACGTCGATTTCCGTGGACTCTATCTGCACTGATTATCTGTTGGGTGGAGACTTTTCGATCTCTCTGGAGACGAGAAACGGACTGGTTTTGCAAGAGGCATTTTTCTATGTTTTGGAGAAGGAAAAAGCGCTCGAAGGCCACTACAACTTCTTCCATTATGACAGCAGCCACAACTGGCCGCCCAGATTACCGCTGGAGATGCACTACGACGCCAAAGCACTTGTGGACGCGACGGTTGTGCAGGACATTTCGCTGGGACTGATTTTTGTGAAGCCGAACAGGCTGCACTACGACAAGAACGATACGTTCCGGGACCGCAAGTTCAAAGAGGTGATTCGGGTTCTGATCCCGGAGATTTACATCACTGCGAACAGCAAGCAGTACTCGACGATTTACAGTCTTGTGATGTCGCTGATTGACACAGACATGACGGAGAAGCAGAAGTTGAAGGAGAAAATCAAGAGTCTGGTGAAGTTTTCAGTGTCTGAGGACTTCAAGGACATGTTTGAGAGAATGAGCCTTTTGCAGCAAAAGGCGAGGATTTTTGCGGATTGCAAGCGGATCTTTTTGATGAGACAGGACCAGCAAGAGATGGAGGAGGTGACACAGATCAACGTGGAGCTCGAGAAGATCAACTGGGAGCTGAGTGTGATGGTTTCGTACCTTCAGCAGACCAAGGCGACCAAGTACAACGACTCGTACGAGCAAAGAGAGTGGTTTTTGTCTGCGGACAGCATCAAGTTTGAGCTTTTGGACTCGAACCTGAACCGGTTTGTGACGATCGAGGCTGACAAAACGTACTACGTGACCGAGCAACGTCCCGACGGGGCCAGTCGGAACCAGGTGAGCATCAGCTCATTTATTGCACGGGATTTGCAGCCGCTTTCGAAGTACGTGACGATTGTGGAGCGGTACGGGGACGAGGACCCGAACAAGCCGATGTGTTTTGTTGACTGGACGATGCTGGAGCCCGTTGGAGGGATTCAGATTGTTGAGCACAAGTCTGTGACGTTTGCTCCGATCAAGATCGAGCTTGATTTCCGCACGGCCGTGCATCTGTACAACTTTTTGTACCCAAAGAGCGTGGCCGAGGACCGACAGAACGGTGACGACGGCGACAGCGACCAGTACGGCGATGAGTATGGCGAGGACGATGTTTCTGTATTTTCTGACGGAGACAGGTCGACGCTTGGGACGTCGTTTATGGAGCGATCTGTCTCGTCGATGTCGAGTTTAGACGGCTCTGAGACTCCTGTTCCGACGCGGGCAGCGTCGGAGGACAGTGGCAGCAGTGGCAGTGGTCATGGGAAGCTGTCGAAGCGGTTCAGCAAGCTTTTGTCGCGGTCCAAGACGCCGTCGTCGCTGGCCAAGCTGGCTCAGCACAGTCGGACTGCGCCGAACAAGTCGCCGAGCTCTGGAGAGAGCGGAAGCATCTGTTTTTCTGGGGCTAATGTTTGCAGCAAGGAGAAGACGCAAACTGAGGAGGAGAAGTACATCACGCAGATGATAAGACGGTCGGAGCGGTACCAGATGATGAACCGGATTACGATCGACCCGCTTGTGATTTGTCTGAGTTTCAAAGGACAGGGGAAGTACAAGCTTGTTGATGTTCACCGTCTGGTGATCGAGATGCCCAAGGTTGAGTACCGGAACCGAGTGTGGTCGAACGAGGACTTTTTCGACCGGTTCAAGAAGGAGATTGTGCGTGTTGTTTTGAGGAACACGGGCAAGATTCTGGGGAACAAGCTGGTGAAGCACAAGCAGCCGACGACGATGAGGCGGGTGAGTTCTTCGGAGAAGTTGATGGAGAACACGGCGAGAAACGCGCGGCAGCACACGGTGAATTTGAGCCAGGGAGCTGTTCACGGCAGTCATTCACACCTGCACCATTCCGAGACCCATCACAGTCGATTTGCGGACCCGGACATGTTGGAGCCGGTTGTTAGTCACGAGTATAGCGCGGAGCATAGTCGGGAGCGTCATTCCAACTCGGGGTACGATGACGGGGATAGTGGGGTTGTTAATTACGAGCCGTTGATGGAGATTGAAGAGGAGGAGGAATTATAAGCGAGTTGCTGTGACCATGGGGATGGGGGAAGATGACAGAAAACGAGGCAAAGACCACGAAATTGTATACTTCAACTTGTATTATGGGTAATATATGTTAAAATGACCAACGACTAGCGAGGTGCTGGAGATTAGGAGATGTTCTGGTTGTTGCTTTGCTAAACTTGCACTTGTTGGTTGTTCGTCAAGTGAAACGAAGCGACGAGTCGGCGAGCGGCAGCGAGTCCCTGATCGCTCTTCGCATCTCTCGTCGACGCGTCGCTCGACTGGTCGCTTCTTGGCGTCGCGACTTCCATAAAAAACACCCTCAACTTCATCTACTCACTTCCCACCTCACTCATTTCAGTCTCCCCCTCCCCTCTCCTCACCCACACCCCCGTCCGCCCCGCAAAAGACTCGCCCCGGTCGTCTTTTGCCCCGTCGCAATGGACTTCTTCAAAGACATCGTCTCGAAAACCCAGAACATTCTCGACAACAAGTCCCAACAAAAGCCAACCAGAGACCAACTCATATGCCGGGAGTTCCGTCTTCCCGCTGGCGAACGCATCGTCGACGAGGCGTCGATTGAGGCGTCGATCACCACAGAACACCTGCGCTCCCGCATGGAGCAGCAGGGGCTCGACCCGCTCGCAAACACCTTTAGTGGCAAGCTCACGCTCACAGATAACTTCCTTGTTTTCCGCGACAGCTACGACAACATCGCGTGCTCATTTGTCGTGGAGCTGCTCACCGTCCAGAAGATCCAGCGTGTCCACCGCTCGTACGATTTTGCCGTGCTGCTGCAGACCACCAGCGACTTGCAACTCACCATCCAGTTTGTCGGAATCAAGTCCCAGAGCGAGAGATTCGGCCAGAACCTCACGCGGGCACTCAAGAAAAACCTCGCAGACGTGAGCCGACTAAGCACGTTTCAAACCGGACTCTACTCCGAGTACCTGCTGTACAAAAACCGGTGCTCGCAGCTTAGAGTCGACGCGCCCCCCTCGGGCGGCCTCGGATGGGTGTTCAAGTTCCCCGGCAACGCCCAGAAGCTCAACGACCGGCTCAAGATGAAGAAATGGTTTGACTTTTTCCGCGAGTACGGCCGCAACTTTGCGCTCGTCCGTAACGTGCCCTTCTACAAGCTCGTCAGCTACGGACTCCCGAATAAACTCCGCGGAGAGCTCTGGGAAACGTGCTCCGGCTCGCTGTACCTGCGCTTCTTGCACGCAGACGAGTACAACCGGCTGCTCGTGGACTTTGACGGCCAGAAATCCCTCGCCATTGAGGAAATCGAAAAAGATCTCAACCGTTCTTTGCCAGAGTACTCGGCCTACCAGAGCGACGAGGGAATCAACCGTCTTCGCCGCGTGCTCACGGCCTACTCGTGGAAAAACCCCGAGATCGGCTACTGCCAGGCCATGAACATTGTCACCGCCGCGCTGCTCATCTACATGTCTGAGGAGCAGGTTTTCTGGTGTCTCAACGTGCTGTGCGACCGCATCATACCGGGCTACTACTCGCAGACCATGTACGGTGTTTTGCTGGACCAGAAGGTGTTTGAAGGTCTTGTTCGCAAGACTTTGCCGTCTTTAAGCGACCACTTTGCGCGCCGCGACATCCAGCTTTCCATCGTGTCTTTGCCGTGGTTCCTTTCGTTTTTCCTCAACACAATGCCGCTCGTGTACGCGTTCCGCGTGATCGACATGCTCTTCTTGCACGGCGCCAAGGTTCTCTTCCAGGTGGGACTGGCAGTCGTCAAGGTGAATGGCGAGGACCTGTTACGCTGCGAAGACGACGGCGAGTGTCTGGCGGTGTTCAAGGAGTACTTCATGACGCTCGACGAGCACGAGCCGTCGTTGCTCAACAGGGACAAGATGCGCACGCGTTTCGATAACCTGTGGGAGGTTGCCTTCCGCGAGTTTTCCGTGATTGACGACAAGGTGATTGCGCAGTTCCGTGCCAAGCACAAGGACGAGGTGTTCCAAGGAATCGAGATCTTTGTGAAGAGAGCCGAGATCAGAAACCTGCCCAAGACCCCGAACCTGTCGCCAGAGCAGCTCTCTAACGTGTACGACCGCTACTACAGCGTGCTTGTGGGCGAGGACGACGCTGCTCCGTCGCGCGGAAACTCAACGATGGACTTTGCCTCGTTCGGCGTCTTCATGGCGCAGCTCGCCGACTGGGTCGGCCCGCCCGACGAGCCGCGCCGCGAGAGCTTCCTGGCCCGTCTGTACGCGAGCTGGACGCGCGGCGAGAAGGCTCTCACGCTCGAGCTCGTTGTGGTGGGCCTCAACAGGCTGCTGGAGCGCGATATTATGAACTCGTTGTCCAATTTCATTGCGCTCTACGACCAGCAGGGCACGGGCAAAATCGACAGTGAATCGGTGCTCCAACTCGCAGAAGACCTCATCTACATCACGACGCCCTGGCGCGATGGGTATCTGTTTGACGAGCTCACCAACAAAGCCATCGAGTCGGAGATTGCACGCAAGATCATTGAACGCAAGCAGCGGCTCAAGGAGCAGGGTGTCGACACCGACGATGATGAGATTCGCATCCCCAACGAGGTGCGCTTCAACGACCAAAAGTGGCGCAACAAGCAGAGCGAACGTTACCTCGCTGCGAGCTCCAGCTTTTTGAAAATGGCGTTCCAGTACTCGCAGGAGGAGCAGGACCCCCAGGAGCCTCTCATCCAGCTCACAGATGACGACGTTCCGTCCGAAAAGCTCAAACACAACAAGGCGCTCGACCCAACACACCCAACGTACATCACGCCGTCCACGTTCCGGATGATCATTCTGGCGGACGAGACGTACGAGTCGTTCTTCCAGAACACCTTTTGGAAGTCGTTCCATGTCAACGAGAAAGTGAGCGAGAACCCGGGGGTGGTGAACAACCTGCGCGGAATGTTCACCAACTTCCTTGCCGACGGCCGCAGAGTGGCCATCGAGGTGCGCAAGCGCATGGACGACGCCACCAAGATGGCCTCAAGCTCGGATCAGGGCTCGATCGCCACCAGGGGCTCGAGATCACAAACTCTGAGCTCTGTTCGCTCGGAGGACGAAGATGACTTTGGCAATTTTGTTTCGCCAGCCACTGATGTTTTAAGTGATGTTCCAACGGGCGGAAATGATCTTGCTGTTTTGCATGATGAGAGGGAGGTCAAAGCGGAGACAGAGTTGGCCAGGAGTATGATGAACAAATGATGGCTGAGGCAATTGTAGCGAGTCAGCGAGAAGCAACTTGAATAACGATTTGCTTTACTCGCCATTTGCAAGATGAAATCAAAACCAACTCTCCCGCCATATATCCTGCACACCCATTCATTCAATTTTCTATGATTATCGTAGTATAAACTAAATTCATCACTTCATGAACAACCAGCACACAACCTTCAACCTTATAAAATCAGTAATACACACAACTAATTTTATAAATTTTACAATAAGCCAACGAAGGACTGTTTGTCTGTTACTTTTCAAAATCACTAATATTACACTATTAATGTCTCAGTTATTCTTGGTACCAAAAAGCTTTCTGAGCTTACCAAAACGCTTCTTCTTGTCCTCACCATTCTCACCAACCTTCTTAGGCGTCCTATCCTTGCTCACCTGCTCACTGAAAAACCGGTGGCCCGTCTCAGAACCACCTGTCTTGGCATGCTCTGCACTCACACTCCGCAACGTGTTCTTTGACGGCTTTGCATTCAAGTCTCCAATTGGAACGTCCACCTCCGAGTCCGAGTCGTTGAACCGCGACTTGAATCCCGTAGACGGCACAGCAGATGCCTGGTGACGACGGTACTGCGCCGATGAGCGGTTCCCTGCTTGCTGCTGCTGTTGTTGCTGCTGCTGCTGTTGTTGTTGCTGTTGTTGATGCTCAAATGGAACCTCGTCTCTCAAAGTAAGTCTGTTGGTTCGTTTTGGAGTTGCTGCCTCGTCAGTCTTCTCATAAGATGAAGTCCGGTTCAATTGAGGTGTCAGATAATCCAGATAATTGGTGGAAGCAGACGGCTCCGTCGTACGGTTATTCTGCGAGTTGGCCTTCTTGTACAACTCCGCAGCACGGACCTGCGCGGCAGATTTTGGTCTCTCTTTCGATCCATACTTGCGCGGCGATGCCTGCTGGTTGTTTGACTGATGTGTTTGGTCTTTCAATGGAGAGTGTTGTTGAGCCGCCCTCGTTGCTGCCACCAAATGGTCAGGAACTCTCTGCTCGCTCACAGGCCTTCTAGGAACTGGAGTGGCCGAGACAGGAGCTCTCATGCTACGCTTGAAATGCTGGGCTTGTGGTGCTTCAGCTCGGCCGGTTGCGGGCGCACGGCTAGGAGCCTGTCCTTGAGCCTGCGCGCGCTGAGCACCGTTCCCAGAGTTCTGCAACGATAGATTCAGTGATGACGACGACGCCATGGCGTTCAACCGAGTGTTCTCCGCCGTTGCCAAAGACAGGTAAGCCGGCGACGATGTAGGCAGATTGTTCAAAGACTGTCTCGATGGATTGTTGGCATTCTTCAAAACGGATTTTCTTCTAGTGAGTGGTTGCAACTCCGCTTTCGGTTGTTGCTTCTCCTCTTCTTCAAAAGTTGGCCTGCTGCTCGACTCGGATGGCGACAACGAGACAGAAAGTGGTCTTCTGTGAGACCGCTCAGGAATTTGAATATCACCATCCTCCAACACAGGAGTCTTGAGGGCTTCTTCAACAATAGGAGTCCGGATCTCTTCTTCTTCAATGTCTCTGTTCTGGACGGAAAGACCCAACGTCGGTCTCAATCTCTGTGCCATGCTCTGGGATTTCTCGTACTCAGCCACTGGAGCAGCAGAATCAGAAGTCACACTGGTGTCGTCCAAGTCACCACGGCTGTTAGTGATAAAGGTAGAGGCCGTTTCGTCCTGAACAGCCGCAACCTCACCCGCAAGATTCTCAGAAGACTTTCCAGCATAGCCATTCACCAGGTCCAACTCTGCATAGTTGCTGGAGGCAACGCTCGAGACCGAGGTCGCCTCATCTGGAACTTGCGAGAAAGGTCTTGTTTCAACGGCTTTCGAAGAAGAAGATGTGGCTTCTGCCAACTTGTCAGTGCTTGGAGATTGCAAGGGGTTTTCAATGAAACCCTCATGATCTTCTGATGATGAGGATGCAATAGAAACCAAAGAGGAGTCCTGAGCGGCTTCAATTTGCTTTTGAAGACGAATAGATTCAATAATCTCTTGCTCTTTCAACTTGACAAGCTCCTCGAGTCTTTGTTCGGCAAGTTGTCTTTCCGTCTCAGTGTACTGTTCGTCATCATCGACAACATCAGCTCCATTTGAAGAAGACTCCTTTGGCTCCGCAGACAAATTGAACTCCTTCTCCCTTTCTTTAACTTCGATCTCCTCATTGGTCTTTCTCTCCTGCTCGCGAAGTTCTAGCTCTTCAATTTCCTCAGTCTTAAGCTGCTCGAGCTCGTCTGCATTGATATCCACCTGCTTATTTTTAGCGGCAGTAGCCTGTCCTTCTGGCTCGTCATCTTCCAGAATAGTAGGCTCCAACTGTCTTGAAGTATTGCCCTGTGTGTGCATTGACTGGATGCTCTTCTTCTGTTGGAGCGGCTTAGACGCTGCTGGAGTAGAAGAAGGTGCCTGAGCTTTAACTGGGGCACGACTGGCACCAGAGTTGCCCGTCACGACTGGCTTTGACCCCGTCAAAGACGGAGCACGTCTGACAGTGCTGTTGCGCGTGTGAGTTGACAGAGTTCCCATGGACACCGATCTGGTGATCTTTTTCTGCGCCGGATTCTGGGACGGCGCAGGGGCCGGAACCTCTATGCAAACAAGTCCGTTCGCAGACGGAACCCATTTTTTCACCATCCGAGGCGTCTCAGGTAACTTTGACACCGGACGTGATGCCACCGGTTTGTTAACCACGTGGAAGCCTGGGTAGTCGGCAGATGAGTCTGCGTTATCGGAGAATGAGACTCTGTGTCTAAGACTTTGAGGCTGTCTACCTGGCGCAGAAGCAGTGAGCGAACTTGAGCGGCTCTGAGGGGCCCTCTGAGGGGCATTTGTGAGCGATTGGGCCCTGTTGTGTGCCACAGATGGCGGTTTTGACGTCAATGGGGACCCAGAAGCACGGTAATTCAAGCTTCCTGCTCTTGACTGGGGTCTGCGTGACACCGATGTGACACTGTTGGACCGTGCGGCCAGGGATTCGCGACTGGTGCCCAAAAGACTCGCGGTGCGGTGTTGAGGAGTGCCTTTTGGCGGCTGCTTAGGTAAGTTGAGACCAGCAGATTGGTGGTCATTCTCCTTGAGAGCTTTGCCGATGACCGAGGCGGCGGCAAGGGCGCCTGGTGCCGGTGTGGAACCTGGAGACTGGCTGCTGACACCCGTGTACGACTGGGGCTGGGTGGGCCGGGAGAGCCGTCTAGATCTAAACATGTTTCGACAACGCCACTAAAGGGGGACGATTTGCTGCTTAATGTGCTGGAGGCGACGCGGAGAGGTGCGGGGCAGAACAGCGCAGCAATTGGCGTGCGAATGTAATGGGGATGGAGGTGTTATGAAGAGAAAGGCAAAAAACCGCTCTGATGGATGGCCAAGGGGACGAGAAAGTGTTGTGATGAGCCTTCTTTTTTTGTCTTTGTGAAATTTCTGTAATTGAAATGTTTACGTTTCTGGAGGTTATGAGCGCGGTCGCGAGCTAAGCGAGTGGCGGTGCTGTTTACAGTGGCGGTGCAGCCATTCCGCCTCGTGTGGCTAGTGGAAAAAGGAAAGCCAGATAAAAAAACAAAAAAAAAAAGGAAAGCATCGCGATCTCGAACCGTGGCTTCGGGCGGGCCGGCGGTTTTTTTTTTTTTTTTTTTTTTTCTTGTCTCTCCCCTTGTTTCTTTTCGCGGTCTCGGCGGTCCGCTGGTTTCATGATTACACGCGGCAGTGAATCACCATGCCTAAATTTTTCCGTTGACCTGCGCCAAGCAGAAAATTTATGCCGACCTACGTCATAGAGGGCTCGCTACGCGCCCAAAAAGTGCTAAAGACAAGGGCGCTGCGCAAAAAGAAAAGAATTGCTCTGCCTCCGAAACTATAGTTACTTATTGTTTAAAATTTCTATGACGTAGTTTAGCAGACCACATGTTTGTAGCGATCTGGAACAGTGGTCCTAAAGCAGAGCATACGGACCCCTGTGTGCCTTTCATTGGAAAACTAAGCGTCTACACACACACACACAAGGCAAAAAAATTTGCAGTTCCGGATGGTATAAAGAGAGACGTTAGTCCCCCCTGAATGGAGCTCTAAAAATCAAATGTTGGATTGAAAAATCATCTTTCGCATCTCACACATACATTCATTTCATCATGCCTATCTCTACAGTGACCGCCAACGTGCTCGAATTCGACCTCGACGGAACCATCGTCGACTCCACCAACGCCATCGAGAAGGCGTGGGGAGAAATGATTGACAAGTTCCCATTCCTTAACGAGGATGGTCTCTTCTTCCACAAGATCCACGGTGTGCGTGTGATTGACGTTTTCAGAAGATTCCTTAGCGACCACTACAAGACCGAAGAGGAGCTTGTCGAGGCCAGCTTGGAGTTTGACAAGATCATGGTTTTCAAGTACGGAAACTACAACTTCCCAATCAACGGTGCGACTGCTCTGTTCCAGGGCTTGCACAAGCTCGAGAAACAGCCTTTCTGTATCGTCACAAGTGGAACATCCGTGCAGGCCAACGGCCACTTTGAGACGTGTTTGTTGAAGGCTGGCGTCGAGAAGCCAGACATCTTCATCACTGCCGACGACGTGACTGCCGGTAAGCCAGACCCACAGGGTTACCTCATGGGTGCCAAGTTGCTCGAGGAGAAGCTTGGATTCCCAGTGCCATCCAGAATTGTCTTTGAAGACGCTCCAGCTGGAATCAAGGCTGCCAAGACCATGGGCGCTCCTGTTATTGGCATCTGCTCTACCTTTGACGCTGAAAAGCTGTACAAGGAGGGTGTCGACTACGCTGTCGAGGATCTCAGCAAGGTGAAGGTTGTGAAGTACGAGAACGGAGTGATCACTCTGGAGGTTGACCACTACTGATTAATCTGGATTTGCTTTAAACTTTTTATAGACACTCTTGCTTTTTTTTTTCCACCCTGAGTGGTAGTTAGGATTATTGCTTTATTTATAAATACTAGGTTGCATATTAGAATTAGGTGAAAATCGAAACAATCGAGCGCAGCAGATCTGCTATAAGTAATATAAAAATTGAAATCGCTTATCTACATGACTTTTATTCTATGCTCTACTTTGAGCTCTCTATATATCTCTCGTAAAAATGGTGAACCTCGAAACAAACTTCAATCATAATCAAGTATATGATGATCCATTCGAGACGGGTCCCCTTTCGGGTGGTGAGAATGTCCATCAGAGCGCGGGCCTCGTCGCTGGTGTAATCGAGCTTTCTGTTGAGAATGATGATCCGCGTGTTCACGTCCAAAACACGTGACACGTCGTTGTAGATCTTTTCCAAATTTGGCTCGCTCCAGTACAGGTCTGGAGTTTCAATGAGCTCGGAGTACAGGTTCAACTTGCCTCGCAACAGCATGAGTCTTCCGGACGAGATCAGAACCTCGTCTGCACTGATTCCCAGCTCTCTTCCCTTGGAAAGATTTTCTGTTGTCTTTCTTGTGAGCAAGATATGTTTTTCGAGCGAGGACTCGAGAATTGCCAGTCTTGTAGATCTGGAGATTCCGTACGAGAAGGCAAGCTTGTCGAGCAGTTTCTGGTACTGGTCTCCTTTCAAACACACAATTTCACCCTCCAGCCAGGAGCCTTCGTGGTCGGCTTTTTTCCCGGGGAATTTGGCCCCTTCTATGTCGATATAATCCATATCTTCGGTCTGCATCTCGTATGGAGTAGTCACAGCACTCTGGAACATAGGGATCAAAACCTCGATTGCTTCTGCTTCCGACACGTCCCACGCCACAATCGTTCCCGATTGAAGCACAAACACGTCGGCGGCCCGGTACTGGAAGTGGACTGCTTCGTTGTGCACAATCTCGTCGCTCTCCATACCTTTAGAGCTCAAGATCTCTTTCACTGTGGAAAGGTTGTACGTTTCACACGTGGTAACGGACACACACGGCTTGAGCGCAAACCCCTTGTACGAGTCTGTGAGACGAGTTTCTTTCTTGTATGATTGGTTGATGAGAGAGTCGTTGTTCTGGACCGTTCTGCGCACAGACTTACGCGGGAAGTTGCTTGCCAAAGACCCGGGCGACGGTTTCACAGCGGACGCAAACGGGCGGTGCGCCGTGGGCTGCGCAAGTGCACGGCGGGCGGCAAGAAAACCGCCCCGGAGCGGCGACAATCCTCGTAGCATTCTGGGTGATGGTTTGTGGGAAGAAGAAAAGAAAGACCAAAGAGAGAGAACCCAGTGCTTTTTTTTTGGCTCCTGATTTGTAATTTTTTCTTGCCTGGGGAAATTAGATGTGCGGGATCGACGCGCGCGAGCAAATCAATTTGCGTCGATCGACGCGTTTCACCCCCAGGCACGGCAGGGCAACAAAGCCCACCAGAGAAAGGTACATCGACTGCCTTTTCGAACACAGCAACACTATTCAACTGTACAGTTGTTTCGTGACGACAGACGTACTTTTTCTGCCGTTTGGAAAGAGCCGCTAATTTCAACTGATCCGCTAGGGTTTTTCCAATTCGGAAAAGATAAGAAATACGGGTGTCTCGAAAAAGTTTAGATAAAGAGATTTGAAAACCATTGAGATTTGTCGTGATTGACTAAAGTATTTTTCCAAACTTAACTCTGCTCAGCACCAGAATAGTCCACCAATGCTCGCAGAACTCGTGCAAAATCACTCCACAGAACTGCTCAACACGCTGGCAGTCGCCCTGACAACCTGGACCCTCTACTGGTTCATTGCTTACCCGCTCCTGTTCCACCCACTGGCGAAAGTGCCAGGCCCAGCGATCTGCGCCCTCTCCAAATATTGGATTCTGTACGTGAGCTGGTCAGAAAATAGAAACAGATACGTGCATGCCCTGCACGCCAAGTACGGCCCGATCGTCCGGATCGGCCCCAACGAGGTGGACATTTCTGACGTTTCCTACATCAAGGACGTGTACGTGAACAACCTCGACAAGAGCAACTTCTACGCACAATTCGGTAACTACGGATCCCTCAACACGTTCTCGACACTCGACAAATCTCTGCACAGAAATAGCAGAAAAATCTCGTCCCAGTTTTACTCAAAGTCGAATGTGGTGTCGGAAAAAGTGCAGAAGAAAGTAAAGACAGCCATGTCCAAGCTTCTCAACGTCTTGGACCGCTACCAGAATACAGAAATAAACGTCTTTCTTCTGTGGTCGTGTATGGCCATGGACGGTGTCACCAGCTTTGCGTTTGGCCCGGAATCGTACGAGTCTTTGCTGGACGACCCGTTCGGATACGGGAATCACGTGATCACAGCGTTTCTCACACAGTCTTCGTCCTGGTTCTGGACAACCAGCATGCCTGAGTGGTACGACTGGGTCGTGCCAGCAAAAGTGTACGCGGCGTCAAAGGAGGCGTGCAGATGGCTCGAGGAACAATTCACAGATTGTCTTCGAAGGGGCACCGAAGACACTCTGGTGAGCGTTCTGCTGCCTCCAGCAGAAAAAGTGAAAAAGAACTCGCCATTCCAACCGTTGCGGGCTAAGAGCGAGTGTTTTGACCACATTGCTGCCGGGCACAACACAACTGCTACAACGCTGAGTTACTTTTATTTTGAACTTTCCAGAGACGAAAGCAAGCAAAATAGACTAGTCCAAGAGTTGAAACAGTTCAACAAGGACGCTTACGTCAGCACAACAGACCACACCTCCTTTGAATATGCTGACATTGAAGGGTTACCTTACCTGAATGCGTTCACTTTAGAAACATTTAGAGTGTATGCGGCGATTCCAGGCCAGGAGCCTCGTGTGGCGCCGAAACAAGGACTGTGGTGGCGTGGCAGCAGCGAGACCGCTGCTGTGCTTTTGCCGGAAGGAACGACGGTGACCATGCAACCGTGGACTCTGCACAGAGACCCCACTATTTTCGAGGATCCGGATGTTTTCAACCCCGACCGGTGGTTGACTGAAGACACCGAGAAACTCAAGGCGATGAACAAGCAGATGCTACAGTTTGGAGCGGGCTCGCGGATGTGTTTGGGGCTGCATCTTGCGACGTGTGAGATAAAGCTTAGTGTTGCGAATGTTTTGATTAGGTACCGGGTGAGGCTTGCTGACGGATACGATTACAAACGCATAGAGATGAAGGACATTTACACGACTCAGCCGGGGTCTCAGGATGTTCCTATTGTATTTGAGGCTCTACAGTAATGATAAAATATATGTTTGAGGACTGTGCTACCAAAATCCTTACACCTCGTGAAAAATCGGGCCGTTGAATTTTTTTTTTTTTTTTTCCTTAATTTTTCAATGATTCTGATAATAGATATGAGTTCATCTTGAATTTGGAGCTTTGACACACAAATAACATCCAAAACAGTACAAATATGACAGACCAACTTCCCAACTTGGCAGCAGATGCTGTTTTGAAACAGTCTGTGCCCGTTCCAGAGCACTTTTTGGAGGTGAAGGGAGTGGATTACTCCAAGAAAGAGAGCAGAAATGCCACTGCTACCGAGCTGATCAAGTCGATGAAGACGATGGGATTCCAGGGATCGTCGCTTGCGAAAGCCTGCGACATTATCGATCAAATGAGAACTTGGAGAGGAAAACACATCTCAGAACTCGAGGAGCACGAGCAAAAGGGAGAGTTTGACGACGACGGATACCAGAAGACCACCATTTTCATGGGATACACCTCGAATCTGATCTCGTCGGGTCTCAGAGACACTCTGAGATTCCTTGTTCAGCACAAGATGGTGTCTGCGATCGTTTCTTCCGCGGGTGGTATCGAGGAGGACTTGATCAAGTGTCTGGCTCCAACTTATTTGGGAGAGTTTTCTCTGCCGGGCAAGCAGCTGAGAGACGACGGAATGAACAGAATTGGAAACCTGATTGTTCCGAACGAAAACTACTGCAAGTTTGAGGAGTGGATTGTGCCTGTTTTGGACACCATGTTGGAGGAGCAGGAGGCTTTTGCCAAGTCACGTGGCTCAGAGGCTTTGGACGCAGACACTCCATTCTGGACTCCGTCCTCTGTTATTGACAGACTCGGAAAGGAGATCAACGACGAGTCTTCTGTTTTGTACTGGGCCCACAAGAATAAGATCCCTATTTTCTGTCCTTCTTTGACCGACGGATCCATTGGTGACATGCTCTTTTTCCACACGTTCAAGGCGTCTCCAAAGCAGCTGAGAATCGACATTGTCCAGGACATCAGAAAAATCAATTCCATGTCCATGGAGGCCTCGCGCGCTGGAATGCTGATTCTCGGAGGTGGTTTGGTGAAGCACCACATCTGTAACGCATGTCTGATGAGAAACGGTGCTGATTACGCTGTTTTCATCAACACTGGCCAGGAATTCGACGGTTCTGATGCCGGTGCCCGTCCCGACGAGGCCGTCTCGTGGGGTAAGATCAAGGCTGACGCTACGTCTGTCAAGGTGTTTGCGGATGTTTCGCTGGTTCTGCCGCTGATTGTGGCTGCCACGTTCGCCAGCGAGTAGCTATGTGTTTAGAAAGTAGTTTGAATAATAAATAGGTAATAAATAGATAAATAAGCACCACGGCCGTGGCCATGGCTATAAGTCGCGGTTAGCCGCGGTTAGTCGCGGTTAGACCCTAGTTGTCTCGGCGGCTCTTGATTGAACCTTGGGCTCCCAAGTGTTCACCTTGGGTCTCGCAGTGTTGTACGGAACGTACGCACCGTTCGTGGAAGTGTGGTTGGTCGGGTGGACATCGTTCAGCGAGTAGGTAACGGCCTTTTCGCCGGCCTCAAGCTTGCTAGGAGGCGTGTCTGTTCCGTACGCGAGCCAAAAGTGCCAGCCGGGCTCCACGTGCGACATGTCGTACTTCCAGAAGTCCTTGTACTCGACCCAACGCGTGCGCATGTGGATCTCAGCGGCGTCGGTGGTTTCGTAAAACTTGTTCCCGTAATCGTCCTCACCAACAAGAGTTCCGGATTTGGTGTCGTTTATCATTGCGATCTGGCGGAGTGACCGTGAAACGCCACTCCTCCAAAAGTTCTTGAGTGTTCTGGCAAACGAGACAGACATAGTGGTGGTGGAGGTGGTGCGGGGGGCAGAGAAAGGCAATGTGTGGTGTGTTTGTTGGTTTATCTTAATTTTAGTTGGCTGGAGCAAGGAGGGGGGTTTACTGGTGCACAGGTGTTTCTTGCCGACACGCGCTCGCAGTGGCAGAAACATCTGGTGCGAGGGGTGGCGCGCCGGTTTCAGGGCCGGTGGATCGAGACCTGATCGTTCATTGGACGCTGCCAACCCCGCGCGTGCGGGCGGGCGCAGAAATGACAGTCTCTCCACCCCAGAATCTGTGAAATTTTTCACCGGAGAAAATTTTCCAGCGACGTTGGTGAGAATTTTTCACTCTCCATATAAAGAGATCGGAATCCTGCTGTTCACCTCCGAAATCACAACATCTTTTCCTCTTTGATCATCCCAAACTTACGTACACAAACACACAAAATGTACAGAAACGTTGCTAGACTTTCGAGAACCGCTGGTTCCAGACTTGCTGCCTCTGCCTCTTCCAGAAGAGCTCTGTCTGCTCTGGCCTCTGCTGCCAGACCAACTGTTGCCAGAACCCAGGTTTCCGGTGTCAGAGGTCTTAAGAAGATCAACTTCGGCGGTGTCGAGGAGATTGTCCACGAGAGAGCCGACTGGCCAAGAGAGAAGCTCCTTGAGTACTTCAAGAACGACACCCTTGCCCTGATTGGTTACGGTTCGCAAGGTTACGGTCAAGGTTTGAACCTCAGAGACAACGGTTTGAACGTGATCATTGGTGTCAGAAAGAACGGTGCTTCTTGGAAGGCTGCCATCGAGGACGGATGGGTTCCAGGTGAGAACCTTTTCGACGTGACTGAGGCTATCCAGAAGGGAACCATTGTGATGAACTTGCTCTCTGACGCTGCTCAGTCCGAGACCTGGTCCAGCATTGCTCCACTCCTCACCGAGGGTAAGACCCTTTACTTCTCCCACGGTTTCTCCCCAGTCTTCAAGGACTTGACCAACGTTGTGCCACCAACCAACATCGACGTGATCCTGGCTGCTCCAAAGGGTTCCGGTAGAACTGTCAGATCCCTGTTCAAGGAGGGTAGAGGTATCAACTCCTCTTACGCCGTCTGGAACGACGTTACTGGTAAGGCCGAGGAGAAGGCCATTGCTCTGGCCGTTGCCATTGGTTCCGGTTACGTTTACCAAACCACCTTTGAGAGAGAGGTGAACTCTGACCTTTACGGTGAAAGAGGTTGTTTGATGGGTGGTATCCACGGTATGTTCCTTGCCCAATACGAGGTGCTCAGAGAGAACGGCCACACCCCATCGGAGGCTTTCAACGAGACTGTTGAGGAGGCCACCCAGTCTCTTTACCCATTGATCGGTAAGTACGGTATGGACTACATGTACGACGCTTGCTCCACCACTGCCAGAAGAGGTGCTCTTGACTGGTACCCAATCTTCAAGGACAACTTGAAGCCAGTGTTCCAGCAGCTGTACACCTCTGTTAAGGACGGTTCCGAGACCAAGAGATCGCTCGAGTTCAACTCCCAGGCCGACTACAGAGAGAAGCTTGAGGAGGAGCTCAAGGTTATCAGAAACATGGAGATCTGGAAGGTTGGTAAGGAGGTTAGAAAGCTCAGACCTGAGAACGCTTAAGTTTTCTGAGCTTTTTAATGTTCCTGCTGCACATTGCTGACGCCCGGGCGGTTTTGCTCCTCATTGCTTGCGATTTATGGTCTTGAACGACTCAAGTCGAGGAGGGTCCGGGGCGGTTGTGTAGACCAAAGTCTGACCGACTTTTTTAATATATTGGGTCCGCCATGGTTATATTCTGTGATTTTATTTTCCAACCTCTACATTTTTTCTGCGTTTCATGTTATGTACACTCTTTTTTCCTCTTCCAGATGGGCTTTGCCCTCTTTGGAACAGCATGTTTAATGAATAAACAAGTTCGATTATTACAAACACTCCTGTGCTATTTGGTGCTACCACGCCGAAATTACTTCAAACCCCGATCCGGGTGTGCTGCCCGTTTCGCGAGAAATTTTTCACCCGTAGTCACGTGATCTGTCACAATCCCCCGTCGATAATCCCGAGGCACAATGGTACGTTTGCTACCAGAACCGTGATCTGCTTTTGCAGCACCAGGTCTGAAGCTCGTGGTTGACGCAGGTATATAAAGCGGGGTTGTTTGCCACATCTCAGAGGCATTTGATTCTTGTCCAATTGCGCATAATTACCCACCATATTTATTCCAAAATGTCCATCCCAGCTCCAAACAACGGCACTCTCAGACTCGGCTCTGTTGCCCCAGACTTCACCGCGGACTCGTCCAACGGGCCTATCCAGTTCCACAAGTACATTGAGGGCTCGTGGACTGTCTTGTTCTCGCACCCAGACGACTTCACGCCGGTGTGCACCACCGAGCTCGGCGCGTTCGCCAAGCTCGAGCCGGAGTTCACCAAGAGAGGCGTCAAGCTCATTGGTCTGTCGGCCAACGACACCACGTCGCACAAGGCGTGGATCAAGGACATTGACGAGATCACCGGTTCCAACCTGTCGTTCCCGATTGTCGCTGACCCAAAGAGAGAAATCGCCCTTAAGTACGACATGATCGACTTCCAGGATGCCACCAATCTCGACGACAAGGGAGTCCAGCTCACAATCAGATCTGTGTTTGTCATTGACCCTAACAAGAAGATCAGACTTACCCTGGCGTACCCTGCGTCCACGGGAAGAAACACTGCCGAGGTTCTGAGAGTCATTGACTCGTTGCAGACCGGTGACAAGTACAGAGTGACTACTCCGATCAACTGGGTTCCAGGTGACGATGTGATTGTTCACCCAAGCGTTTCCAACGACGAGGCCAAGACTCTGTTCCCTAAGTTCCGGGTGATCAAGCCATACTTGAGACTGACTCCGTTGGATGTTGGGAAATAGGCGAGCACGTGCGAGCGTGGCGAGTACGTGCGAGCGTAGTGAGCGTAGTGAGCGTCGTACGTTGCAGCTAGCTGGGCGAGTTGGCGACTCTGCAACGCTGTTTTTTAATTTACTTGAGTAATGACCATTCCGTTTGTGCTAATCTGCTGTGTAGTGTGTATTGTAGTGGTTGCTGGGGGTTTTGTCCGTGTGGTGCTGCCGAGGACGTTGGATGTCTCCGAGTGGGCCGTCGCGTCGATCGACGCGTCGCAGTTTATGCGCGTGATTTGATGCATCGAGAAATTTTTCACCACGCGATGGGCCAGGCGAGGCGGCGGGGCATCACTGCTGGGCTCTAGAGCGGAGAATAAACAGGGAATAGAGAACAGAGAACGGAGTACGAGGCAGAACGAAGAGAGAAAAAGGGAGAACTAGAGGACCTTCCTTCTTGGCTAGCAAATGGCTCGCTTCGCTCGCCATCCGCTCGCCATTTGCTCAGTATTTGCTTGGGAACGGTTTCAGATCCGCGGCGCGGCGGCAATGCCCTCTGCCATCTCGCCGTCCGGGTGAAAAAAATTTTCGATCCTCTGGCCAGCAGCTACTATTATTAGATCCATCACGGGCACTCCAAGCACCTCTCCTTTTACAACCTAACCCACCAAGTCCAACCACCCATCACCCACACCCGGCCCATCACCCTTTCCACCCTGCGACAACTTTATACACGCCGGAGGCTGAAATAACACGGTTTATTGGCCCATCAAAAACGAGATCTAGCAGATCTGGGGATTTTTCACAAAATCTTGATTCCTGAAAAGCCTCCAAGGAGCACAAAAAAAGCACCCGTGTGCACTGCAGATGAGTGGGAAAATGAGCACACAGCACACAAACACAAACACGCACGTGAGTGGCGATCTCAAATCCTCTGCACAGCTCGATGATCCCTCTAAACAGCACCGTTTTAGCAGGATCAAAGTGGGTTTGGTGGCCCTCGCGCTCTTTGCGCTCGCCTCACAGCAGTTACTTGGCCGCTACGGGCCCGCTTGTAACACACAAAATGCCCTGGACACCCAGGAAAACATCAGTGCCGCCGACACACCCGACGCAGGCGCGTCGTGGCTCGAGTCGCCGCTCTCGCCGCTGGAAGTTGAGCAGTGGGCCGCTGAAGAACAGCACAGAATCGACGAGGAGTCCGAAAAAGACGTTGACGGGCCCATGGAGGAAGAGGTGTTCAACGAGCGTGTCAGCTCGATCGTAAACAACATCATGGACGGCTCCAACAACGCCATTATTCCGCGGTTCAAGCTTGTGAAGAGAGACGGCGGGTCCTCGAACAGCTCATTTTTCACCTCTGAGGCCGACGACTCCGACGACTCAACTGCCACCGGGACTGCCTCAGACTGGGCAACCTTGAGTAGCGACCTTTCCAGCGCATTCAGCTCCCAGGCGGCGCAAGTGAGCTCTCAGGTGAGCTCTCAAGAGAGCTCCGAGGCAAGTTCTCTGGCTAGTTCTGAGGCAAGTTCTCAGGAGAGTTCTCAGGAGAGTTCTCAAGCAACCACGTCGTCAAGTGCACGCCAATCTATATTTGTCACGTCCTCCCAGTCCTCCTCCGATTCGTCCTCCTCTGAATCCTCCTCTGAGTCCTCTTCTGAGTCCTCTTCTGAGTCCTCTTCCGACTCCTCTTCCGACTCCTCCTCGCCAACAACGTTTGCATCCGCCTCGCCAACATCGTCTGCATCCGCCTCGCCGTCGCCTTCGTCCTCGACGCCGACGTCGACGGCCAAAACGACCTCGCACGCCTCGTCTGCCGCGTCCGAGTCGGCCAGCTCCTCCGAGTCGGCGTCCTCCTCCCAAACAACAGCATCCTCGAGCGGCAGCTCGAGCCAGGAGGCCACATCCAGCGAGAACACCAGCTCATCGTCAAGCTCGAGCGAAGAAAGTAGCACGACGCCGAGCACGAGCCAGTCGGCCGAGTCGTCCGAGTCGTCCGACTCTGCTGCCACCACTTCTGCTGCCACCACGTCTTCAGACCACTCCACACGAACACAGACAGAAACACAGACGGTGACACCGTCGCCTTCGTCGTCGATCGGCAGTAACAGCTCGAGCAAGTCGAGCTCGGGCCTTTCGTCCAAAAACAAGAAGATTGTGATTGGCGTGGTGGTGGGCCTTGGAGTTCCGATCCTGCTTGTTTTAGGGTTTATTCTGTTCCTTTTCTTGAAGAAAAGAAAGGGAAACAGCCAACACTACGTGGACTCGAACGGACGGGACGTTGGACTCGTGGAGAGCAGCTGGCTGTCACACCTGGCGTTCTGGAACAAGGGCCAGAACAAAGGTGACTTCAGCCACGACTACGAGGATGAGGATCTTGCCACGTTCAACCGCAAAACAACGGGCGAAACCGGGTTCGTGGTGAACCGGGCGAAAACGCTGCGGGAGACCAACCATGCCACCAATTTCTAGAGTAGTTGTCATTATCTTTGCAATAATCCTCACTTATGTAACTTCTGTGCTTATATATACCCATTTTGCATGTGTGTTTAGTAACGGGCAGTGCCCTGTGTATCAAGAAGGGGACGTGAAATTCAGTAAACTAAACAAAGAACGTTTATTGACGGGGTGGTGATGTTTAAAAACTCGCCAACATTAAAAAAAATAGAAAATTGCAGAGAGCGAACTGAAAATGGTAGCCAGGAGTTTTGAGTGATTTCTCGCAGCACTGCCTTCGTAGACTGAGAACAGAGGTTCTGAAGCGGTGGAGGACGCTGAACCGGATGCAGACTGCTGGGAGACAGCAGGCGGCGTTGAGGTGAGCGAGCTGAGTGTACTTGTGAGACTCGTGGAGACGGTTTTGGTGATGAGGTCTGTTTGGGTGGATTGGGTGTTGGAGTAGCTCGAGACGGTAATTGAGGTTTCTGCGAGGGTGTTTGAGCTGGAGGGGGTCAAAGTGGAGGAGACTGGTTGATCAGACGCGCTAGAACAGGACACAGTTGTTTCATGAGTGCTGTAGATGGTGGATGTTTCAGTGATGTTGGTAGTGGAAGGAGTGGAGGTGGTGGAAGTTGGCTCAGTGGAGGTGGTTGAATCGGTATCAGTTGAGGTTGTTGATTGAGTTGTTGATTCAATTGAGTCCGTAGTTGCCTGGGTAGATTCCTTAGTTGATTCTGTTGTAGATGTTGAGGAAACGAGAGGTGATTCAGTGGAGGAAGATGTAGTGGAAGTTGAATCAATAGTACTTGAAACAGCAGTTGATGAAACAGAACTTGGAACAGTAGTTGATTCAACAGAAGTTGTAACAGATGATTGAATGGAACTTGCAACAGTAGTTGATTGAATGGAACTTGACTCAACGATACTCGCAGTTGATGTTGATTCAATTGATGTTGATTCAATTGATGTTGATTCAACAGAGGACGATTCAATTGATGTGGATTCAATTGATGTCGATTCAATGGAAGACGATTCAATTGTAGTCAATTTAGTTGAAGTCGGTTTGATTGAAGTCAATTCAGTTGAAGACGACTCAGTCAAGGTCAATTCAGTTGAAGTCAACTCAGTTGAAGTCGATTCAATTGAAGATGATTCACTGGAAGATGATTCACTGGAAGACTCAATGGAAGCCACTTCTGAACTAGATTCAACCGTCGTTAACTCTGTTGAAGTCTCACTAAACTTTGCACTTGAAATACCCGAAACTTTGTCCTCTGGACAGGTTGTAACGGTGACGGTCACAATGTTGGAAGAAGCATCAGTGTAGGTGGTGACTGAAGTTATGGTGGAACGCGAAGAGCTAGACACCACCGTTGATGAGCTCTTGCTCTCGAGACAGATTGTGCAGACGGTCTCAGTAGTGTTTGAAAGATCAGTTTCGGTGACAACGGTCTGTAAGGTTGTAGAGAGCGGGGAGCAGCCGTAGACAGTCGTGTACGAAGAGGTAGTGACTGGGACGGTTTGGGTTTGGCTTCCGGTGGTTGTGTACTCGAACGTGGTGAATGTGACTGGGATGACAGTGGACGAGACGGAGCAAGTGGAGACGTTTGTCTGGGAGGTTGCGAGGATCGAGGAGGAGTGCGAGGATGATGCAGTTGGAAGGGCAGAAGGTGTAGTTGATGATGTGGTTAATGAAGTTGCTGAGGAAGTTGGGGACAACGAGGATGGGGTTGGAGTGGAACTTGAAGAAGTAGAGGTTGAGCTGGAGGATGAAATTGGGCTCGAAGATGTAGCTGGAATCGAGGAAGTTGAAAGTGAACTCGAGGAAGTTGACAATGACTTTGAGGAAGTTGTCGAAGGTGAAATTGACGTTGTCGAAGAAGTCGAAGTCGAAGATGAAGATGAAGAAGTTGAAGTTGAAGTTGAAGTTGAAGTTGAAGAAGAAGATGAAGAAGAAGAAGAAGAAGAAGAAGAAGAAGTTGAAGATGAAGAAGAAGAAGTTGAACTTAAAGTTGTCGAAGAAGTCGAACTTGAAGTCGTTGAATTTGAAGGGGTTGAACTAGTCAAACTGCTCGATGTTGTACTAGTCAAACTGCTCGAAGTCGTACTTGAACTCGAACTAGTCGTACTTGACTTTGTTGAAGCTGTCAAACTGAAGGTGCTCAAAGATGTAATGATCTGAGTACTTTGAACCACACTGGAAGAAGTAACAACCTCCTGGGTGCAAGATGAACAAACAACACTGACCGACTCGCAAACCGTGCAAATAGTAGTGGTGTTCTCGTCAACATCAACCTGGGCCAGCCCGATCTTGTCATTCTCCAGATCAAACACCAGATACGCAGAGCTGAGGAACGACTGTCCAAGAACAATCAAATCGTCCGAGCCAGACGAAACCAGCGAAAGGTAGCAAGTATCCTCCACCTGGAAGAAAAGCTGGTCGGCCTTGATCTGGATCTCCACGTCGTCCTCAATCACCAGCGTGTAGTTTGCCTCGGAAATCTCGATGCTCTCGCAGTCAACCGTGTACAGGCCCGAGTCCGAGTCCAAAGTAGCGTTCAGGTCAGAGTAAAAACCGGGCAGAAAGTCGTCTGGAAGAGACGTGAGAACGTTAGAGCTGTCTAGGAAAGCGTGGTAGCTGCCTGATTGTGCCAGAGAGTCTCCGTTGGAGCGCTCGATGTCGCTCACACCAATGAAGTAGCCACCCGCAGACGCGCTCGTGCCGTTGTACTCCTCAATGTCCACGTACTTGATGCTTCCCTCGTACAGACTGTCGTCGATTCCGCCGAGAACGAGGTAGCCGGGGGACCGGGTGTTTTTCAGAGCCAGCGAGAACAACTCCTGGTCAATAAGACCCTCGTTCTTGAGAGCTTTGACAAGACTGTTGGAGCCGTGTCCAAGCCCGAGAGAGCCTGGGAAGTCGTACTGATTGGTGGTGGCAATTCCAAACTCAAAACTTGTCAGATCCAGAGAATTGGCAATCTTGAAGCTGTCTTTTCCCAGACTTCCCGAGACGTACACCTCGTCGACGAGGACATCGGTGATGGAAAAGGTGTCGTTCAGCGACGAAAAAGAGTCCGAAAGAGACGAGTCAAAGCTGTCGCTTGAGACCCACGAAGTGGCCTCGGCTGTGTTCACCACAAGCGAAACGTTGGTGTAGTAGTCGCCAATGTAGGCGTCGATCAGGTAGTAGTTACCAAGCAAGTTCTGGATGCTGAACTCGGACCCCGTAAGGTCTCTTTTGGTGAGTTTCTCGGCGGGAGCAGCTCCCGTGAGCTCGAGCTGGATCACTTTTGGCTGTGTGGAGCTGAACAGGTCCCAGAATCCGGGCAGGCCTGCCGGCGCAGCTTGCGCCAGGTGCGCACATTGGAGCAGTAAAGTAAGCGAAAGTTTCATGGTGTAACGAGTGTGTGCAGTGGGAGTTGTCTACCTACAAGTCTTACACATCACCAGAAAGGAGAACACCGCTCTATTTTATAGCCAACGAGTCAGTTTGAAACGTTTGGGTGATATGTTTCAAGAACCAGTCCGAGATACTCGAGATGGTAGCTGCGCACGTACTACTGCGAGGAACAAAGCGAGACTGCTCGAGACGCAGGAACCGATTCTAAAAATACACATCTCCGGCTCGACTTGATACGCGTCATAACGGGGCTCGACTCGACTGCCAGAAGTCGAAACCGCCCCAGTGGTAGCACAGATCGAGACCTGAGAACACAGATCCGAGGTTTTTTTCCCCCTCAGATCAAGAAATCCCCTCCAGATTTCACCCAGATCTTGCATAAATCTCCTCATTCGGACACTACAATCGCAGGCCCAGATCTGGCTCCCCGCAGCCGAAACGTGCGTGTTTGTGCCATAAGATCTCAGGCAAAGCGTTGGCTTTCTAAAGAGCCGCGATTTTTGGTAGCAAGATTTTGAAAAAAAAAAAAAAATTTCCTCTTTGGTGCACCTCAATGAACACTTCGTCTTCATGTTACCACCGCTCAAGTTGTCACTGTTTCCAAACTGTTACAGAGTTACACTTCGGTCCAGACCCGCCGAACCGTATCTATGCCAAAATGTATTGTCCTAGTTAATTCTCATTCAAAAAAGCCTTGAGCTCGTAGCAGAAGTCCATGCTCTCGTCGTCGTTTGGAAACCAATTGCCAACTTTGCGTGTCCATCTCGCCTCCTCAGACTTCCACGCCCTGTACTGGTCCTGTGTCAGTGTAAAGCACTCGTCAGCAAGCGCAGATCCGCCCCCTTCAGCAGACTCAGCAGACGAAGACACCGACGTAACCACCGAAGAAGCACTGCTCTCGGCGCGGCCCCGGCCCAAGCGCGAAGACAAACCGGCAGTCTTCTCGCCGCGCTTGGCAGGCTTCACATCCCCAAGCGTGGCATCCATATCCTCAAACGGATCGTCCTCATATTTCCCAGTCAAACTCACCCATCTCAGCCTCTCGTTATCGTAATACATGCTGCCAACCACCTGCAAATTCCCGCTACTCTGGCTCGAGCTGAGACCCGAATGGTTCTTCAAAAGACCCATCGACTTCTTCTTGATCAGATTGGGCTTGTGAACAGCTTCAAACTTTGATAGCTCCTCCTCGTTTCCACACCACTTCAGCTGATCAGGGTCGAAAACCATCTCTCCGTACCGGTGTCCAGGAATCACCTGTCTCGAGCGAACTTTCCCCATCGAACGGATCATTTTAAGCTTACCGGCCTTGCTAAGCCGGCTGTTGTGCGACGGTGAGTCGCCATAGTGGACGTGGTGATGGTGATGATGATGGTGGTGGTGATGATCGCGGTCGTCCTCGGCGTACTTGGACAAATCGTGAGGTCTTGTACTTTTTTTCAGTGTGCCGTAATCAGTGATCGTGGCCATATTGTCCGTTGGAAGATCGTCTATGTTATCGAGCTCGTCTCCAACGTAGTGCGAGCGTTTCAGGTCAGACAGAGACACGAGGAACGGGTCGTTGGAGACGTGGCGCGGCAGGTCGAGCGTGGAGGAGAATTTCCGGATAGATCGTCTACCCGGCGAGCCTCCAAAGCTGTGGACGGCACTGGCACTTTTCACCAGTGCAGGCATCGACGCTTTCGGCTTCAATTTCGGCGACCCCCGGTTTGTCGATCGACGGAATCTGTACAGTTTTTGACTGTCAAATTCGTCAAAATCCTCAAAATCGTCCACCATTGCGGAATGGTCGTACTCAAAGTAGTTTCCTGCTGCAGAGTTCTGTCTTTTTATATTTCTGCGTATCGATTCCACTTTCTTTTCAGCGTTCATTTTGTTGAGGTCCACTTTGCGTTCTGCCTCTTGCAACCGTGCCACAAATTTGGATTTCAGGTCAATTTGCTCAACATCGTCAAAGTCATCTGCGTAATCGCTGTGTTCCGTCTCGCTCTCTGCCGCGTGAGACGTTTCGTTTGACTTGTTGCTAAACTCTGAGGACAGCGAATGCAAACTTTCTGACCGCGGGAAATTCCTCGCACGGGGCGTAAGTGTGTTTTTGGGTATTGGCATTCTTTGTCGGGTCTCTGTTGGGGCGTTGAGCTGGATACTTTTCAATTTGGACCCGAGATCAAACTCGTCAAGATCCTCAAAACTGGCCTCAGACTCCCTGTATTTGGCTAAACGGTCCGCGTTTGCATGGTTCAGCTTTGAGATGTTTTTCTGAGTCAGTGTGGCAAAATTTGGGTCGTCTTCCGACTCCATTACCGTGGACAGATTGCCCTGACGGTCGTCAAATAGGTCGTTGAGTCGTTTGTGCGAAAATTGGGGTCGAAGTTGGCCTGACGAGGCAGATGTGCGGATCACAGAAGCCTTGAGACCTCTGTAATCATCGTGGGATGGCTCTCTTCGACGATGGGCCATGGTGAGCGAAGGCAGGGGCAGAGGTTGTAGAGATGAGATAGTGTAGATATTAGTCTAATAAAACAAAATAGAGATACGAAAAAAAAACATAAAACACAAACATAAATCGACACAGCCTGCTACGCCACATTGCATTGCCACAAGCAAATAGCCCGAGCCCCAAGTGACACCCCCACTCGCCTCCGCAGAACGCCCCAGAGAAAAATCTGTGGCGCAGCGCAGCTGCGGTGTCCTGGGAAACCACCAGAACGGAAAACAGTGTTTACTGTTTCCCTAATCAGGCAAAAAATAAATAGTGCTAAGCTTGCAGCGAAAAATTTAAAGATGTTTCAAGTTTCGAAATGGACTAAGTTTTGACGGATGTGTAGAAAAGAGACACACAAAAGGACGTCGCGCAACGCGGTTGGGAAAGAGCTAGCATTACATAGACGAGCTATAACTAGGGTCGATTGTCCAAACATTTGTTACAGGTCACACAGCAAGCAGCAGAAGACACCAGCAAAGACAATTGTCAGATGCTGCCGACGCACAACAAGAGACATGGCATGGTCCTGTCCTCTCCACTTGCAGTGGAGTCGCCACAGTCTGCAGTACAAAGCTCTGCACGAAAGAGGAACTCCAGCAGGCTCACTTCGCAGTCAGCCTCGCTGTCGCTAGACAGTCTACTAAAAGACGACCAGTTGGCCCAGGCTACTCAGGCCGCGCAGACAGCCCAATTCACCATTTGCCCAGACAATGGCCGCACGCAGGCGCTTAACAAACTCAGCTCTTCTGCTTCGACCCGCCCAGCGACCGGCGGTAGCCAAACAGAGGTGAAGCGCCGGGCTCCGCTGCACACACGAGATGCTGCGGTGAACCGTCTGTCGTCCTCATCCGTCGCGTCGCTGTCCTCGTCTGCGTCGGCGCGCTCGAGCATCAAAATGTTTGCCACGAGATTGACCGGTGCCGTCTCAGGTAAGGAGAACGCAGCCGCCGACGCACCTCAGCAACTGAAAAAAAAATCGTCGCGTTTCGGCCTGCGGCACTCGATTTCGCTGCGGTCGCTTGCGTCGGCGCGCGGTGAAAACGACGCGTCGATCGGCGGCGACTACCACGACGGGTCCTCCAGTTCGATCAACAAGTCGAACATATCGCTGCCTGTTCCAACGCCAACCTCGCGCGACAAGCTCAAGAACAAGCTCAAGAACTCGTCGTCGCTGCTGTCGATCTCGTCCTTTGTCTCGGGCACGACGTCGGCGCCCACCGCGGTTGGTGCCGACGGGCCAGCCTCAGAACCAGCCACAGAGACCAAGGAGGTGTACACGGTGCGCACACAGGAGTACAATACCCTACAGCTGAAACTGCTCCTGAAGCTATGCAACCAGCAGCGTGTCGTTTCGTTTGCCAACTACATGAATAAGGTCCGCAAGACAGGGTGCTCTTTGGAGAAGCTGGCAGAGGCCTCGTTCAGCGAGGTGTTTCTGGAGCGCGATACCGCCACAGACAAGCCTACGACTGTTTGGAAAGTGATCACTTTTGGAGACGAGATGGGTGAACAGCCCGCGCTTGCACAACTGATTCAGGAACAGTCGATCACGATGGCAATGTCCTCGGTGCAAGGATGTGTCCGGCTAAAATCTTCCTCTGTGGTGAAAGGCGCGCTCCCTGCGGAACTTTTGCAGCAGTGGGATTTCTACCACGAGAGTCGTGGGTCTGACAACCCGCGCCCCGACGGCTACCACCGCACCCAGTTGCACCTGGTGATGCGACTCGAGTACGGGGGAGACGACCTTGAGCACTTTGAGGTGACCAGTTGGACGCAGGCGTACAACATCTTCTGGCAGGTTGTGGACACACTTAAGCGTGGAGAGGATGCGTACGAGTTTGAGCACCGGGACCTTCACTGGGGTAACATTCTCGTGGAGCAGCGGGCGGCGGGGGCGGCGACTGCGAATGGCGGCGGGGCTCCGCAGGATTCGCTCGCGGGCCTTTCGCTCCGGGACGAAACCCTTCAAGTCCGGATTATCGACTTCACGCTTTCGCGCGCGCGACTGGGAAAGCAGGTGGTTTTCACCGGGCTGGACAACCCGCAGTTCTTCAAGGGCAAGGGCGACTACCAGTTTGAGGTGTACCGCCTGATGCGCCAGCAATTGGCGCACCAGCCGCGGCCGGCGCGGCATGGCGTGAACGGGGGAGCGGGCGTGAGACGGTCGGAGTCCAGTCGGAGTCTGGCCGACGCGTCGATCGACGCGTCGGCCTGCTCGGTCGACTGGTCAGCCAGATGTCCCGCCACAAACGTGTACTGGCTTCACTATCTCGTGGACCGGCTGGTCAACCACAAAGGGCTGCGGCCGCTGCGACTGAACCCGCTGACGCGGTCAACGAGCTGTGTGAACATGAACGAGCTGACACAGGAGGTGGAGAGCTACGAGCGGCTGGTGCAGCTGCACCGGCTGCTGGACCCGACACGCAAGCGCGGACGGTTCAGTCGCGAGCTGAACAGCGTGGATGAGGTTCTCGCCTACCGCAAATGAGTGCGCTTCTCTATTATTTGTAACGATTTTTGTCTCTCTAGCTATATAGTTTAGACCCGCAGTTTCCAGATTAATGTTAATTTTTTGATACTTTTGGCCGCGAAACTGCTGGAGAAGCAGCAAACGAGACAATCTCGACTGCCAGCGAGAAGACTCTGTTGACACAGAAGCACCAGGCCACGAGTCCAAGCGAGCCTTTGGTAAGGAACGGGAAGTTGAGCACGAAACTGTCGAGCCACCAGGGCAGGAGACCGCGCGGGAAGAAGAGGACGCTTGTTCTTGAATACCAGATTTTGAGGAGGTTAAATGGGACATAAGTGGCAAACAAGATTGCTGTTTGAGTGCTCAGGTTGACCTTGGCCTGTGCGGATCCGAGTTGTTTGTCGAGCTGGGAGATTTCTTCTGTGAGTTTATCCAATTTTCTATTGAGTTTGGTCCATTGGGCGTAATTATCCTGTGCGCTGAGTGAGTTTCTTTCGCGGAGCAGTTCAGTGTGCTGTTTTCTGAGGGTTTTCAGTTTGAGAAGGGTTTTGTTTGTACCCATGCGGACGTAGAGCCAGTAGACCCATTGCTGGATGCGGGATGTAGGGATGAGTGCAAGTGCGCCGTTGAGAAGCGTGAGCACTGTGGCGAGTGCTAGCAGTGTAGAGGTGTTCATTGCGGGATGATGATGGTGGGAAAAAGAGCAGTGGAGGGCCAAAAAATGTGTGATTTTGGTTTTTTCCCCCAAAAAAAAATTAACTAGTGAACACCAGTGAACACCAGTGAATACCAAAATTTTTTTTTTTTTCTTGCGCAAGAGAAGGAAAAAAAAAAAAAAAGCAGCTTTTCTGACGAAATGGAGTAGAAAAGAAGGCAAAAACAGGCACTTAAAGCTACCAGAAGCCGCTTCATACGCTTCATTCGCTAAAGAAGAACCGAACAAGCACTGTACACACGCATTCGAGCACGCAAACGGCACAAACCACGCAAAAACAACACAAATAGCAGAGTCCCTGTTATTTACACATACATTGCCCAGAAATGTCGTCGATGATGAACATCAGCAACGAACTGGACTCCAACACGAGTGAGGAGATGGACAGCTGGATCTCGCAGTACTGTGCGGTGTTTGGCAACGACTACTTCGTGGAGGTGGCTCCCGAATTTATCGAGGACGACTTTAACCTTACCGGACTCAGCTCAATAGTGCCTTTCTACAGAGACGCACTGGACGTGATTTTGGACCTGGAGCCCGAAAAACCCATCAAAGTGTCGAACGTTCCCCTCGTGGAGCACGCGGCACAGCTGTTGTACGGGCTGATCCACGCGCGGTACATTTTGACCAAGCAAGGCCAGCACCAGATGGCGGAGAAATATGAGGTGAACTGTTTTGGGTCGTGTCCACGGTTATTCTGTGAGGGTATGCGTTTGATTCCGATTGGCCGGTACGACCAGCCGGGGATCGAGACCGTGAGACTTTACTGTCCAAACTGCAACGACATCTACCTGCCATCCTCGTCGCGGTACCTCAACATTGACGGTGCGTTCTTTGGCACCTCTTTTGCGGGTCTTTTCATCAAGATGTTCCCGGAGATTGAGCGACAGTGCCAGCAGCGCACCAAGAGACAATTTGAGCTCAAGCTGTTTGGTTTCCGCATACACGAAAAGGCTGTTTCGGGGCCCCGGATGGCCTGGCTCAGACAGCACCCGCGCGACAGAGAAGAGCTTGAGGAGCTGAGTCGGTGTGAGTTTGAGCTTCCTCGGACGGGTGAGGATGAGGAGGGCGATGAGGAAGAGAACGATTCTGCGATGAGCCATGATGGGACGGAGAGTTTGATGAGTATCCGCGATTAGCGAGGGGACGAGCGAGGGGACGAGCGAGAGGACGAGCGAGGCGAGTCGTGTTGGCTAGATCAGCGTATTTTTGATTTCACTCTTGGTGATCACTCTTGGTGATCACTGCTGGTGATCACTTTTGGTGATCACTCGAGCGTGCTCGCTTTGCTCGTCGCGACTAGGCGCTGCGGGGCGGGGCCACGGCGAACGACGGACTAATGACTCACTATGCTCACGTCCTGGTTATTTGCCTGTCTACACATATGTAACGCTAATCTGTTCAGTTCATTCAGTTTATAAAGTGGAGCACCACAAAGTGGAGCACCAGACTCGCTAGTACATAATCTGCAAACGCTCTTTCTGGGGTGATTTTGAAAAGACGTTGGTTTTCGGCCACAGACTGCAGTCTGAGCGACACGGTGAGCACAAACTGGCCGACAGTGGCGATGAAGCCTCCGAGGAACGCGTTGAAAGGGAACGTTCCGACGAGCGCACAGAACACGAATTGCACGATTCCGGCCACGACAAGGAATGCAAGGAATGTGTCGACCAGCCGAAGCTTTTGGTTGGTTTTTGTTTCGGAAAGATAGCTTTTGTAGGATGTTTTGATTGAGTTTGCGAGTTCGACAGCGAGCGACGAAGACCCTGTGGAGACGGCTTCTGCGGCGGCGGCGGCGGCCGAGCCTGCGGCGGCAGCTGGTGATTTTGGTTTGAGGTCCTTTTTGGCGTCTTTTTTGGCCATTGCGGAGGGTGATTGCTGGTTTGATTGGAGAAGAACAAGTGTTTTTCAGCAACTTGGCATCAATTTTTCCAAGCGTTTGAAAAATAAAATAGCTAAAAAAAGTCCAAAAATCCAAGAAAAATCCAAAAAATTCAAAAGATCCAAAAAAACATACTCTGAAAACCAACTTGTTTGCAACAGCTTGTTTTAAACAGCGGGACAACAGGATGGAAAAAAAGGAAAAGAAGCAGAAATTGCCGCCAAAAGACGCGGTTCTCATCGACCAATTGCCAAACCTCTCGGCAGAGAACGAGGTGACGGCGTCGACGCTGACGGTGACAAAACCTCCGTCGCTTCGAGTCGTGCCACCGCTCAACTTCTGTCCCGTGGAACGGCAATTGTACCGCTCGGGACAGCCGTCTGCAATCAACCACTCGTTTCTGGAACAGTTGAACCTCAAGTCGATCATCTGGCTGGCGATCGAGGACCCGCAGGACAACTTTCTGCGCTTTATAGAGGAGAACAACATCAACTTCTTCTGCAATTTGGGCTACGACTCGATCGACTCCAACTCGTGGGACGGGCTTTCGGAGTCGTCGATCGTGCAGGCTTTGGAGGTGATCACCGACAAAAGACACCACCCGTTGCTTGTGTGCTGCGGAATGGGCCGCCACAGAACGGGCACGGTTATCGGGTGTCTGCGCAAGTTGCAAGGCTGGAATCTCGCGAGTGTTTCGGAGGAGTACCGTCGTTTTACAGGCGTCAAGGGCGGCCGAATCCTCGTGGAGCTGCTGATCGAGGCGTTCGACGTGAGCACGATCGAAACACGGCCCGAGGTGGCTCCCGACTGGCTTCTACGGGGCGCATAACCGGGAAAGTTAGTTAACTATGTGCATGAAACTAAGCTAGTTTTTGGAATTTCTCTGTTGGAACCGTTCCTGGGCGAGCTGAACGGCGATTTGCGACTGTCTGCGCTTGCTGTTGCACTGTTCCCAGCCGAAAACGCTGCCGAGAAGCATGGCGCCGAAGCCCCAGTTTGCTGCGCGACGAACGTCCTTGTGGTAGAGGAAGAGGACCGAGGAGAAGACAAAGAGACACGAGAAGCCTGCGAGCCCTGCGTCTCTGAAGCAGGGGATGTCGACGAGCTTGCTGAAGCGGAAGTCGTCGAGCGAGAGGCTGGAGATGAAGCGGGTGATTTCCTTGGACTGTGAGTACTCTTGTGGGGGTTGCTGGGGGAGGACCTGTGAGGGTTGCTGGTAGTTGTTGTCGAACTTTGGCGGCACGTCTTCGAGGAAGATTGGTCTGCCTGGGGCTGGGGATCCGGGGGATCCTGAGGATCCTGCGGGAGCACCTGCGGCCGTGGCGTCGCCTGTGGCGTCGCTCGCAGCTCCGCTTGGTTGTGTTTTTGATCTGTTGAAGGGCCACACCATGTTGGTTTGTGATGGCGTGGTTGTTATTGGGTTGAATAAGATGAATTTTTTCAAAAACTTTTCTAGTCTTGCACCGCCGCGTGGCGGTGCAGCGACATGCAACGAGCAACGAGCAACGAGCGAAGCGAGTTGCTCGTTAATTGGAGCAGGGATCTTGTTAATTGGAGCAAGGAACACCCGTTATTTGGAATGATTACTCGTTACTTGAAACCCTTTTTGGATTACTCGCACGAGCAACTCGCTTCGCTCGTGCTCTGCTCGTTGCTCTGCTCGTTGCTGCGCCACACGCGGCTATGAAATTCCGTCCTCAAAAAAACTACATATTTCAAACAACAGTTTATCTTATCTCCCACCACGAGTAACTCAATACCACCCTCTCCCACAAGGCCACCAGCCATATTAGACCGTCCCCATCACCGTGCAATCTCCCTGCCCGCGTAATTACCCTCCCACACTTACCCTCCCCCCCAATGAGCAGATCCCCAGCACGCGGCCCGGAACTGCCCCCTGGCGAGGGCAACAGCACAAGCAGAAGAGCCTCGATGGCGCGGCTGGCCGTGTCGCCCGTCCCGCTCTCGGCGGCAGGAACGCCGCCGCCAAACGGCGCGTTCCTAAAGCGAAACTACTCAAACTCCTCGTCGGTCCTCGTGGACGAGCCGTCGCTGGCAGCCGGACGCGCTGGCCTGTCTGCTGCGCGCCTCGGCGGCAGCAGAGCGTCGCCATCGCACCTGCGGTCGATGTCGGGCTCAAGCACGCCGTCTTTTGACGAGGAGTTCTCGGTGAACGTGCGCGGCGAGCACGGAGGCGGGCTCGGAACAGCGCCTCCGCTGTCGTCGTCGTACGGATCGACGCTGGACGACCCGACGATTCTCAAAAACGTGTCGAAACATCTCGCCACCGACCCCAAAAGCTCGCTCAAGTTGCCCGGCGGCGACATCACAAGAGACCTGTACACTTTGCCGGGGAAAAACGGCATTCCAATACGGCGCACGCGCAGTTTCACGGGCAACGACCTGTTTTCAGAGCGTCGGGGCTCGTCAGCGTCGCAGATGCGGCTCCCAGGCGGGTTTAGAAGAGACTTTATTGCCAACAAAAACTCGAGGTTTGGTCACGAGCTCAACAAGCCGACATTTATCACTAGAAACTTTCTCGAGTTCCTCTCAATCTACGGCCATTTTGCCGGAGAGGACCTCGAGGACGAAGACTACCTCACGTGCTCGTACCAGATCGACCCCAAGAACTACGACGACGAGGAAACGCCGCTGCTGGAGACCAGCAATGCGGCCCCGCAGCACCAGGGAACAGCATCGACACTTAAATCGTTCTTCCTGCTTCTCAAGTCGTTTGTCGGAACCGGTGTTCTTTTCCTTCCGCGTGCGTTCAGTAACGGCGGACTCGTTTTCTGCTCGCTGGTTCTCTTATTTTTCGGCGTTTTGTCGTACTGGTGCTACCTGATTCTGATCCAGGTGAAAACCAAGACGGGAGTGTCCTCTTTTGGAGACATTGGAGCCGTTTTGCTGGGCAAACAGATGAAGTATCTGATTCTCGGGTCGATTGTGGTGACCCAGGTTGGCTTTGTTGCTGCCTATACAGTTTTCACTGCGGAGAACATCAAGGCATTTATATTCAACGTGTTTGACAAGAAGGTGGAGTTGTCTGCGATTGTGATTCTAGAGTGTCTGATCATCATACCAATGGCTCTGATTAGAAACATCACCAAACTCTCGCTTGCCGCGCTGTTGGCCAACATTTTCATCCTTTCTGGGCTGGTGATTATCGTTTATTTTGCCTCGGCAGACCTTTGGAAAAACGGTCCTGCTCCCGTGACCAATTTCAACAGCGAAAACTGGTCGCTTTTCATTGGAGTTGCCATTTTTGCATTCGAAGGAATTGGACTGGTGATTCCCGTTCAGGAGTCGATGAAACACCCAGAAAAGTACCCAATGGTTCTATTTGCAGTGATTGCCGTTTGCTCGGTGTTATTCATCGGCGTTGGGGCACTGGGATATGTGACTTATGGCGACGACGTCAAGACGGTTGTGATTTTGAACCTCCCGCAAACGTCACTGGCGGTGAACTCGATCCAGTTCTTTTACGCTCTGGCGATTCTGCTGTCTGCTCCGTTGCAACTACTACCGGCCATTAGAATCATCGAATCGCGCATTTACAAGAGACGTTCCGGCAAGACCGACGTTGCCACCAAATGGTCCAAGAATCTGTTTAGAAGTTTTGTGGTTGTTTGCACGAGTTTGATTGCGTATTTGGGGTCCAGCAATTTGGACAGGTTTGTTTCGTTTGTTGGGTCGTTTGCGTGCATTCCGTTGGTTTATATGTATCCGCCGATTTTGCATTATATGAGTTGTGCTGAGACTAGAGCGATGCGGGCTTTCGATTTGTGTTTGGTTGTTCTTGGTGCTGTGGCGATGGTTTACACGACGTATCAGGTGATTATTGGGTGAGCGAATCGCAGAATCCCAATATCTGCTTGCTTCATGAGCGATCGATAGATTCTCGCAAATAATGAGCAAAGCAAATGCTTCCTCATCACATCATCCAAGCAATAATGGGGCTCATTCGACCGCTTCCCCTGCAGTGAATTGCTAGTCATTACAAGTAATTGCTAAGTAGGCTCCAAAGAAATACAATATTCAATATCGAGAAGGGTGAGTCAGGAATAAGAGATGAAGAGATGAAAAATTTGGTAGCAGGATTTGGTAGCAAAAAAACACAATTTTGTAGCCATTATTTCCAACTTAAACCTGCTTAGATGATAAGCTCCATGGTTGGAATTAGGTAACGCTTTAAGTACCCGATTCTAGCGTGAAAGTGATCACAAATATCCAGATTTAGATGAGATACAATCATGTTTGTGCAAATGACACTACGCTAGTGATATTCTCTCCAAAATCTCCAATTGGTCTACACTTAGTCTTTTCGTAGTCTCAAGTCATACTTTTCATAAACCACGAGCAAAGCGAGTGGTTTTTCATCGTTTGCTCGTGGTTTTTCATTGTTTTCTCGTCGTTCTTCATCGTTTTCTCATCGTTCTTCATCGTTTTCTCGTCATTTCTCTTCAGCCAATCAAAACTCATCAATGCTTACATAATCCAAAAAAAAAAACCACCCCAAAATAAAACATTTCGACACTACAACACCTCAACCATCGTCTCACCTCCCGCTTCAACAACCAACCATGGCAAGATCATTCTATTCCGACGAGGAGACGTCACTGCCCACCCCAGGGCTGAACGAGACGATTCCAGAGAACCTCCGCAAAAAGGAGTCGCCAGTTCAAAACACTGAAAACCACCAGTTTGTCGACGGCAAGCTCATCACAACGAGTCCAATCATTGAAAAATACACAAAGTCAGCGAGAAAATACGTGCTGGAGAAATTGGATATATACGAGGCCGAGGCTGCAAACCTGCGTGCTGCGTTCGCCAACGAAAAACGCACTTTGATCGCCAAGTACAACGAGCTGGTTGTCGAACCTATTCTCCCAAACTCGTTGTATGCGTTGACTGCTGCTTTGACCGGGTCGATTGCCGTGCGCAACCGCGGAATCGTGGCACGGTTCTTCACTCCTGTGGTGATTGGTCTCGTTTCAGCAAAGTACTTGCTTCCGCAATCGTTTGCCAACACTGCTGGATGGGTGGGCCAGTTGCAGCGTGCGCATGCGCCACAGGTGAGTGTGGCTGGTGAACAGGCTTGTGAGGCTGTGTCCGAGGGAAAGAGAAAGTATGTTGAGGTGAAGGAGAGTTTGTATGGGGAGTTGATTGGGGGGGTGAAGTGGGTGAGAGAGCAGTTGGTGAGCAAATGGTGAGCAACGAGCAAATGACGAGCAAAGCGAGTCATTTGTGTAGTCCCTGTCAGGAAGAGAAAGTTTCTCCTGGGCAAATATCAGTCGCAAATCAATGGCTCCGCTCATCATTTGCCATCACTGACCCTTATCAAAACTATCAAATAGAGAAAACAAATGATCGAAAGCTTTGTCTGTAGTCATCTAATTGCCAGTTTGCCGGTGTCAACGCTACCAAGGTCACGTGATCTGGTCACGTGATCCATAAGTTAAAAAAAAGTACTTTTATTACTGATTCAAAACAGAAGTGTATATTGTCTAGCTCGTCAGTTGGGTGCTCATTTGCTCGCTGTTTGCATAAACACCCCGATGAACCCAAACATACCTCCCATATCCACATATCTCCGTCCACACTCTCCCAAATAGCCGTCAACAACACTCTTAAACCCATCAAACAACACCCGATTCTGCTCAACAAGCGCATCCAACTCGCCCTGGCTCATGCTCTTCACCTCCTCGTCCAGGCTGCGCAAAACTCTCCGCTTGGCCTTGTCGACATCAAAAACAGACTGCAAATACAACAACTGGTTGTACAGTTTTTTGTCCGAGTAGATGTAGTGCATTATTCCTTTGCAACCATAAGCTTTGCCGCTTGTTCCAATACACCGCCGGCCATAAACGCTCACCTGTCTCGTGCGGACGCCACAGTCGTCACACGCGAGCCACCCGGCGTAGTACGCAGAGATCTCGCGGCGCAGGGCGTTTTCCAGCTGGGCAGCCACGCAAAGTGCAGAAAGTGTTGTTTCGCACCCGCTGCACCGGATTCCATTGAAGGTCACGTGATACTGGCTTGAAGCCTGGATTCCGCCAAACGCAAACGCTGCCCGGCAGTGCGGACACCTGAGTTGCAACGCGTGCGCGTCGCGGAACCGCTCGCTGTCTGGGATTGTTGATTCGAGCGGTTCGAGCCCGCCGGCGCCTGTTCCGTGCAACATCCTTGCACGGGCTTCGTACTTGCGCGCGTCCAGTCCAAGGGCCGCTGCGAGACGAGCAACGTCGTTTCCCTCGATCCGCTCGAGCAAACGCTCCACGGGAGCAAACAGCTGCTTTTCCAGGTAGTAGGGCGCGTCTGCCATGTAGCCAGAGCCCTTGGCGAGCGCCTCGACGAGCGGTCTGGCTCTTTCAGCCACCGAAACGCCAGAGTCGGCGCCGGAACTCGTCACCACATACGTCACCACCGAGCCCGCACGAACCACTTTACCCTGCTCGCGCAGCCGCAGCGCTGCCTGTACCGCGGGCATGGTTTTCCCGCCGGGGTACTGCGCCGGGTCCTTGGAGAGCCTCGTATTGATGGCTAGTTTCCCGAGCGGGACCTCGTTGTTGACGAGCTGCGCGCGGACTTCCTCCAGGTGGCTGTAGATGGCAGCAAGAGCATCCTCGGGCTCCTTTTCGCCCAGAACCTCGGCCAGAACAAAGCTGGAGACCGCTTTGGCAAGGGCGCAATATTCGCGTCGACGCATGTCGAGACCCTTGACGTCGATCGACGTGCGTTCGACGCCGTCGGGGCCGCGAACCGCAGAAAGTGCAGCGTACTTCTTTTTGGAGTGGAGCAAAAGACGACGGAAAACGGCATCGGTGTCGATCTCAAGCAGCCGGTACCGCTCGTTCACCTTGGCTTTGAAGTCCTCGCCGATCTGCAGCGCGGCGTCGTAGTTGTCGCAGCCCGTGTCGATCATCACCGAGTCGGTGTCTCCGTACACGACGCGTAGCCCGAGAGCCTCGGCAAGCTGGCGCGTGTCCATGAGAATCTCACGGCCGCGGTTGGTGACGAGCATCGCGAGCGGTTTGGCGTAGAACCGCGAGTGCACGTATCCAAGACACCCGTACATCGAGTTGGCCGTGAGCTTGAGAGCCTGCTGTTTGACGTCATACTGCGCACGCTCTGCGGGCGTGGCGCGCGGATCTTTGAGCAGCTTCTTCACCTCACGCCGGCGGCTCACGAGCTGCTGGAGCAGCCGCGGGAGCACGCCTTGCGCAGCCTCGGAGCTAGGAACCTCGGGAATGGAGTCGTTTTCGGTCGCGCTGGAGCGCTCCACCGTCGTGAAGCAGATGTTGAACTCCTGGATGATGGAGGGATAAAGCGAGTTGAAGTCCATGACGAGAATGTAGTTTTTGTGGAGTCCTTTCTCGGGTTCAAACACGAGTCCACCTTGGAACTTGGCTTTTTTGGATGTGGCTGGTGCGGCTGATGCCGCACCACCAGCCGCACCACCAGCCACACTGGCAGCCTGGCCGTACTTGTCCGGAACGATGTAACCACCCCTCACAAACTCGTGCAACAGAATAAACTCGTTCCGCCCAGCACGCGTTCCGCCCAACGTGTGCGACCACGCGTTACCGGCCAAGTTTGTCAACTGCTTCGACAGCGACAAGATCTGGACCCGGAAAGCAACCTCCGCGACGATCTTAACACCCAGCGCACCCTCTGCCAGCGCAGAGACAAGCAGCGCAGCATCCTCGCCCGCCTGCGGGTTCGCCAGATTCACCTCGACGGGAACGTGCTTCTTCCCGCACACAACCTCGTACATCTCGCTCAGGTCCCACGACTGGCACTTGGGCGTGAGCGACTGGCCCATCTCGTTGGCAATGTCGCAGACCAGCCGTCCAGCAACAACCTCGCGCACCTGGAACACGCTGGAGCGACTGCGGCCCTGGCGCCACTCGGGCCAAACCCGTCGACTGCGCCGTCCCAAAACGCTCCACTGCGCCACACCAAGCGCGTTCATGCGCCTCACCACCACGTCGAGCGCCACACTTTCGAGGCGGTGGCCAACGTACACGTCCGGATCGGCCTGCTTGAGCAGCGCCGCTAGACAGTTGAGCAGCGCCTTTTCGCTGCCAAACGTCCGCACCGCCACTCCCTTGCGTGCTGCGAGCGGACTGAGCCCGGGCGGCAGCGCGACTGCGCCACCGACGGGCCGCACAAGCGTCACCGCCTCGTCCGGACGCCGCGTCGCGTCGTCGGCCGCGCCGTCCGGGGAAACACCGCGGTACACCGCAAGAGAAACGGCTCCCACCTCCTGGCGGCCCTCGCTGACGTTGGTGACCGGCTGGACGCTGATGCTCACTAGCGTCAGCCCTGGGGCCGGCAGATTGGTTTCGAGCGGAGACACGGCGGCCGGCGACGCGACGGCCACCTCGACCGCGCAGTGCGACGCGTTCTGCAGCGCGTTAAAGTCTCCGCCGCGAACCTCGAGCCAGCACGGGCCCATCACGTTGCGCTGGAGCACAAACGATTCGAAAATGCTCGTGCGCGCCCCGAAAACTTGCAAAAATGTCTCGCCCGCGAGGTCAGGTGGCAGGTGCACGTGACGTGCGCGCGGAGTCTGGTAGGGCAGTAAAACTTTGAGATACTCGGCCTCGCGTGGCACACCAGGCAGTTCAAACGCGTACTTGCGTGTCTCTGGTCGTGTCTTGAGCTGAGAAAGCCCAAACTTGTCCATCAATAGAGGCACTATCTCTGCGTGGACGTCCTGGGGCGTGATTTTTTCGCCCGTGTCGGTTTCGAGCTCGTCTCCCGTATGTCTGGTTTTCCGCGGCAGAAAGTAGAGTTCGCGACACAGACCGTTGATCTGCACCATTGCCGACACGAGGCTCCCGTCAGGAGTCTTGGCCTTGCCGAAAAGCAGCAGCGTTCCGTCCACCTCGGTGTAATCGAGCCAGAAAAAGGGAAACGAGGGTCCCTCCGTGAGCGGAACAATATCGGTTTTCTCTGTCTTTATCTCCATTGGTTCTTGCAATGGCAGTTCTTCAATTGCCTCACGCTTCACCTCGGTTGGGGGCTTTGTGGTGCCCATGTTGACCGAGCGGTCGACGGTCCTGCTGCGCGAAGGTCTGCTGAAGACGATGTCGTCGTCGGATTCGTCTGCGGGCGCGTCGAAATCGTCCATGATCGGCTCTTGAAGCTCCTCCTCCTCCTCCTTCTTAACCGTCACCTTCTTGATCGGAGAAGAGGCCATTTCCACGTCCGGGTCGGAGAAATATTCAACCTCTGAGCTCAGACGGACACGCTTGGCCTCGCGCTCTGCAACAGCCTCGGTCTCCATGTGTGCCTCGCGCAACTGTCTCACGTCCAGCGGCTTGACTGTTCTTTTACTCTTCAAGGAGGAAAAAACGTCTCGTTTCTTCTCGCTCGAAAAAAGCGGACTGGCCTTCATACGCGCGGTGGCCGAGCTCGTAAAGTCGCTCAAAATGTCGTCCAGATTTGCGTTATCACTGCGGCGCTTTTTCTGTGCGCCAACATCGTCCGAGCTTCTGAAAAAGCTCGCAATCTGCGGCGTGTTGGTCTTGACCTTGGTCACTTTTTTGCGGTCGCGTTTTTCCTCGGGCTCCTCCTCATCTTGCGAGTACTGCTCGTGCGAGTTGTCCCACTCGTCCGCGCCGGTCTCGGCGTAGCCGTTTCCCTGGTCGTCGATGATAAAGTCGTCTTTCAGCAGCTGATCCCGCTTGTGTTTCCGGTACTCCTGTTCGTCAACTTCTTCGTAAATGTCGTTGCACTCGTTTTCCTCGTCCGACAGCTTGGCTCCGGCGCGCGCTGCGCGCAGACGCGCGAGTTTGTCTTTTCTTGCCATGGTGGGACGGTTGACTGTGGTGGGGTTGAGGAGAAGGAGAAGGGGAGAAAGAAGGGAAGAAGAAAGAAAGATTTGTGCTCGCTTCAAACGCGTCGCGAGATTTCGCGTTTTGAAAAGTTGCGTCGATCGACGCGTCGGCGGAGCGCGAGCGACAACACAACAAGAAGCGACCAGGGGCGCACAGAGGAACAGAGGAACTGGCGCACAGAAGCACAGAAGCATAGAAGCACAGAAGCACAGACTCACAGAACCAAACGAGTCACAGTACCAAAGAATCCCAGGACCAAAGAATGTGCAAAACAACCGTCCACAGATCTCACACTCTGTCGGTACCACACGTATACTGTGCCCCATAGTACAGCCAAAATCATCCCTAGAGCCTACAGAGTCCGTATCCTCATCGTCCATTGACTGGCCCACACACTTTACCCGTTTGCCAGACCCCTTGACTGGCCCAACTCCGTAGGTGCGAGGTGTGCGGCTCAGATACCTGAACACCCATTTCCAGCCAATTGGGGTGGAGTGGAGTCTTCTAATTGTTTCCCAGCCACTGTGAGCTCTGAGACGGTCTATGACCCGTCACTCAAACTACTCAGCTCGCTTTTCCACGCTCTGTTCGCTCAATTACTCGTTTTGCTCCTTATTTCGCTCGTTATTTCGCTGGTTTTTCGGAAATATTTTTATCTCCACAAAAACCAGCCCAACTAAATAGCCTTCTTCTCCCTCTAATCTCCTCTACCAGCCCTCATGTCGTTCGCAAATTTTGACGTGGAAGCCCAGAAAACATCGCCGGCCCGAAACACGCCGGGCGCAAACGACGGTTCCCGTGTGGGCGGCAGCGGCGGCGGCAGCGGCGGCGCCTACACAGATACGTCCGCCCTCAACACCATCTCGGCCACAATGTCGGACCTCATCGCCGCAATTTCCAAGTTCGACAAGCTCCAACAGCAACTCGGGACCCGCAGAGACAATAAAAACCTTCGCTCAACTCTAAAAGACCTCATTCATACCTGCACACGGCTCAACGACCAGATAAACGAGAGCCTAAACGAGCTCGACCAGCAAAACAAAGACACCAGTCCGTCAACCGCCGCGTACACCCGCGACAAACTGCGCTCGCAGTGCACAGATGTTTTCAAAAACTACCAGCTCATCTTGCGCTCCTACAACGAGAAGATCCAGTCGGTTGTGGTGGCGGAACAGTACACCAAAAACGAGCACTCGCACTCAAACTCGGCCGAACAGCCACCGTCACAGCCCGACCAACCCCAAGAAACCACCCCGCTTCTACAACAGCAACAGCAACTACAACAACACCAAATAACCGACTCAGAACTCGAATTCCACGACTCAGTCATCCGCCAACGCGAACATGCCATAGAAAATATCTCTCGCGGAGTGCAAGATATCAACAAAATCTTTAGAGATCTCAACGAAATGGTCAACCAACAGGGAGAACAGATCGACACGATCGAGGATAACCTCTTGAACTACGCCAACGACAACCAACGGGCCCACCACGAGCTCGTCAAGGCCGACAACTACCAAAAACAGAAGCGCAAATGGACCTGTTTGCTGCTCTTTGTTCTCGTTATTGTTCTGCTTATTGTTCTAGCACTTATCAGCTAGAGGGTATATAGGCGTGGCATTTTCAGCCGTCAAGATCGGACCTGGCGGCCTCTGACGGTGTTTCTGCGTCCGAGAGCTCGTCCGACGCGGCTGTCAGCTGCTGTTGCGACTCTATCCAGTCCTGGAGGTCGATTTTGGTCTTTTTGCGGAGCCTGAGCCCCTCTCGAGAGCCTCCGCGGGAGCCCTCGCGGGCGCTGTCGTCCTCTGCGAGCGTCACTGACGCATCCTCGTGGGCATATGGACCCACAAGAACCCGCCGGCCGCGGCGGTTCTCCTTGAGGCGCTCAAGAACATCGATGGCCACGTCCTGGAAGAAATCCGCAATCTCCTCGCGGTGCACGTAAAGAACGGTGGAGACGGCGACTCCGGCGAAAAGCCCGACAGATAAGGGCACTAGTGGTGTTAGCCAGGGGCGACGAAATGGCGTACTTCCAACTTACGAACGGGGGCAAACATGGCTGAACAGGAAATTGATTCAATTTATAGTAATTTGCGACTTTGCCACAAAAATATCCCCAGAGGCAAAAAAAAAACACATAATAATCTTCACGCCCTAATTTTTTTTATTTAAATTAAAAATTTCCCTATATATATTGTAAAAAAAAGGGGCAAAAGAAGATGAATCGCTCTTGATCTCTATTTTATTCACGCAGCACACTGGTGAAACACACACACGCCAAACACAGCTAGCGGAACTGGTCTCTGGCTTTTGAAATGTCGGTAATACCGCCGGCTCGGCGGTTCAAAACTTCTAGTGGGTCGGGCTTGAAACTCGATTTGTCGTACATCCTCAGCAACTTGGCGGTCTGTTCAGGGCCGTCAGACTCGTTCCCGATGAACCTTTACTCTAACAACGTTTACGAGCTTGTGGACGTGCTCAACACAAACCACGGTGCCGGAAACTGGAAAGTGATCAACCTTCGAAGCGAGAAGATCGGTTACAACTCGCAGTATCTCGTTGATAACGGCGGGGCTTTCCAGCACAAGCCTTACATGGACCATCACACGATCCCGTTTGTGGAGATTTTGAAAACCACGTACGAAATCGAGGAATATTTGACTGAAAACCCCGATCACGTGGTTGTGGTTCATTGCAAACACGGCAAGGGCAGAACGGGCTCGGTCGCAGTGGCGTACCTCATGTTCAAATTTGGACTCACTTTTGAGCAGGCAAACGCGGTTTTCATCGAGCGCAGAAGACTGTACAAAACAGGAGTCTCAATCTGCTCCCAGGTGCGCTATCTGGAGTACTTTGAGTTCTTTTTGGCCGACGTGAAGCGGCAAACGTTCTTCAAAACACTGTTGAAGAGTAACTTCCGCATCACCTCCATTAGAGTGGTGGTTGTGAACCCGGAGAAAATGTTGCTGGACAACCTGGACAAGCTCGAGGTTTCTCTTTTGCGGTTTATAAACGACGGCGAGTCGCGTACCGGCCTGGGGAAGATGTTTTTGCAAGATTCTGAAGCTGTTGGGGACAAGATTGTGTTTGAACCGAAAGATTCGTTCGAGATCAAGGATCTGGACCTCTCGTTGCAGCTGCGGTTCTCTGTGAACAAAGTTGCCGGGGGAGTATGTCGGTTCTGGATGAACCCGATTGTGGAGTACATGTCACATTTTGTCTCGAAAGCGACTCCACTCAACTCGCACTTGCTCAACATGGTGCACCAGCGCGACGGGCAGTGCTACCACAAGCGCAAGCCGTCGAAGGCCGCTGGGAGCCAAACGGACGAGTGCGAGATTGAGGTTCCATGGACAAAGATGGAGGGTTACAAAGGGACGATGAAGAAGGGTCTCAATATGTTTGAGGCTGTTCGTTTGTGCTACACGGTTGAGTTTGACAATTCTGAGCAACTTGCCAACATTCAGAAGCATTGCAAGTCCTACTTTAGAAGCACGAGTTTATTTTCGAAACGGTCTGACCAGAGCTAGCTTTGGATTTATACACACTTTTTTCTTACACTTGTGTTTGCGTTTTTTCTCAGCAACACACACACGCAGTTTTCTGTACATTCAATTTATTTCTACAACAATCCAGGGCCGTTCTTGAGTGATTAGAATGGAGTGTTGTCTAACACACAAGCCACAATCATCCATAGTGCTTGAAACTTTGCAAACCTCTGCACGCTTTAATTTTCATAATCTGTAGAGAAATTACAGGTTCAACCTCCCTTTCTCTCCCCCTCCAGCCTCTCCCAGACCTCCTTCACAATCTTCCTAATGTACACCAGCTGATCGTCCTCTCCCGTTCCGTTCACAACCCTACAATTATCCGCGCCATACGGCTTGGAAATTATCAAGTGGTTGTCAAAAACAATGATGTTGTCGCTCTTGTCGATATTCACGTCACCAGTAGGAAGCAGCTTGAACAGAGTGCTGAAAATCTCCTTGCCCTCCACCGTAATCTTGCGGCCTGTCAAAATACGACTGATGTGGTACTGAGTCTCGAAATTCTTGTGTAGCGCAGAGTTGCTTGCCTTCAAAGGCTGGCCAATCAAACTGACCGGCACCGCGTGCGGAGGATTCTGCTGGTTCTGGAACTTTTCGTTGATGTTGAGCGTCTTTGAGACGAACGGTTTTTGTTTCGACACGCTCGCGATCGCCTTGATGAAACTGGTCTTGAGAACCGTGAAGTTCGCCGTCGCGGACGGCGAGTCGCGTATGATCGACAGCAGCCCGTTGCGAGGGTTATACGAGTGAATAACCCCGGCAATTTTGGCGTCTGCCGTGGTGACAATCTCCACCCTGGCGGTGTTAGTTTGGCGCGCTGCAGAGAAAGAACGGGTAACTTACTTGAGACCGACGCTGTTGTCTAGACTGAGCATTGCGGAGGTTGTTGGGCGTGGCAAAGTGTACAAGTCATCGAGGGTGTTGGGGTAATTTTCATTTGAAATGTTGCAAATTCTCGACGGAGCACCGCCACTGTGGCGGTGCACCGCATTCTCACATTCACTTTTTTTTTTTTTTCTTCTCTCCCCCTATATAAACATTTTGATCCCCCCGGCTGATCCAAGACAAATAAACAACACTCCCCTTTTTAATTCGCATCCCATGTCCGTGGACCCACACGCTCTTTTGGAGCGCGAGCTCGCAGAAGTCGACCTTTTACAAGGCGAGCTCGCACAAGGTGAGTTTGAACATGCGCCAGGCGACGAAATTCCAAACGCTGTGGGGAACAACCTCCAAGACCTGGGGGAACTCGGCGATCTGAGCGACCTCAACGCCCTCGACAACTCCAGAATCGACGAAATCGACCTTCTGGGCGAACAATTCCCCGAAACCATCATCGACCGCGGCGAAATGGTGGAGACAAACGACGATCAGGACATCCTCTCGTCGCCCCACAGCAGCTTCTCCTACACCGACAACGACGAGGAGGACGAGCGGGAAATCGACGGACTCAACAACTTTAACATCATTCTCGAGTACCCGGAGCTGGAATTCGACTACGCCGAGATCGGTGACCTGTTTGGCGAGTTCAACGACTGGTTCAGCAGCGGGGATCTGCGGAGCCTGAGGGTGGTCAAAGAGGTTTTCGAGGCAGACAACGGACCGGCGTTCCAGACGTTGTCGCGGCCGGCACAGGCAGCACTGGTGAGCAAGTATGCAGCTGCTCTGAGCAAACCAGACTCTCGGGACTCCCGTGCGGACACCCTGCGCCCGCTGCTGTGTCTCAGCTACATCTGCATGGGCGCATTTGGCTGCATTGCCACCCAGGAAGAGCACCGGGACGCGATTCTCGCAAACGTTCGACTGCTTCTTGCAGAAGACGCGCTTCCTCCCTTGTTGGAAGTGCTCACAAACCGCGCAGCTTTCCTGACAGACTTCAAGCACAGCGAGCAGCCGGCGAGAGGCCGTCTGTTGCAGCTGCGTTCGAGCGAGTTTTTCCACGCTCTCACGGTAGTTTACCTTGTGGTGAGCACTGTTTTGACGAACGCGACGGATTTCACTGCAGAAACGATCCGTCTGCGTGACACGCTCGACAAGGCCGCTCTTTTGAGCCGTCTCGTGCGCGCAGTCGACAGCTGGCGCTGGCTCACGAGCGAGGCAACCGACAAAGAAACCACCAGTACCGGCACAGGAGCCGCATCACCACAATTTGCCGCAGCGGCAGGCACAGGGCACTTTTTCAAGGTGCGGAACGTGGTTTTGCTTCTTTCAAAGCTGCTGCTGTTGCAGTTTGGGGACCGCCAGCAGCTGAGCTCTGCGAAGGCGTTTCTTCAGTTCAAACACGAGGGCCCGGCGTGCCAATCTGATGCTAAAGAAACTATCACGCCGCTCGACTACCAGTACTACCGCGCTGAGCTTGTGACGCGGTATCCAACGTTCACGCCGCCGCGGCACGAGATCTCAGAGATTCTGGACGTGAGCATTAAGAACGACCAGGAGTCAGAGTCTGATTCGAGCATTTCAAAACTAATCAATACGTCATCGCTGCTCATCAATCAGAAACACAGTCTTAAGACAAAACTTCCGCAGGCACACAGCAACACAAATCCTCCAGAGATCCACATCGCAACGCCGGCACCGTCGCCAACGCTAACGCCGCAACACACGGGGAATTTCAAGAACCATTCAAACATCTCTGAGCTCGAGCATCCGAATGGCCAGGGTAGAAAAAAGATGTTCATTACGCAACCCCATTACGCTAATCTTTACCCGTTTGCAGACGAGGTTCCTTACAGTATTCGGGAGGCAACAGATATATTCTTCAGCCGGGTGAAGGAAAACTTCAATTCGGCGCAGTTCATCGGCACTTTTGAGGATTTTATACGCCAAGAGAAGGGGATAAAGAAGGACAAAGAGCGTGAGAACAGAGAGTTTATATACACGGAGCAGGATTTGGCTGAAAACCCCATGTTCACCGAGGAGATTGCTGCATTGCAGCGTGTGGAAAAGTTTTACACTGACTGTCTTCCATACTTGAATTCGCTCGTGGTGGTTTTAGTGCAGATAATCTCATCAAACGTGCTCTCATCGCCCAAGACGACAGAAAATAAGCCGAAAAACAAGCCATACTTGTCAAAATCGCTGTCGGAATACGACAAACAGCGGCTGGAAGTGATGAGAATGAAGGAAACGTGTCTGGTTAGCGCCTCGACGGTGGGGTTTTTGCTTTTAAAGTGGTTCAAGCTTTCACACGTGTTGAAGTTTGAGTATTTTTCTTCGCTGTTGTTTGATAACGACTTTTATCTGGCGCTGTTCAAGCTGCTGGGAAGCAACCAGCTGCAGACGCAATTTGAAAACTCGTTTGACTTCAACGATCCAGAAACACTGATCCGAAACCGCGTCGTTTACTGCGACTACGAGGTTCTTTACAACTTGACCGAGCACAATTTTTTCCGGACGGCCCTGTCGCTGTCAAAGACGGCAAAACGGCCGTTTGTGGCTCCGTCAGAGGAGCAACAGTTGCGGTCAATGTTTGAATGCAACGAGCAGCCGTACGAGACGTTTATTCCGCCTTTCAATGGCCAATCGCGAATTCGGGTAACGCAGCCCAACCGTCGGTACTGTGTGATTTTGACGAATCTTTTGCGGATATTGTACTCGACAATCACCAACTACAAGATCCAGCGGATATACAAGCTGTTGGAAGTTCGTCCGACGGAAACACTGCGGTTTTATTTGACCATGTACAACCAGAACTTTTACCGGCCGATTCTCAAGATCATCAAGCTGATATGTCCGTTTAACGGTAAGAAATGGCGGTCGAACAACATGGACTTAATTTCCTTTGTTTATTTGTTTCACCGGGTGGGATTAAGGGACCAATGGCTGAACAACCTATTTATTTTCAACCTGGGAGAGCGGTTGAAGCGGTCTTGGGAAAATGAGTATTCCTTAAGGTGTTTGTTGAAGTACTACCATTTTGCAAACTATTCGGAACAGATGCAGAGTTTTGGGTACGATGACGTTGTTAAGGGAATCCCTGAGTTGGATGATGATTTTTTCAGGTTTGAATTGGAGAGATTAATTGGAGAGGAGATGAGCGAGCAGTGACCAGTGAGTGCAGCGAGCTGAGCGAACGAGCCAGATTGTGGATTCAATTTGACACTGACGAGTTATCAATGTTTACTGGGATACGATTTTATTGGACGAGACATTCACGAAGGAAGCGAGACATTTGTAACACGCCAGCAAGCTCAGCTTTGGAAGTGTAGTAGAGATTGAAGGGCCATATGGTTTGCAACTGTGCCAAAATCTTGAGATTGTGAAAGTAATTGGAGTCTCGACGCGTCGATCGACGCATACGCGAAACACATTTTTTTTTTTTTTCCTGTAATTATTTTGCACACACAAACCAACAAGATCGAGTCTTGTTTACCTTTCTTCCTACAACAACCCTCTTTATCCAAGTTGCTGCCCCCTCTCTCCCAAACCCGCTTTTCTTGCTCGCTTGTGCCTCGCCATGCAGTCGGAGCAAATCATCGGTAACTACCTGCTGCGACTGCTCAAAAACATCGTTCCGCCCTTACTATGGGAACCCGAGCTCGCCAATAGCCTTGCGCAGGACGTGATGACGGTCCTGTCGCGCTCATGCGCAGGAACAGAGACGGCCCAAACGAACATCCTTGCCAAATACAAAACACACTTCTCCAAAACCGGGTCCCTGGACGTGTTGAACCGACTCGAACAGACCGTTGAGGAGCTCACCATGATCAAAGACCCGGACGAATTGGCCCAATACCTGATCAAACTCGACTCAATAATGTCCAGCAACACAGACCGTCGAACGGGGGCGTTTGATTCGTCGGGAATCTTCGCCAGCACCAGTTTGGCCAGCGGGCCTCCGCGTCACGTGACTTCGTCACCGCGACTTCGTCCAGGATCACAGGACTTCCGGTCCTCCTCAGCGATGAATGCTGCAGGCGAGCCGCTGAGCCAGTACGTGATTCCATACCAGTCGGAGTGCGGGCTGATTCCCGAGCCGGAAATGGTGAGAAATCTGGTGTTCACTCTGAGTGGGTCAACGTCAGAGATGTTTCCTTTTGAAGGGAACAGCATTCGAGTTCCTTCAAACGTGGGTTACGGAACTTCGGGTCTTTTACACCAGTTGTTTGAGCTTGCTTTGATTTACAAACATCTGAAATCGCTTTTGGGGAATCCGAAAAGTCTGGCATCTTCGCAGGTGAAGGTGGCATTTATGAGCTTTCTGCAGCACGAGTTGCTTGCCTACACGAGCGCAGTGAGCAGCCTGTTAAGTCACAGCAGTCTGGAGGCGAACGTGCTCACATTGCGCTCGATTCGTGTTGGGTTGGGCGACTTTGTTCCGAAAATGAGAATGCTCTATTTTCTGTCCAACAAGGCACAGATTTTGGCAGCCAGTGAGTTTCTCTCGCTTCTACACGAGTACACACACGTGGGAGATGTCTTGCTGCGTGATGTGGCTGTGGCGATGTACCGTGTTTGTGTTCGTCCATACCACGAGATTGTGGCTCGGTGGCTATTCAAAGGTGAATTTAGCAGCGAAGAAGCATTGAAAGAAAGCTTTTTCGTTGAGAAAAATGGCGACGAAGGACAACGAGAGGACTCGCCAGACGAATACCGGTTTTGCAGCGAGAAAACACCGAGTTTCCTTGTGAATCGCACGGCAGAGTCGATCTATCAGATCGGAAAATCGATCATCTTTCTGAAGAACCAATGCGGAGAAATGAGCTGGTGTCACGAGTTTGCAGAGCGGCACGCGCGGGCGCTGTCGTTGAGCGGCGGATTTGCGGATGCCAAGCCAGAAGAGACAGAGGCGTTTGTGGAAGGACAATACGAGGAAATTGTCAACTATCTGTGCCATGTTTTGTACGAAAAGTATGAATTGGTGCGAGAAATTGAGTACTTGCACGGGATTTTGCTGATGAATCGAGGTGATTTCATCAACTCGTTGATTGTGAAAGGGTTGGAGATTTTGAACGAGTCCTCGGCAACGCTGTCTTCGCACCAACTGATGCGTGTGTTGCAGGAGTCTGTGGAAAATTCAAGTGCTCGACACTATCCACAGGAGGTTTTGAACCGACTGGACGCTCGGATCTTGGAGATGGGCCACGGGAACATTGGCTGGGACGTTTTCACGCTTGATTTCCAGATCAAACAACCGTTGGATGTTGTTTTGAAAAGCAGCACAAGAGAGTATCTGCGAATGTTCAACTTCCTCCTTCGACTGCAGCGGGTCAACTACCTGTTAAACGTTGGCTGGAGCGAGTCTAATAGCGTGCGCAAAGGGTCTCTTAGAGCTGTGGAGAAACGGACAAAAGTTGTGAAGAGACAGCTGCGTTTAGACCCAAATTATTGCATGTCTGTTGTTGATTCTCGGTGCATTTGGCTGTCCAAAACGTTCAAACGGTTGAACATTCTCCGCAACGAGTTTGTCAAGTTTGTCAACATTGTAACGAGCTTTTTCGACTTGGAAATCATCGACAAGAGGTATCGAAAGTTGCAGCAACAGCTGGAAAAAACACAAGCCACACAGCTGAAAATCGTGCGAAACAGTCGAGGAATCCGCACGCTAAAGGGCGGACGGGTCGCCGTCGATCCGTCTTTCACCGCGCGTAACGCTCATGCTTCGTCCCATCTGGTGGACCTCCCGTACAGAGCGTACAATTTGGACGAACTAGCCAAGATCCACCGTGATTACATAACGTCAATCACGAGATCAAGGCTTTTCGACACAGGAAACCAACTTTCCAAGGGGAAGAGCTCTGGATTGTACTACATAGAGCAGATCGATTCGTTTGTGGAGACGATTGGACAGTTCATTGGGCTGAACGAGGAGTTCAACAGTCTTTTGGTGGACATGATGTCTGTGACTGAGCTTTTGAGAGACGATGGAAACCTCGATTTGATGAACAAGGACAAATACGACGACTATTTGAACTCAATCGACCAGAAGTTGAATCAGCTGATGGAGAAGCTGACTGTGGAGATCATTGAGAATTTCGAGGACAGTCTGGTGAAATTTACTGACGACTTGACTCTTGATTCCGACCAAAACATGAGATGTCTTGGGATTATGTTGAGCAACTAGTTTAGGTTGTAATGAAACAGATCTGTGTTAAATGCTTTAGTTAATTTTGTGCTACGCTGAGCCGAATGAAGGAGGGAGGAGGTGAGATTGTATGTGATTGACCCAATAAATAAACAGGGGGGGGGGGGTTAAAATACTGTAACGACAAGTCTAATGGTGGAGAAAACTAGACTTTTAGCGCCAGATACTCTCACGTGATGCTAACCCAGCATCTCTACACCCGCAATTAAAAAATTCTCAAAATCTTCTGAATCCGGCGCACCGCGCACCCCCACTCCTTCGTGCCCCTCGAAACCGGTTTTTTCCCTACAGCCGCACGGGGTGACCCTTGAAAATTTCGTTGTCACATGCCCGCTGGATGACTGACTACCCCGCGGAGAACAGGCAGACAGATTGGTGATCACACGGGTTTGGAAGAGCGGAAACAAGTGTGTAGAGAGAGCGTTATAAAAAGGGCGGTTTCCAGGCGGGTAGTAGTGCACTTGAAATGAAGGTGGTGTTATATACAAGATGGAAGAAATAGATAGCGTGCTCGTTGACAATGTCAAGTCGTTTGCGGCGGGGGGATTTGGGGGTGTTTGTGCCGTTGCCACAGGACACCCTTTTGATCTGACCAAAGTGCTGTTACAAACAAACCAGTATGGCAGTACACTGGAATGCGTGCGTGGGGTTTTGGCAAAACAAGGTCCTTTGGGATTTTATAAGGGAGTCACGTCGCCGTTGCTTGGGGTGACGCCAATGTTTGCGGTTTCGTTTTGGGGCTACGACGTGGGGAAGAAGTTGGTTCTGGCGACGCGTAACGTGGGGGGTTCCACAACCACCGCGGGGGATGCCCCACTCAGTTTGGGAGAGCTTGCAGCAGCCGGATTTTTCAGCGCGGTGCCCACCACATTGATCGCGGCTCCCTTTGAACGGGTCAAAGTGGTGATGCAAACCACGGCAGGGAACGTTGGATTTGGCGAAACGGTCCGCCTGCTGTACTCGCGGGGCGGGTTGCGGTCGGTGTTCAAAGGCTCGGCGGCCACTCTTGCAAGGGATGGGCCTGGTTCGGCGGTCTATTTCGCAACCTACGAGTACCTGAAGGAGAAACTCGGCTCGTCGATCGGCGCGATCATGACTGCAGGCGGATTTGCCGGTGTGGCGATGTGGGTGGCTGTTTTCCCGGTGGATACGGTGAAATCCGTGCAACAATCGTCCGAGAGTGGGGGGTCGATCATTCAAACAACGCGGGGGATCTATGCCAAAGGTGGGGTCAAGGCTTTTTTCCCAGGAATCGGGCCTGCCTTGGCAAGGAGCTTCCCAGCAAACGCTGCAACGTTTCTTGGAGTGGAGGTGGCGAGAAAGTTCCTGGATGGGTTTTGAAAACAGGAATGAGTAACTACTGCACGCGTCGATCGACGCATGGCTTTTATGTTTTTTTATGTTTTTTTTTTTTGCTTGCAGGCACGTGCACTGTTCTTACATAATCATTATATTTGGTGTACGGGTGCCGAAATTTCCGCTCGCGAACAAGAACAAAAAATAAAATATACACATCTACATGTGAAAACTTACACACGCTTTGTCTTTTTCCCCTTTTCTCCCCTCAACTCTTTCTCAACTCTTGTCTATAGAATGGGCTACTTCCTTCCGTACAGCAGCCTTGCTCACCTGAGCGAGTACAAGTAAGTGCAATGGTTCTGTGCTCTGATTGGACAGCGGGAGGAGCGAGTGGGTGATTTACGAGCGAAATATCTCGAGCCTTCTGATTTGCCCTCTCGATAACAAGTCATTAGACGCTCACACGTGACTTGATTGCTGCTTATTCGCTCGCTCACTCACTTTCTGGTCATTCTTGTTTTGCGAGAGTCGCCGTTTCTCATACTAACCCATTAGATACCAATCTGAGGACCGCTCACTCCTCACAAAGTACCTGCTGAAACGATTTTGGACATGGTTTGAGCCGATTTTCCCGCTGTGGATGGCGCCAAACATGGTGACGCTCTCCGGGCTGCTGTTCATTGTGGCGTCTCTCACAATTGTGCTCTATGTCGACCCGAATTTGGACCAGGAATCGCCAGCGTGGTGCTACGTTGTGTATGCGTTCTCCATCTTCATGTACCAGACATTTGACGCGTGCGACGGAATTCATGCGCGCAAAACCCGGCAGTCTGGCCCGCTCGGCGAGCTGTTTGACCACTGTGTCGACGCGGTCAACACAACGCTCTCGGTGATCATCTTTGCCTCTGTGGCAGGGCTCGGCAAGGGCTGGTGGATCATCCTGTCTCAGTTTGCTGCGCTTGCGAATTTCTACCTCTCCACCTGGGAGGAGTACTACACACACAAGCTGTTTCTGAGCGAGTGCAGCGGTCCCGTGGAAGGAATTGTGCTGCTTGTTTTCCTGTTTTTGCTGACTGCAGTCAAGGGAAGCGGGATCTGGAACTTTGAGGTGTTTACACTCGATCTTTCTGCCCTCGGCAAGTCGCCACAGTACCCAATCAGCTCGCTGCATCTCTCGCTGCTGTTTGGCTTCTTCTTTCTGTACTTCAACGTCCACTCGGCCAGGAGAAACGTTCTCGCGCACGTGAGCGACGCAAGAGAGAAAGAGAAAGCCACCAACGGGCTCGTGCCCTTTTTTGCCTACTATCTGAGCGTTTTTGCGCTCCTTTTCATCCACGAGTCGGTCAGAACCGTGTACACGATCCCTACGGTTCTCACCATTGGATCGACAGTGGCATTTATGGTTGGCCGGATCATTGTGGGCCACCTCACAAAGCAGGAGTTTCCATACTATCACGTTCCTGCGTTTCTGCCATTGGCGCAATTTGCCCTGATTTCTGTGCTCACGGGGGTGTACGGGTTTGCGTATGACGATGTTGTTGCGTTGGTTGTTTACGTTGGACTTGGTGTTGCTTTTGGTATCCATGGAATGTTCATCACGGAGATCATCTATGAGATTACAGGGTATTTGGATATTTATGCGTTGAGTATTAAGCATCAAAAGGTGTTTTGAGTGAAGTCACCACGAAAAATATCACTCACAATTGACGAGTGCTGCTCGTCAAACTGACAATTTACCCGCAATTGACTTGCTCGTTGATTGCTTTATACAAACAGATAGACAAGCAATAAATGCTTAGTGGTTGAAAGCACTAACTTGTGTATTATTTGACTAGAAACTCGCAAATAACCCTGGCAAGACCAAGCGACTCGCTCCGCTCGTCGCGTCGATCGACGCTTGGATTCATATATACATAACACTCACTATTTAGCAGCTTGCTGGAAAGCAGCGTCAGAACCCGGAGCCAAAAGCTCGTTGGAGCTCTGTTGCAACTGCATCTCCTTCTCCAACTCCAACAACTGGCTCTCTCCGAAAATACTCAGGGCCAATGGAACACCGAGCAAAAGAGCAGATGAGGTAAGCACCCAGAGACCGGAACCAATTTTGGCAGACAGCGAAGTGATGCCAGACTTGGTGGCGTTGTACTTGCCCACAATGGCCTCTCTCTTCTCTGGCGAGATCACGTCCTTGAGAGCCTCGAGTCTCTCGAGAAGCGTCTCGTTCTCGTTGAAGTCGTCCTCGTCGTCAGACTCAGACTCGGATTCTGAGTCCGACTCCGACTCCTCCACAAACTCCTTGGTCACGTTTTCGGCGCCGGTCTCGTTGGCGTCGACCGACACGCCTGTCACTTGGACGTTGGCTTCATCTTCAATCTGTGTGAGCTTAACCATTTTATGTGCGAATTCTGGGTGATGGTTCTTGATGTTCCGTCCTTGACCAGTGTTTGCTGTCTGTGCCAGAGCTTTTTTTAGTGAGAAAAGTTTTGGATTATTTTTCGTTGAAAAAATTTTCGACACCCGGAATCGTCGCGTCGATCGACCTCACATATACATCCCTATACACCAGTCACTGGCAGGTGCTCAGCATATGGCTGATCACCTTCAACAGCTGCTCGTTCTCGCACGCAGCGCTGACCCGCTCCTTGTCGTTCAGCTGCTTGTTCACCTGGTTTTCGCTTTGGTGTGAGCCTTCCTTGAGCAAAATAACGATTCTGAACCGTTTTGGCAGACAACGTTCGAGACGAACACGGATCCCAAGACCAATCAGCGTCGCCAGCGAACAGTGGGTGATGGTTGGCGTGATTCGCACGAGAACCTCGCCGATCTGGTTCTTGTTTCCCGGGTCGGTGACCGAGATGTCGGCCAAATTCACCACGGCCAGCTGTCCGAGGGTGAGCGGGTGCTCGGGGTCGGAAATTTGCGATATGAGGTCATAGATTTCCTGAGGGTCGATCGGGTCCGGGGAGTCTTGGTAGTCGAGGTCCATTTCCTCGACGCCTGAAGACAGCGATGAGACATCGTCGGCAACGAGGTCAGGGAGGTTCAAGAGGCGAACGTCTTGGGTTGATTTTGACCTTGGAGCCAGCAGCGAGAAGTTGAGCAACGTTGAGTAGAATTCTGTTTCTTGGGCCTTTTCGGAGTCATTTTCGTGGGCCACGGGTTTGCCTGCTGCCTGTGCTCTTGTTGGCAGCTGGCTGGCGTCCAGCACCGTTGGGTTGGCGTTGATGGGGTCAGACATGTGTGATGGGGAGCAAAAAAGGGTGTTTGTGTTTGGAAGCGACAAGTGCAGCCCTGAAAAAAAAAATTGTAGCCCCAAATCGCAGCCCCAAACCGCAGCCCCTGAAGAAAGCCCCAATCATGGAGTACACAAGGACGGTGGTGGTTGGACTGAGCGGGGCTTCGAGCTCGGGGAAAACAACCGTGGCAAGACTTCTGTTGCAAGTGTTACCGGACGCCACGCTGATCCACGAGGATGATTTTTACAAGCCCGATGAGCAAATCCCGTTTGACGAGAAACTACAGGAGTACAACTGGGACTGTGCTGAGGCTGTTGATTTTGGCGAGTTGAAACAGGTTTTGGGGCGGTTCAAAGCTGACCCAAAGTATCAGTACGAGAAGGTGTCGAAAGAGGTGGAGAAGCCAGCGAAACCGCTTGAGAACCGGCTGGAGTTGGCGTTGCAGGCCGAGCAAAAACTGGGACAGTGCAAGGACAAAATAAGGTTTGTTTTGGTTGATGGGTTTCTATTATTTCACGATCCGGAGATTGTGCGACTTTTGGACGTGAAATTGTTTTACAAGACGGACTTCGAGACGTTGAAGAGGCGCCGGGAGGCGCGGGAGTATGTGATTGACGAGGGGGTTTGGGTGGATCCTCCGGGGTATTTTGAGGCGCTGGTTTGGCCGGAGTACTATAGAAACCATAGATGGCTTTTTGGGGGGGACGAGAGCGCTGTTCGGGAGAATTCTGTTGGGTTGAGCGAGGAGGCGAGGCGGCTGGGGATTGTGGGGTTGGATAATGATGAGGGGGGGTTGGAGGGGTTGGTTGGGGAGAGTTTGAGAGTTATATGCGAGCGAATCCACGACGAGCGAAGCGAGGAGTGAGTGAGTAGGTAATCGTTAGAATTGATCACCATTGATCACCCACCACTCTGATCACCATTGATCACCATTGATCACCGTTGATCACCACTCTTACCAAGATAATCTGAGCTGACAAACCAGCCATCACTCGCTCTGCTCATGATGATTGATCGTTCCCAACAATTCTCCTTTTACAATGGCATTTCTAGAAACTTTTATTTCGCATTGAAATCAAATTTTATATATCTCGATGTACAAATGACTGAAGTGAGTAATCATCCTGAGCAACAACAACCGTCGCTAAATCGTAAATCACTCGCGGAATTTGTCAGGCGATGACTGAGTCATCATTCGCTTCGCTCATGATGACTTCATGACTTACTCTTCTTCTTCTTCTTCACAATCGCCTTCATCTCCTCCTCATAAACCCGACCAGCACTCTCCTCTCCCTTCCGCTTCCCTGACTTCACACTAACAACACCGCTGGTCTTGGCAGCCTTGTCCAAACTCTTCTTGCTCCAGCCACTGCCGTGCTCGCTGATCGAATACTTCTCCAGGTTCAACGAATTGATCAGCTCCTTCTGCTTCTCCCGCAGCGCACTCACAGCCTGCTTACCAGAGCTCGTCATCTCCTCCTCCAGCTCCCGCTCGATCGTCTCGACATCCGTCACCGCGCTGAGCTCTCCGTTCATCTCCCGAACCTGCTCGTCCTCCTCCACGGCCGGCATGTCCTCCGAAATCGCCTGCTGCAAAACGCCTCTGAAGTGAGACGAAACCTTGCGGACAATCTTGGCAAACATCGCCATCGCCTGGTTCGGCTGGATGTTCAGCTCCCGTGCAATCTCGTCCATGTCCTTGTGCTGGAGACCAATCGCCGCGAGAATCGCCGTCTGAACGTGCGACAAACCAACCTCCTTCGCAATGCGTCCGCCAAAGTACAGCTGCGCAATGTACGGCAGCAGATCCACAATCACGTGGTAATCCACCAGATTGTTGGCGTACGACTCCAGTCTCTTGAGGTCGAACGGCGTCAAGTTGCCGTCCAACTCCTTCTTCACCAGTGCCGAATCACCATCCAGATTGCCCGTCTTGGTGGCTTCCAGAATGCTCAACGCCTGAATAGCAGGCAATCCGCTAAAGTTGTACGACAACAGACTCACAAATCTCTTGTGGAAGTCCTTGGCATACTCTCCCAGCCAGGCCTTCTCTCTGTTGGCCAAAACCTTGAGCATCACACACGTGTGCTCTCCCGTCAGATCGTTCTTGGTCTGGCGAACATAGACTGGCGTGTACCCAGAATTGCGCCAGAACTTGTACAGAGGAGCCGTCAGTCCGTAGGAAACACCCATGTAGTGCAAAAAGTACGGCGGCTTGTGCGCAAGATTGATGAACAAAGGCGGAAGCTTGTCCTCCTTGCGTGGCTTCACCTCGTCCCGCAACGTTGCGTCCTCAATCTCCGCGTCCGTCAGCCGTTTCAGCGCAAACTTGTCGTCGTCAAACGACCCGTTCTCGCTCACGTCCGCAAACTTTCCCTCGTAGTAGTCCGTCAAAAGCTCCAGAGCCCGCGACCCGTAACCCATGCTGGTGTACTCCGGGTTCGTGGCAATCCGCACGACTCGAGCACCCGACAGCGACGCAAAGTCGTCGTCCTGGTACTGCTGCGACACCAGCCACGGAATCAGGTCTCCGCCGGCTCGGATTCCCCTGTTCAGACTGCTGCGGATCGATTCCTTGGAAATCTCACCCTCAAGAGCAAGCTGGATCACACACAGAGGCGTTGGAATCGACCCGTCCTTGCCAGCGTCCGGACCAAACAGCGCAAAAAGCTGGTGCGCAGGAGCGTCCGACATGAGCTGCAGGTCGTTGGGCGAGTTCTTGTAGTGCGACGACACAAACAGAGCCATCATCTTCTGCAAAAACGCCTCGGAAACAGGGTCGTACGAGAAAAGAGTGTCTCTGTTGATGTAGAAAAGCGAGCACTCGCTTGGGTGTGGACACCCGCGCGTGGCGTACTTGCTGCTCTTGGACAGCTTTGCGTCCAGACACAGCAGCTTGTTGAGCCACGCCTCAACCGGATCGCCAGGAGCATATCTGATTGGCTCGTCCAGAACCACCTCCACCAGGCTGCGTGCACGGATTCCGAGGTCGGCGTCCCGCGACTTGGCCGGGTCCCGCGACACCAGCTGAGTTTGTGAGCTGCCGTTCGACTGCTCCCGCAATTGCTGGATCAGCTTCAAAGAGAGCGATCTGCCCGTTCCCTCGTAACCGTTGATGGTCGAGGCCATAAACACCAGGTACGGTCCAAGCAGTTTCTTCACCACTGGCAGAGGAATCGCCGCAGCCTCGTCGATGATCAGCAGCTCCGCCTGGCCCAACACGTGGCTGTCGCCCGGCGAAATGTACTGGATCGTCTGCCGGTGCGCAGAAACCTTAATGTCGATACGCACAATGGCCTTGTTGAACGCCGGGTTCGTGGACTGCACAATGTCATAGTCCTGGTGCTCCACGTAGCCCATGGCGTCGAACCCTTTGAAGATGAACTCAAACAGAGTCTTGAGGTTCTCTGGCGACGGCGACGTCACAAAAATGTTGGAGTAGTCCTGCGCCACGGCCGCGGCAATGGCGATTCCCAGCGCAGCAGACTTACCGCGTCCTCTGCCAGCCGTGAGAGCCACCGTGGTGTTGAGCGTCTTCTCGGCAATCGTGTCGATGAACCGCAGAATCGCCTCTGCCTGGTTCACGGTCCGTGCGAGCGCCACGAGCGACCCGGCCGGCTGCGTGTCCTCCAGACTCGTCTTGAGCTCGCGGAGCTCCTGCTCCTTCGGCGTCAGCTCGTCGTCGTCCTTCGGCGCCAGACGCTTCACGCTGCGCCCGCCCGACACAGGCAGAACGTTCAGCTCGTCGTCCACCACAAGACACGTTCTGCAGTCCGACAGAGACAGCAAAAACCGCTCGTTGAACCGCGCCACCACGTCGTGGTGCGCCTCTGTGCGGTACCGCGAGTGCACGTCCATGGTCATGGTGTACAGCTGTTTGAGCGACGACATCGACTTGAGCAGGATCACAACGAGCCCGCCTCCCTCGACCGTCTCAATCGTCCGGGCCATCAGGTTCGGGGTCAGTCCTTCGAAATCCTGCAAAATCAGCATTCCGTACGTGTTTCCCAGGATTTTTTCCGTCTCTTTGTAGTAAACGTATCTGATCTGCTGGTTAGAGATGAACGCCTCGAACGGATCGAGTTCGTTCGCCTCTCTCTGACCGCGCTTAATCTCTTTTTTAATCTTGTCCTCGCGCTTCTTTCTGTGCGACGTGAAGCCGAGCAGCTTCTTCTTGTACGCCCAAAGAATCGACTTGTTCATCTTGAGATCCGCGTTCATCATGAGATAATGGAGGTTTGGGATCTGGTTTCTGGAGCGGTCGCCCACCATGACGATGAAGCTGCGCTCGCGCGTCTGCACGCCGTTGCGGATCAATGCCGGGATTCTCGAGTCGAGAGCCTTCTTCTTGTTTGTGCTCATGGTGGTCAAACGGGGGAACAGTGGGTGAAGATGAGGAACAAGGGGGACACAGACAAACAAAGTAAAACAAAATAAAATAAAATAAAAAAAAAAAAAAATTTCACCAATATTTTTTTTTTTTCGTCCCATTTGTGCCACGCACGACTCCGACACAGCCGTGATTCAAGCCCTACTTGAAGCTTTTGGCGTTAAAACCAATTCGTCTTTGCAACAAACACTCCACCACAACCACCAATGGCGTCCAAGGCAGACAAGCGCTCGGAGTTGCGCAAAAAGGGCAGAATTGCCCCGCGCTCAAACAGCCTCTTCAGCGTCGGTCCCCCGCTGAAAAAAACTACTGTCATCTCCAGACTCGTCACCTCAGAAAATACCCAGGTGACCCCGGAGATCAGCGCCAGAATCGACCGCGGGTTCAAACGCAGCACCACCGACTGGATCGGCTACAAACGAAACTACTTTTCGCTTGTGGCCGGGTTCCGTCTCATTGACCTGAATTTCGAACAGTTCCGCAGACTCAGCTACTTTGTCCCCGGTGAGGACTCTCCAGTCAGACACTTTGCTATTCGGCTCTCCGCACACTGCGCCAGCACGTCCAGATCCGTTCCGCTATACCAGCAGACGGCAGAGCGCAAGACGATGGACCGTAACACGCCGAAACCGATCGCTGTGCTTCCTGGGACTCTCCCGTCGCACGAAACCGTGCGGAAAACCGCCAACGTGAAGAAGCAAATCAAGCTGGAAAAACATTTTTACTCCTTCTATTACCGAAGAAGCCCAACCCACGACAGAAACAGCATTATCGACAACTACGAGGGCGATGACATCCCGATAGTAGCCCGGTATGACCGGCTGCAATTCGGCTCGCTGGGCACCACCACGTCCTTTTGCAAGATTCTGGTGGAGCTGGTTTGCGTGCTGGAGAACGGACACGCGGTTCCGGTGGCTTCGACAGAGACGTGTCTGGTGCAAGTACGCACGCGCTCGCCCGCGTGCTACCTAAACGACGACGTGGAGCTTCTTCTGGCGGAGCGGAGCAGTGAGCAGAACGATCAGAACATTGTTTTGGACAACAGCGACATTTTCGCAACATGCTGCAACGTGACTCCGCCGCTGAAACCGGTGGCTGCTGCGATTCCGCCGGACTCGGCCGACAAAGAGTGTATCCAAAGGTTCCCACAGAGCACGCCAAAGCCTGGGCTTTTGTGGGGGCTGCGGTCGCCCGCTAGCTACCAGGTGCGGGCCCGGAGCGTGGAGAACAGTCCGCTCGAGACGCCGACTCCGAGACAAGCGTCGCAGGACACGATAATTGCAGAGCTTGCGCGCAAAAGAATCGATTTTCTCAAGCCCGACATGACGTTTGTAAGCACCTACGACATGAATGTGAAGCCATCTTCACTCTTGGGGCCGAAAGATGGTGCTTTTGGCAACATTTCAGAGCTGTTTCGATGATTGACAAGATCGCGATATTCTTATCTTATCAGTCGAGGATTTGTAACAAAAAAAATTTTGAGCCGCAGATGTTTTTTTTGTCTACAAAAATTTTTCAAAAAAAAAAATTCTAGTTCGGACGACTGGTTGTAGTTGTTGATTAGCGTGGTTATGTCGAGCGAAGAGAGCGTGAACGAGGTGCCAGTGGTGTCAGAGGCAACAGTGGTGCTGGAGGCATCAGTGATGTCGAAATCTCCAGTTGACGATGCGACGAGTGAGGGTTTGGAGGCTCCACGGCCGGACAGCGAGGAAGACGTTGCGTCAGCTGTTGAGTCAGGTGTTCCTGAGACTGCAGAGCCATCAGAGCCAGTGGAGACAGCAGAGTCGGTGCAACCAGTCTTGGAGAATCCAGTGACGACCTCTGTGGTGGCATCGGAGGACAACCTGTTCAACGAGAATGCAGAGATCAATTACTCGTCCGACGAGTGTGTCTCGGAATTAAGCTCCTCCGACGATTCTGACTCTGATTCCGACTCCGAGTCCGACTCCTCCGATTCTTCTGAAGATGGGTCGGAAAACGAGTCATCGGGTGAGCGTGACGAGGACCTTGAGGACGTGATAGACGATCCGATCCGGTCGAAAAACGAGGTTGCTGACGAGACCGCGCCGGAATTGCCAGCCGACTTCACTGTTGCGCCCAACGCGGCGATTGAGTATGTTGGCGATGTTGTTGGTTTTGTTGAGAAGAGCGTGATCATCAAGGCAAACTCGTCTGGAGAGATCAGGGTGCTGAAAGAAGGCTCGATTTTGTGTTTTGAAGACCGCACGCTGCTGGGGCCGCTGTTTGAAATTTTCGGCCGGCTACAGGCTCCATCTTACCGGGTCAAGTTCAACGACACGGAAAAATTCGAGGAGATGAGGGCCAAAAACGGACAAAAAGTTTTCTATGTTGTTCCGGACTCACAATTTGTGTTTACCGCAGAGATCAAGGCAATCAAGGGAACCGACGCGAGTAATTGGAACGATGAGGAGGTTCCGGAGGAGGAGCAGGAGTTCTCCGACGACGAGAAGGAGGCTGCTGTGAAGGCGAGCAAGAAGAAGAAGAAGAAGCGTGCAAAGGACGAAGGAGGGGACCTGAAGCGGCAGAAGCAGGTAGACAAGCAGGCCGACAAGCAGAAGGAGAGGCAAATTCCAAAGCATTTCCAGTCCCAGTTGACCTCGCTGCCGGTGGCTAGGCCAGCACCGCAGCCAGCACCGCAGGCTTCTGCGCCACAGCCTGCGCCACAGCCTGCGCCACTCGCACCAACTCCTGCCTCCCAAACGACCACAGCAGCCAGTGTAATCCAACAGATGCAACAGATGCCGCCACATATGCTGCAACAAATGACTCAGCTGCTCCAGTTGGCTGCTCAGCCGGCCCAGCAGGCCCAGCAGGCTCAACAGGCCCCGCAAATCCAAACGGGCCAGTCGTACTTGCCCCAGACTTCCTACGCCCCGGCGCAACAGCAAGGGTACGTCCCGGCCTACGCCCCGGCGTACCCTTCTGCACAGTATCAGCCATACGGGAACAGCCAGCTGCCGGCAAACGCCCAACTTCTGGCGTCAATGTTGATGGGACAGAATAATTACTCGCAGCCCCAGGCGTATCCAACGTATCCGCAGCCCCAGTCCTACCAGCAGCAGGCTTATCAGCCGTATCCAGCCAGCTATCAGCAAGATCAACAAAACCAACAGAATCAACAGAATCATCAGAATCATCAGAATCAAAATCCACATTCTCAGAACCGTCCCAACGAGCACTACAAGGATTACGGTAATGCTTAATAGTACAGATTATATAGTTTGATAAGTGAAACTTTTGCCTAATGAAACGAGCGAAGCAGGGAGTGAGTAGTAAGCCAACGATCAGTCTGTAGAATGTGTAGTGGTGAACAAATTGCGATCATTAGAAGATCTATTAATGAAGTCGTTTCATCACGTTTTTGTCGATACATCGTTCCATTCAGTTCATCTCATTCGGCCCGCTCGTCGCTATCAATTGGTCAAAACTGTCTTTCGCAATCGACAACGCGTCCGATGGAAACCCAGCAAGCTCAGCGATATCCAATGCATGGGAATGAGAGCTGATCCCGCTTTTCAGTTTGTGATTGAAGACAATTTTTTCGTCTATGGGGAGATTTCCAACATTGATCCGCTGTAGATTGGTCTGGTAAAACTGCAAAGAGTCGCCCAGCTGCTCATCTTTAGCAATCAATTTGGCCAGCTCCGGCCCGTAATGCGTGGCAAACAGCACTTTGCACCGGTTGTGCTTCACCAGGTGCGACAACGAGGCAAACGCAATGGAAATACCCTCAACCGTGGACGTTCCGCGGCCTAGTTCGTCCACTATTGCCAGCGAGCGCTCAGTAGAGTCCCTCAAAATGATCGCCGTCTCGTTCATCTCCACCATGAACGACGATTGATGCCTATAGATGTTGTCAGAGGAGCCGACTCTAGTGAATACCTTGTCGATAATGCCGATGTGGGCTTTTCGAGCAGGCACAAACGATCCAATTTGCGCCAAAATCGCAATCAGTGCGTTCTGACGCAAAAACGTGCTTTTCCCCCCCATGTTCGGGCCTGTAATAACCCAAGCCTCTCCTGAGTCCAACTGACACGAATTTGCGGTGAAGTTCTCAACACCTGCAATTTTTCCCCGCAAACCTTCCTCCACCACAAGATGCCGGCCGTCCTGAACGTCAAACACTGTGCTGTTGTCGATTTTTGGACAAACAAGATTCTTTTCTCTCGCCAGCACAGTGAACGAGATGGCCGTGTCCAGTTTTTCAATGATGGGCGTGACTGTACGGAGCTCTACTCCAAGATCAAGCAAGTTGGTCTTCAAGTCCTCGATGATAGCAGCCTCTTCCAGCATTATTGCCTGCTCGAGCTCAATCAACTGAGTCCCCAGCTCTTTCCAGGTTGGATTAATGATTTTCACAGATGACTTGGTCTTCTCTTTGTACTCAAGATTCATCTGTTTCAACAACCCAGGAATCACTTTGCTGGACGACCGCAATTCCACGAGAAACTCCCAGGACCTCACGTCCCGAATCAGGCGGATCGCCCCAGTATACCCGTGCTCCTCGTATGCTTTTTTAAGCTCCAAGTTCAACTTTTCATGTTTCACCAAAAGGGTATCGTATTTCTTCCTCAGCGTGCTCAACTGCGAAGATGCTGTCGCTTGAAGCGACCAGTTCCGTCTAGTAATGTCCGAGTCAAGTCTGTTGTTGTCCGGCTTCAACACCATAGTCTTTGGGTTGACCGTCTCGATGATCCGTTTTGCAAGCTTCAAAAGCTGTGGAGAGCTGTTGAAGTTCTCAAAAAGCGGAGAAAGCAGCTTTTTCATCTTCTTGTTGGCCAGTTCATCCACCATGGATTGTATTTCGTGAACCAACATGATAGTGTTGCCCAGCTCAATGTACTCTGACAGTTCGGCCTTGCCATTGTCGGCGCGGCGGATGATTCTGCTCACGTCAGACGTCTTTTTCAAGACAAGACCAAGCTCTTCAACAAATAACGGCTCTTTCAAGAACGCAGTGACAAATTTTTGTCTTCCTTCAATCTCCTTGAGCTCGGTTGAAGGTGCCAGTAGCCATGAATTGAGTTGCCGCGAACCCGGAATCGTGAGCGTTCTGTCAATGATCCCAGCCAGAGCTCCGACTTTGAAGTCACCAATAATCGTTTCGGTGAGCTCGAGGTCCTGTGCTGCGCGTGGGTCAATATGCATTACCGTGTTGGGCAGAGACCGGTTTGGAAGTTGAAAATTCACCTTGTAGTCTGGCAAGCACTCGTCGATGTAGTGGAGTAGCATGCTGGCCGCGCTTGTTTCCTTGACCGTGAAGGCGTCCATTAGCGTGCTGACAAGCTTCTTGTTGTCGGAGAACTTGTCTACAAAGTCAACAAGTCTCTTTTTCGTGCTGGGAACAGAATAGCGGGAAATGTAGTATTTTTTGAGATCACCGAGCTCGGGAAACCAGCGTCCGCCAACAAGAGCGTCCAGGTCGACGTTGTTGCTGATAAGTATCTCACTCGGGTTAATTCTGGTGATGTTGGCCATGAGGTCATTGAATGTTGATTGCAACACATAAAATTGGCCGACGCCAACGTCGACCCAACAAAGACCAATTTTCTGGTTTCCAAAATCTTTTTTGAACGGATCTTCGGGGAAAGTAATGCTGAGAAGATAATTGTTTCGGTGGTAGTCACGCAATCCCTCGTCGGTAACAGTTCCTGGCGTGACGAGCCTGGTGACGGGCCTCTCGATGACGTTTTTCACGGGGTTGAGTTTCTGGTCGCACACAACAGCCTTGTACCCGAGTCCAAAGATGATCTGCAAGTATTTGTCGAGTTTGTAGTCGGGGAAACCCGAGAACGGAACTTCTTGGTTTTTGAGCTTCTTCTTGGTGAGCGTGAGGCCGAGGAGTGCGGCGTACTGTTCTGCCTGGTTGAAGTAGAGCTCGTAAAACGAGCCTACCTGGATGAGCACAACGTACACAGAGTCTGTTTTGGCCGTGTAATGGTCTATTGTGTCTTTCATGCCCTGGTAGAAGTCCGTGAGGGAGTTTTCGGCGGTGCGTGCGCCCTGGTCGCCGAACGGGTCAGGGGGAGAGGGGTGATCTGGGGCAGGAGGGGTCTTTTTGTTGCGTATTTTAGGCGGTGGTTTGATGGATTGAAGTGCCGGGAGCTCTTCGAGAGCAATTCGCGTGACTGTCTGGTCCCTGAGAAGAAGGGGGCTTGATGTGAAGGATCTATTGAGGGGGATCATGAGGGGGATCTTGACGGTGGCAGTGAGAGGGTGATGATTTCCGGAAGGCCAGACGGCGATTCGGCGGGCTGAACGCACCAGGTAGTGAGGGAGTGACATTGCAAGGATATGGAGAGTTTTAGCGTGTCATAACTGCTCTGAGAGTCTAAATGGTGGAGTTTTTTAAGTGTTTTGCTCAATGAGATTGTTTTTTAAGAACCCTCAAAATTTTTGGGATCTGCCACGGTACAAATATATATATATATTTTTTTTTTTTTTTTTTTGAAAACGGCTCGTGGTGTTTTTTTGTTTTGCTGTTACACAGAGTTGTTTGTTTGTCTTGTTCAGCATTTGGCAGCATCTCCGCCTCACAGGAAGCGCGACGGGCGCAACAGCACACCACACCTTATAGACGGGCACGCGCGCGAGACGAGCAGCGCGAAGTGGAAAACACAGCGTTTACAGCGTTTTGTTGGCCAAAGAAGGCGCAAGAGGTTAGACAGCGCCAGATAGAATGGAGGTTTTGCGGCCCGGCACAGTGGGGCGAGCGAACACAACCGGCGACGGGGCCGGAAGTGACTCGGCGGGCACGACAGTCCCGGTGGACAGCGTCCACGAGCAGAAGTCGACTTTTGCAGGCAACTGGCAGGAACGAGACTTCTGGCAGCACAGCGGCAGAGGCTCCAAGCCAGGTCTGGATGGGCTGGAGAGGGTGGCCAACGGGGAAATGAAGATCAAGAAGTTTGAGATGTCTGCGGCCACATCGGCGGCGGGAACGCCGTCGGCCACCACTACTTGGACCACCACAACCAGCACCACAGAGGACCAGCCCTCGAAGAAACACACCCTGACCAGCGTACCAAGCGGGTCGAGCGTTGAAGTTCAGTGGACGGAAGTTGCAGCGGGCGTTCCCGAACTGCTCACACGTGTCTCGAAAGAGACCGTGAGAACCACCGGACGGCACTCTGACCGGACAAGCAACACGGGCGTGTCCAGCGGGATGGACCGCCGCGGCTACGACGAACACAACACCATCACGATCCCGGAGCCATATTCTCAGAGCGATCTCCCGCAAACCACAGGCGCAGATAGATACGGACAGCAAACAGTGAGCAATAGACACAAGTTTACGCGAGGCGGCTCGTTCAACATTGGGCCACAGAAAAGACGGTCGAAAGTGAAGGGAAACGACCGATATGTGATTCCTGGGCAGCGCGTCGTGGAAGGACACCACAACTACATTCTGGTGTACAACATGATCACAGGAATCCGTGTGGCTGTGTCGCGGTGTTCGAAACTTCCTGGTCCCATCAAGGACGAGGATTTCACACATGTTTCCAAGCTGATTTTCGACATGGAGGGCAACACAATGACGCCTTCAACCAAGTACGAGTTCAAGTTCAAGGACTATGCTCCGGAAGCGTTTCGGCATCTTCGAAGCCGGTTTAACATTGACCAGGCGGACTATCTGTTGTCCCTGACCGAGAAGGTGAGCTTGACCGAGCTGGGGTCTCCGGGAAAGAGTGGGTCTTTTTTCTACTATTCCAGAGACTACAACTACATTATCAAGACGATACACCACTCTGAGCACAAGCAGCTGCGGAAAGTGTTGAAGCAGTATTTTGAATATGTCGAGAACAATCCTCGCACGTTTATCAGCCAGTTTTACGGTCTTCACCGGCTCAAGATGCACTCGAGGACCGGGATACAGAAAATCCATTTTCTGGTGATGAACAACATCTTCCCACCACACCGGGAACTGCACGAGAAGTTTGATCTTAAGGGTTCGACGTACGGCCGGGTCACGGACGTGGAGAAGGCCAAGTTGCAAGGCAAGACGTCTGTTGTTTTGAAGGACTTGAACTGGCTACAGGAAAACCGCAAGATTCAGTTTGGGTCGGCCAAGAAGAAGGTGATTCTTCAACAGCTGGCGAGCGACATCAAGCTGTTAGAGAGGTTAAACATTATGGATTATTCGCTGCTGATTGGTATTCACGATGTGAGTCTGGCTGCATTGGATGATCCTGAAAACCAGCTGGCGAATTTCGACCCGCCCAACATCCAGCGTCGGTTAGCGTCTACGGCGTATTCTGACGGGATAGTTGAACTTGATGGCGGGATTCGTGCGACTGACGAAAACGATCAGGAGCTTCCGGTGATATATTATATGGGTGTTATTGATTGTCTGACGAATTACTCAACGTTCAAGAGGTTGGAGACGTTTTTCCGTTCGATTAATCACAGGCGAGAGACCATTAGTGCGGTTCCTCCGTATGAGTATGGAGAGCGATTTTTGAAGTTTATGAAGGAGGCTATGAATTAAGCCGCGAGCTACGAGGGGCGAGAGATGAGTGAGGGCGATCACTTGGTTTGCGAGAGGTGAGGGATTAGCCAGTTTCAAGATGTCGGATACTCTGATTTCGTCTCATCCGTTGCAAAATAGCTTGAAATGCGAGCCGTTGCGAGTCGTTTACTTTTGCCAACACCAATCAAACGACTTGTTGCGCTCGTTGTTGAGCAACCCACTGTTTTTTTGGCAGATGTTAGAAAGGCGAGAAGGAGTCACAAAGAAGGCTTTTTGCCAGCCATTTGTTGGTGGTTTACGTATATAGACGCGCGCAGCGTATCATTCACAAACGTGTTTTTTTTAAAGTAAATCGATACAAAAACAGGAGATACACAACAGTAGCAGAAGAGACTTTGTCTCGTAACTATTAGTACAGTGAGGAATTAATCCTCATTTTCTGAGGAGAATAGCACGCAGAGCAACTTGATGGCTCGTCATTACTCCACGACAATGACTTCCTCCATCTCCTCATTTTCCTCGGCTGGGGCAGCAGATTCAGCGTCTGGAATGTCCTGGTCAGGCTGTTCGGTTGGTTCAACTGGTTCAGTTGGTTCAACTTGTCCGACTTGTTCAACTGGTTCAGCTTGTTCAGCTTGTTCAACTGGTTCAACTTGTTCAGCTGCAACAACCTGCTCCGCAGGCTCGGCAGGCTGAGCAACACCCTCGCGTCTAGCAAACGAGATGTGCAAGTTGCGCTTTCCATACTCGTAGTTGTCCAACTGGCCAATGGCGGCGGCAGCTCCCTCAGGCTCCTTGAACTTCACCACGGCAGTTCCGGCCGGTCTGCCAATGTTGTCGAACTGGAGCTCGGCACGGTCGACGGGAGCGATGCTGCCAAACAGGTCGTACAGATCGGACTCGGAGGTCTCCCACGGCAGGTTTCCGACGAAAACAGTGTCGGAAGGCTCGCCGTCGCCCACGACTCCGTCGACCCATTCCGAGTTCTTGGCCGCAGGCTCGGCCGCGTCGCCGTGGCCGCGGGTCTGGGGCTTTCCGGCGCGCACCTCGAGTCTTCTGCCGTCCATTTCAAAGCCGTTCAGCTCGTCGATCGCGCGGGTAGCCGACTCGGGACTCTCGAAAACAACCGTTCCAAATCCTTTAGATCTGCCTCGGTAGTCCTCTCTCACGTCGGCGCGCACAATGGGTCCGATAGGCTTGAACAAGTCCTTCAGCTCCTGCCATCTCGCGCTGTACGGCAGGTTGCCGACAAACACCTCGCACCCCTCCGGCACGGGCGCACCCGCCGCTCTCTTGTCGCCGCGCTCGCCGCGCTCACCGCGCTCACCGCGCTCACCGCGCTCCCTGAAGTCTCTGCCCTCCTTCTCTGGAGGAGGCAAATCCTCCCGCACAAAGATCTCGCGCCCGTTGAACATGGACCGGTCGTACTTGGCAATCGCCTCTTCCACGAGCTCTCTGCTCGCAAACTCAACAGTGCCCATTCCACGAGGTCTGCCGCGGGACGTCACCACGTCCGCGCGAACAACCTCGCCAAGCTCCTTGAAATAGTCCTTCAATTCGTACCACGTGGTTTCGTACGGCAGATTTCCCACAAACACAGAGTTCTGGTACACTCTGTTGCTCTTGCTCTCAAAGTCACGGCCACGGCCCCCGCCGCCTCTCTCGAACCGTGGTGGCGGTCTCGACCTGAAGCTGCCCCGGCCTCTCGAGCCTCTGAATCCGTCGCCTCTGTCGCCCCTGTACGAGTCGTAACGGCCCGAACCACGGAACCCGTCGCCTCTCTGGCCGTCGCCTCTCTCGAACCGGCGTGGTGGCGACCGCGATCTGCGTCTATCGTCTCCCCTTCTTGGAGACCTCGACCGGTCCTGCAAGTGTTAGTATGGTGTGGTGTAGGGTGTGCCAGTGCTCACTTACTCTTCTGTATTCGTCAACCTCTATGTTTTCCGACATGTTGGATTATAGAGTCCGTGTTTGTTCGGATTATAGAAGGAGAGAGGAGGGAAGATGTGGTGTTTCTTTGTATCGTTCCTGGTGAGGTTGGTTTGAAAAATTTTAGTGAGGTGCGCGACTCAAATTTACAACGATACAACTTCATTGCGAGCGAAGCGAGTAATGAAGTGATGCGAGTAATAAGCAATCAAGCTAGTAATGGAACAAGCATCAAGCGAGTAATGAAACAAGCATCAAGCGAGTAATAAAACAAGCATCAAGCGAGTAATAAAACAAGCAACTCGCTTCGCTCGTAGAATTGACTAGATCCTTCTCAACAAAATACTCCCTATTACTGGCGAAATATTTCAAATTACTACATAATTCGAATCTTTCAATGATTTGTGGACTCATGTTCAATGACAAGCGCAGTCATTGACCAGGTGTGTGCATGTTGGAAGCGGGGATCTGGAGATGTTCTGGTGTGCGAAGCTCGTGAAGCTAGCGAAGCTAGTGGTAATGACTTGCTTTGTTCATCATAGTCACTTCTAACGTAGCAAACAATGACTAGCAATGACGAGCGAAGCGAGTCATTGCTCGTCATTGCTCGTCATTGCTCGTCATCAATTCAAATAACCCTTGCACCCCGGAGCACCACACAAACAAGGAATCCTCTCCTCATCATTCGTCTCCCGCTCAAACTTGTAATCATACGTCAACTCCTCATTCGCACTGATATCCCGCAGCGCATAAATAACAATCCGCTTCTTCCCCTCAACCTTGATGATCTTCGCCGTACACGACGGAACACAGCAATGGTTGATAAACCGTGCAATCCCCCCCTTCTTGGAAGCATCAATCACAGTGTTCTCGTCAATACGAAACAAGTACGACGACCCAATTCCAGACCGCAAATACCTCTTCTCCCGAACCTCGGCAACTTGCTGCCGAATCCGCTCCCCAACATACTCGATAATCATCTCCCGCGCGGCAATCGGCTCCAACGCATATAACCCCCAGTTGTGGATCGCAGAACGTGCAAACTGAACAGGTTTCTTGCGCTTCGTCAGCTGGTTCAGATCTAACAAATCAGTCTCCGAACCAAGCATCTGCTTTTGCGCAGAGATATCAGCAGCAAAACGCCTGTTATTCGCACGGTTCACCCGCGAACTGTGGATATTGTTCGCCTGCGCAGCAGCCTCGCTCTCATCCTCATACTGGATCGTGTTCAACGGCTTGTGTACTTTGCGACGGTGCAATAAATATTCCGATTTCAAAACATCTGGAATCTTGTGGTATCCTTGTGTCCGGAAACATCCCGTCGAATTCACCAATGTCTCGTTCTGCGAAATGTCTTCTGCAAATTGGAACGCCTCACGGTCCTCCTGACTCATCGCCTCTGCCACCTCTAAAAGCTCAAGCGTCTTGCGCTTATTCTCCTTCTGCTTCCAGCTCCAGTAATTCACATCCCGGATGCTCTCGTTCACTGCAACACTTGCAAACGCCAATTTGGCCAGCCTGAAATCCTCCTCGTCCTTCACGATATCCTGCAAACATTCCAGATCAAACGCCATTGAGTCAAAATCGTCCTTGAAAACAGCACGCGGAATGCCTGTCGACGGCCTGTATATCTCGTCAACGTCCGAGACCTCCTTGTCAACGTCCATCTCGTCAATCTTCTTCCCGCCGCTCTCGGGCGACGTTGGCTGCGAAATCGTCTCTGTTTTCGACCCAACTTCCATCGTCTGCATCTCATCTTCCTCAGACGAAGAGGCCGTATCCTCCACCAATCCATTCGTCAACTTCTTCCTTTTGACAGGAGACACTGTCTCCTCCTCCGCTTCCTCCTCTTCTTCCTCCTCATCCTCCTCATCCTCCTCCTCCTCCTCATCCTCGTTCAACCTCTCATCCTCCGAATAATTCAACGCATGTGCCATTGGAACAACATTAATCTTGCGCTTCACAGGCTTCTTCTTCTCCCCCAATGGCTGTCTCCGGAAACTAGAAAGAGAAGCAATAGGAATCGACTGGTGTTTCACGGTAAACCCAGTCAATCCCACCGGAGCACGCACCTCGTTTTTCACCACAACAGGCTTCTCTGCCTGTTTCGCCAGATGCTTGTCCAAAATATCCTTGTACTTCTCATTCTCCAGGTTCTTGAGCAACCTCGGACCAACAATCTTCTCTCTCAGATCCTTCAGCAGGTAATTGTGGAACTCCCTCACAAGAATCGTCTTGGCTTGCCCAACAATACCAATCTTATCGCCAATTCTCGTCTGCGCCATCTGCTCGTCCGGAACCACAAACTCCATAAACATGCGGTATTTGAGGAAATGCCGCCCGTCCTCTAAATCAAAGCACCGCTGGCCATCCTTCACCTCGTTGAAAACAACGTAGAACCCGCTTTTGTGCGTCAGAATCCGATCAAACTTGTGTTTTGAAAGAGCTTTTCTGATGTCAGAAGAATTCACGTTTCTCGTGCTCACATATTTGTCAGGGATCAGAATAAACGGCCGATTGGCAACGTGTCTTTCGAAATTCATTGGCAGCGAAAAAGACGATAATGGTTTGATGTGTCTGTCGTGGCTTGAAAGCTTCACTGGTTCGATTTCAGTGGTGACACTTGGTTGTGAAGAACCGAAAATCACCGACAACGTAGGGTCTTTGGCGTGCACAAGCTGCGCCGGCGCCGACGGTGGCACAACCTCTTTCCGGACAGGCGGCAATGGCTGTTCCTCCCTCTTAGACTTAGCCCGAAGCTCTTGCTGCTGCTTCTCTAGCTCTCTGCGCTTCCTCTCTTGCTCCTTCTTGAGACTCATTTTCTTGGCTTCAAGAATCTTGTTGTAAACCTGATTGTGCAACCTGTCGTCAACGTTGATGCCACATTTGATCACCAAACCGCCAACTTTGATCTTTCGGTTGGCCTTGTTCACGGCCTTGACTGCAGACTCGTGCGCAGTCTCCAGATCTCCGCCAAACGTCAACAAACACAGTCCCAGTGGGACCCCGGTCAACGGGTCGTCGATGCCCTTTAGCTCGGAAATCTTGCCGTACGGAGCGAAATTGTTGCGGATGATCACCAAAGACGTGGTGATTGGGAAATTCCACACCAAAATCTGTCCACAAGGCTCAGGCCCGACGGAATACTTGTCGTACTTGTACTTTGGAATTGCTAGTGACGTGTGAACTCTTCTGTGTGGACGATGGTGGTGATATTTCGCAAACGCCGGGTGTGACTTGTTTCTTGGATCGAGCGAAGAAGCCGTTTTCTTGGTATCTGCAAAAACGTACTGTGGCTTGCTTCCCTTGGCAGGATCTTTCCTGAGATCTGGATCGTAAACTATCCTGTAGTTTCTCGCCGGTTTTGCATCACCGGCGCGCAGATACGCATCCATTGTGTCTTTGAAGTGGTTTTGTTGGGAAATCGACGAGTAATCGTAGCTTTTTTCGATCCCTTGTTGGGAAACTGGTCTCTCGTCACGTGGGCTGTTGCGTTCGCTGTTGCTCCTAGCAGATGAGGGCGTTGGGTACCTGCTGGGCTGTTGTCTGTGTGGCTGAGCTTTGTATGGTGCATTTTCGCTATGTTGTGGGCCCGGATACCGTCTGTTGGCGTGTGAGGATGCCGACGACGGCGGAGGGTAGCCTCTGTGGCGACGATCGTCCACCGGTTCATTTGGACGCGAATGGCCGCGGCCAAGGCCGCTGCTCGGCCCAGACCCTGGCCCGTAGCGACTGTAGTCGCTTGCGTGTCTGTCGGGGGGGCCGTAGTCTCTGTAAGCCATGTGCTGAGACTGGTAGTGGGCTGGGGTTGTGTGAAAGTGCACGCGAGATCCCCGCGTCTGGCAGAGTATTAAAGCGTGGAGTTTTTGTGTCTAAAGGGCACCGAAATCGGGGTTTTTCGCGTGACCCAAAATAACAAAAGGTGGTTGTAGTTTGTGTTCAGCAGCCAGCCTCGTTTCAGGGGTATATATATTCAAAAAAACGGTTAATTCAAAGAGATGGTGTACACAAAGGCAGAAACTTTGAAAAAAAATATACTTAAAAAAAAAAAAAAAAGAGAGACAAGAGTGAAAGAAAAGATTGGGTTTTCCACTATGAGACAGGCGATAAGCAACCGTTTTGGCAAAACGGACAATGTCGGGGAAGTTTGTGGCGGCCGAGGACATCAGCGAGGATGATCTGAAGAAACAGGAGCAACAGGAGCAAAAACTGCTGAACGAGTTTGTGCAGGAACAGAACACTACCGAGCGCAAGACGCTGGTTCAGCAGCTGCGCGAGAACAGACAGCGCAAGTACAAGGAGTACAAGGAGAACCTGGAGGCGACGAACTCGCTGCATAAGTTGAAGAGCAGAGATATGGAGTATTACAGCCAGCTAGAGGCGGCGAAACTGGACCGGTTGCGTGACGAGGCGTTGCATGAGAGCAAGGAGCTCGACGAGTTCAGACGCAAACGGCTGCGGGTGCAATCAGCGGAGGAGAGCGAATTGGACGTGGAAGAGGCTGTTATTGCGAGGAAAACGCCATTGGGGGGCGTCAAGGTGGTCAAGAGGCGACGGGAGGTGAAGGTGGAGGAGGAACGGAGCGTTCCCGGTGGTGTTGAGGAGGAGATCAAGGAAACCAAGGCGTTGGACTTGGGGTATTCTTCAGACTAGTGGTGCAGGGATGTTTTGACGATTTTGTGTGTGTGTGTGTTTTTTCTTTTTTGTCTTGCAAGAGTTTGTCTGAATTTTTCAAACTCGACAAAAAAAAAAAAAAAGAGAGCCACTTTGACAAGACATTACAATTCGTGGTATACACAACAGTGCCGCGATGTTCTTCACAACGCTTATAAGACCGGTTATGCAGACCGCGGCTGCGTGGACGCAGGTTCTGCCATCGCAAACAAGATTCCTGTCCAAGACACACAGAGCAGCCTACAAGAGATGGAGAAAGACTGCCGAGGGATACAAGCGGGGCAAGCAAGGTCGGAAGCACGGGAATGCTGGGTTTTCTGATCGTGTTTTGAGCAAGCGGAGTGGTACTGCTTATTCTACGCCGCAGCAGTCGCGTCAGCTGAAGAGACTGATGCCTTACCTTTGATCACGTGTGACAAGCGGGTCGAGTGACGCGCGGAGCGAGCGGAGCGAGCGGTTTGCAGTGGCCAGCGCAGCTCGCTCCTCTACCGAGACAATCAACCGGATTCTGTATATATAATGAAACCACTTCTGCAATATGAAATTTGAGATGTAATTATTTAGCGTCGATCGACGCGACGTCCAAAGTCTTGTACAGTATATTTTATCAGATGATCTATTAAGTCTTTGTCGATTGTGGCGACAACTTGCGTTGGCTGAGCACTGGGAAAGACTGTAGAGCTTTCCCGCCGTGGAAACGAGGTTTTCACTTTTTTGCACCCGCTGTTTCGCCTTGCTCGACAGTGAGATCGCTCTGCTCGCTCCACTCACCCGTCTCCCCTCTCACAAACCTCGATGTTGGGAAGTAGTGATAGTTCACCTTCAAGGTCTGTGCAAACGGAACGGCGTCGAACGAAACAATGCGGATCTTGCAATACGACGAGTCTTTGATGGCGCTCACAACCTTCAAGAACTCGTCGAGAGTTGGCGTCGGCTGCTCGTTCACGTGCGTGATGAAGTTGGTGACGCCAATCGTGTAGAACCGCGACGGAGATCCCTGTGTCATGGACGTGCAGTACACTCCGGACGGAAGCTGCTTGATCACCTGACGAACGCCGTGGTGCGGCTCCTGGAGAACCGCTCCGCACCACGACACCATCTGGGTCGTGATGAGGTCCTGGCTGTTGGACAGGGCGACGCGAACGTCGATCGTCTTTTTGTGGCGCACCACTGTGAAAAGCAGCTCCGTTTCGCCGGGCTTGAGAGTCTGGATCGCGCGGTCAACGTCCCGGAACCGCGTGATTAGCTCGCCGTTCACGCTCAGCACAATGTCGCCGTGCTCCAGCGCGCACGCGGGGCGGTTGTCGCGGTTGATGCTGATCTTCGCCGTGGACAGGAATTGCAAGTTGTCGGACCCGGAATCCTCGATTCGCGAGATCCACTCCTCAGGAACACCGTTCACACGCGCAGTGAGAATCGGAATCGTGGTGAACTCCACGTCGAGCAACTTCAGCCCAGCCGACCCGGCCTGCAGCCCGCCAGGCCCGCCAAGCCCGAGCCCACGAAGCTCGCCCAGCACGTCCACCACGTCCAGACCCATCGAGTACACCTTCTCCTCGTCTCCGTCAAAACACAGCCAGAAAGCACGTATGGTTCCGTCGGGCGAGCACAAAACTCCCGAACCGCACTGCTGGCCCAGCGTCGAGTCCACGAGCACCGCCTCGAGATTGGTCGCCTTGAACCGCGGCGAGTTCGCGTTTGTTGGAAGGTTCACCACGGTCACGTCAGACACCTTCGTCTCGTCCACCACCGCACGCAGGCTCTTGTTGTAGCCAACAAACCGAACCTGCTCTCCGCGCTCGAGCGGCTTGTCGCCAAACCGCGGCGTCTGCACAGGAGCAACAACCAGCGCCGGGTCGTACTGAACCACCGCATAGCCCTTGGTTGGGTGCAGGAAAACCACCTTGGCCGGAACCAAAACCGACTCGGCCACCGTCACCGTCACGTCCACGAGATCGTGCGGAACGCAGTGCCGCGACGTGAGCACGTAGCCGCGCGCCGCGTCAATCACCACGCCGTAAACCTTGCGCGCGTGGCCCGAGAACGAGTCCAGTGGGACCGGCACCGTGGCGTGGCAGAGCGCAAACGAACGGTCCAGCTCGCGCAGAGCCTGGTCGCTCGTGGGCAGCCCGACAAAACGGGCCTTTTTCGGAAGCACAGGCAGTGGCGGCAGAGGCTTGTCCTGGAGGTCTGTGAAGTCCCACAGACCGGACTCGTCGTTACGCGTGGCGAGCCGGAACGACGAGCTCCAGTGACGGTCGATGTGCACCAGGCGGAAGTGCGGCACGTGCAGGTCGGTCACGTGCCGGAACTTGACGGTCACGTGCGCCTTGTCTGGAATCAGCTTCATAACCTCGACAAACTCGTCGAGCGTGCGTGTCTCGCGGTCGTCCACCGCGTCGATGAGCCAGCCGTTCTGCACGTTGTTTCCGAGCACGAACGAGCCCGCCGCGTTGCTGACGTAAACGCCGCGCACAGGCACCGCGTAGATCCGTGCGAGCTGGTAACTGAGCTCGTTGAACGTGGCTCCACACACGCTCACGTACCGGCTCGGGGTGATTCTGTGCAGATCGTCCACGACGCACTCGACGGTGAGGTCGTTACCGCCTCTCTGCACCACGACTTGCACGGTTTGGCCCACGTTGGCGTCCAGGATGTCGTCAACCTTGATGAAAGTATCGATCAGAACCCCGTTCACCGACACGAGACAGTCTCCTTCCTTAATGAGTCCGTCGGCTGGACCCTCTGGCAGAGTCACGGCGGACACGAGCAGGCCGTTCAGGCTCGGGAACGTCTCACGCATGGTTTTTTCGGTGTCTGCTCTGAGTCCGAGCCGACGGCACTTGTCGAACGGCTCCAGCAGCCATTGGACCTGGATTGTTCCACGCGTGACGGGCTCGTTGCTCTGGATGCAGCGCAGGGCGCGCAGCACGCGGTAAACGGGCAGGAAGAAGTCGGTTGAGGACTCTGTGCTGCCTCCCGCCTGTAGTGCCACCGCGTAGCCGTCCACGTTGACGACAGGGGACCCGGAGGAACCGCCCGACGCGGACGCGGCGGCCTGGATGTACTCGGTGTTGAAGTCGTTGTAGGAGTTGGTGCCGTAATCTGGTGCGTTTCTGTCGAGTCTCGAGATGAAACCGGCGAGGATCGACAATTTTTCACCCGAGTCGTTTCCGATCACGCGGATCTCGCACCCAACTTTGGCTAGGTCTGGCCGGAGCTCGAGCTCGCGCACCTCCATGTACTTGACGTCGCTGGGCTCAAACTTGAGGAATCCAAAGTCGTGGACAGGGTCGCGGTAGATCGGCCGAACCTCGCACTCCTCGTGGTTGTCGAACACTGCGTAACCGACAAACGGCCCGGGGCCGACAACGTGACGGTTTGTGAGAATGATTCCGCGCTCGGCGTCCACAACGAACCCGGTCGCCTCGCTGCACAGAGCGCTTTCGGTGTCAAAGTTCGCCACCTGCGAAAAGTGGATCGACACAACACACTTCACAACGCGCTCGACTGTCTGTTGCCAGCGGTGCGGCTCGGCCGTCGCAGTGGCGACGCCGGCGGCCTCGAGAGAGTACTCGATGGCATCGTCCTCGCTGTCGCTGCCCGAAAATGCAGACGATTCCACGTCCGCGGGGGCGGCCGCGTCTGCGCGTGTGTCTGGGAGCAGATCGTCTTCTGCGGTCCGCTTTTGCGGGAGAATGGAAGAGAAATGCATGGATGTGGGGTGAAGAGATGGAGGTATTGGAGAGGGAGAAGGGGAGATGATCTGAAAAGTTTGAAAACTAAAAAAAAATTCGTGCAGGGCGAGGATTTTTTTTAGCGACGAGCGACGAGCGACGATCGACGAACGCCGAACCGACTAACGACGTGCGCAGCGACGTGTGAGCAGCAACAAGCACAGGGCAACATGGCAAGCAACGGCTGAGCGATTCCTTCCACCCTTGCTGCCCAATCTGTCTCGGGCTCCCATCCACAGTGCCTGCTCCTCCTAACTCATCACACCTCGCACCGACCAGACACCTCGCACCTCTGGAGCTGGAATATGGTAGCAGGAACCTAGAAGCCCATACACTTGGTTGGCTGTACCAGCACGCTGGATGCGAGCTTGAGCAGTGGGGCGCGTTTCAGAGCTTTGGAGTTATCCGATAGACTTATTAAACTTTTGAGTATTTAAATAATGACACAACGTAAATGTGGTACAGTGAAATACCTCGTTACTCAAACCACCTTGAAGTAACAAACATCTTCTCCAATAAACGAATTACACGACGGAATCCCAAAAGGAAACTTCAGCTCACCCTGCAAGTTCAGATCCCGAATCCACTTGCAATCTCCGCAAAGAGTCTCCACCAACTTTAGCCACTCCAACAACTCTGGCAGCTTCAACCCCCCGTTCTGCAGCACCAGTAGATTCCGAATAAACCGCGCCCGGAACCCCAGTTCCCGCTCAACTTTGTCCCGGTTGATTTTGCAATACACTATTGAAACCAGTCCGCACAAAAGCCCCCACGGGTTCTTGGTTCGGTAGTAATAGTCCGCGTAAGTGTTGAGAATGTTCTTTGTCAGCTCCTCGGGAATGTAAAACTTGTTGCAGAACGACACCAGATGCGCAGACGAAATGATCGAGTCGTTGTAAACAGACCTCTCCGCGTACGACTTCACCTTGTGGCCCTTTTTACGCCCTCTTTTCAGGGGCTGCGCCGCGCTTTGCTGGTCCAGCAGCTCGTTCTTCTCCTCCGCTGCAGCCAGCAGCTGGTCCCGGATCGACGAGCCGCTCAGCGGTTTGTCAGCCTCCTGAATCGCGTCGCTCAACCCTGTTGTTCGCGTCCTGGAAGGTGTAGACTCGGGCGTTGCCAGTGCGTTCATGTCCAGTTTTCTCGCACTCCCATCCAGAGAAGCGCCCTTGCGGCCGGGAGTCGTGCGCGGCGTCGCCAATTGCACAGTTCTCTTGCGTGTCGGTGTTTCCAGCGCAGCGTCATCGGCAACAGCACGCCGCCGTTTCACGGGACTCGGACTGCTCACGAGCCGGCTCTTAAACTCGGCCACCAGCGACCGAATCCGCCGCTTCGGGACGGGAATCTTGTTCAAGTTCAGCTCCGGCAGCTCCAGAATGTGCTCGTACTTTTCCACCGTGATGTAGCAACAGATGTGGCACCGGGCGACCTCTGTTTGGGACGGCATTGGACAGTTGGTTTTGGAGGATAGATACAGCATGTTGGCATAATCCACCAATTCCCGCGGGTACGGCTCGGGCTGTGTTGGGATTATGTCCCTGAGAGCGTTGAGGACAAATTGGTTCGACATTGCTGGTTGGCTGACACCAAAAAGACAGGTAGGTGATCTGGAGAGATCACGGTGGTGTTTTAAACATGGTCAAAAACCAGCCCTCCTGAAAATTTCCTGTTTGGGCCTAAATTAAATATTTTTTTCAGAATACATCCTTGCACGGACTAAATTTCTGCCAAAGTTACAACAGGGCGACTACTCACTAAGAGCAAAAAAAAACACACAATCCTAGAATACATGGATATTTGTTATTGGAGGATTACAACAACCACAAATAACCCTCCATAGTTACTGCCACCCCCGCACCCATCATGTCCGTTTTGTTCCAGTCCAGACGCCTCGGTCTGGGAATGCTTTCCGCGCCCTCCGCAAGACTGCTGCACTCGGGCCGTGTCCTGCACAACAAAAGTCCTGTCTCCATAGTCAACCAAATCATTGAGGACTCCACTAACCAGAAGGAACTCATCAGCGGCGCTCCCGCCGAGCTGTCCACGCCAAACACCAGACTCGTGCGGATCTACAAGGAGGCAAAACCAGCAACCCAATCGGGCTACCACAACACCAAATACTGGAAAATTGACTGGGACGTCACTGGCAGAGGCGACAGATGGGAAAACGACCTGATTGGCTACCAATCGTCTAGCGACTACATGCAAGGGACCCGGCTCAATTTCGAGGACAAGGAAAGCGCCATCAATTTTGCCTCCGGCCAAGGCTGGGACTACTACATTCAGGAGCCAAAGACAAGAAAGTTCAAGAAGAAAGATTACTCTTCAAACTTCTTCCATTCCGCTGGGCCATTGAAATTTATCAGAACCAAATGAGGTTTTTCACTGCCTACTTATTTATTTATTTATTTATTTATTTTATTGATTACACTAGAAATGGATCAACGTAAGTCAAAACAGAAGAGGCATGGCTAACAAGAAATATGTACAGAGTGACAAAACATAAACAACAAGAAAGAAATTACTCTCTTGTTCAACCTCCATCTAGTTCACTTACCCTCTCAGATACGTCTCTTCAAAGATTGATACCGGCATTTCTCATAATCTCCTCAACTTTTTTGCTCAAAACAGCGTCCTGCTTGATCTTGAGCTGCATCTTGGAGGCCTCCATCAAAGAAATGGCCTGAGTTCTGTCCTCGTTGGTTCTCGAGAGCACACACGCCTCCTTGAAAAGCTTGATGGCCTCCTCCACCTTCTGTTGCTGCAGGTAGACTTGTCCCAAGTTGATTCTCGCAACCTCGGATTTTGGATCGAGAGCGCACGCTTTGCTCAACACATTCACACACTCTTCAATGTCGCCGGATCTCTGGTGGATCGCAGACTTGTTGATCAATGGCAGACATCCAATGTTGAACGATGGCAGAGCCTCCTGCAGTCTAGCGGCGGTGTCAAACTGCTTCGCCGCACCGGTCAGATCCTGCTTGTCGAACAGAATCTCTCCGTAGTAGTTTGGAATCTCTGGCGAAGTTGGGAACTTGGTCTTGGCAGCCTTGAACAACTCGTCACAGTTCTTGGTCTCGCCCTGTCTGTATGCGATGCATGCCAGCTGGATGTATGCATAAACGTTATCCTTGCTGAGCTCCTTGGCCTTCTCAAAGTTGGCCTTGGCCTTCGAAAGGTCGCCCATCAGGTAGTAGATCTGGCCGTAATGGTAGTAGATGTCCGAGTCTTCTGGGTTCAGCTTGATGGCTTTCAGGAACTCAGCCTCCGAGGAGATGTAGTCGCCTCTGTCGGCGTTGATCAGACCGAGAATCACGTGGGTTCTTGGTCTGGCGTTCAGAGTCAGTGCCTGGTCCAAATGGACAACGGCAGATGAAATTTCAGTCTTCAAAAAGTCGTAAGCTCCCTTGTATTCGTAGATGAGGGCGGCAATGGTGTTGTCAGTCTTGGATGGCTCGGCCTCGAGGGCAGCCACGGCCTGGTTGAACAAAACGTCCGCCTCCTGGTAACCCTCGTTGGTGTCGGCGGCCATCTTGTTGAGTGCCTGGACAAAGAACAGCGAGGCGCTGCCTGGCTCGTATTTCGACTCGTCAAGGTCGATGGACTCCTTGCGGAACGCACCGAAGAACGACGACAGCGACGAGGACGATGGCAGCTCCTTTGGAAGGTTAGAGTACTCCTCCTCGTTGATCTTGGTCGACAGCTTCTTCAGCACTCTCTCGAGCGAGGTCTCGTTCGATCTGTCGGTGAACCCACCATAAATGGTGAGAGCAGTCAGGTCAAACATGGCCTCGTCGTACTTCTCAATGTTCTCGTACGCGTGTGCTCTTCTGAGCAGACATTTGGAGTAATCTGGGCTGATCTCAAGCGCCTTGGTGCAGTCCTCGATCGACTTCTCGTTGTCGCCGAGCGCGGAGTAGCACGCAGCTCTGTTGGCGTAGAAAACAGGATCCACCTTGCACGTGATCGCGCTGGTGTAGCACGTGATCGCAGTGTCAAAGTCCTTCTTCTTGAAGAAGCTGTTTCCCGCCTCTTTCAAAGACAAGGCCCACTTCTCCTTGTCCTCGGAGCTCAGCTTAGCAGCAGTCGCCGCGGTCACCTCCGGCAAACCGGTCTCCTTGTTGATAGCAAAATCGTCAGAAGGCCACTCCTGTGACACAACGGAACCGCCTTCCTCGGCGCTCTTCTTCTTCTTCTTCGACTTTGACTTCTTCTTCTTCGATTTAGACTCCTGCTCCACAACCGCGCTGTTTTGCTGGCTCAAGTAGTACGCCAGTCCAGCCACAGAACTGGCACCGACCACCGCGGTAACGGCGATCGCCACCTTGTGGCTCGACACAAATCTTGACAAGGACGATTCAGACATTCTGTGCGGCCCTTTTATGCTGGGTTCAAAGGGTTAAGCTGTGTGGTCACCTGATTCGAAAACACGCGATGTCTCGGTGTTTTGTTTTGCAGTCGTACCGTGTGCTCAGAGTTCCTGCTTTTAGGTCCTATTCGGGTCTCACGCTCTGTGCACAAAATCATTGTAATTTTTCATTCACCGCTACCAAAACTTTTTCTTCCCTTTCCGGAGCAAACATACAGCGCGTGCACAGTGCGCGCCACTTGTGCGACTGTTTCACCTCTTTTCCGGCTGTGCAATGCGGATTTTTTTTTTCCTTCTCTCTTCTCCCCTCCCCTTGTCTCCTTGTTTCTTCTTCCCCAACATTTAAACATCAAAAAATTTCTCGAGAAAATCCAACCGTGCGGCTCGAAACCCGTGCCATTATAAATACTCTGCAACGTCCGCTGCTCCACAAAGCCTTGTTGGATGTCTCTCCGCCCGCTCAGCCTTCGAGCTCTGTCTTGTCGATCTCTTTGCTCAAATGAAACTCAACAACATCAACAGCAAACTCGTCTCCTCACTAGTAGCGGCGTATCAGTCGATATCGCACATCAAAAAGCCGCTCGCAACAACCTCCAAGCTTGACACCGCTCATGAATCAGACCTACAGACATCTTCAACAGCACCTGCTTCATCCTACAGAGCTTCGACGCCCCCTTCGGGTGTCCCGCTCTCCAAAATACTCAGCAACACCTTCCCCCTTCCCGTCGCGGTCTCTTTCCAGCACTATCTCCGAAGACGCCAGCTAGACCTGATTCAGAACGACCTTTTGCAAACGCTCTCGTTTTACCCGGACCCAACACCAAAGCACACCGCTCAGGTGCTGAAAACACAAATCGACGAGCGCGGAAACTACATAAACGAGTTCTACATCGCACCAACAAACCCGTCCCCTGACGACAAACACGTTGTCTTCATCCACGGCTACGGAGCAGGATTAGGCTTCTTCATCAAAAATTTACAGGCTCTTGCCAACGCCAGACCCAACTGGCATATACATGCCATCGATTTGCTCGGCTACGGTTGCTCATCCCGGCCTAAATTCCCCCACCACATCCCGTATTCAGACTACGAAAAAGTTGAAAGCCTCTTTGTAGAGTCGCTCAAAAGCTGGTTCGACAAGCGCGGACTCTCGCAAACTAACACCATGGTGGTCGCTCATTCCATGGGAGCTTACCTCTCGTCGCTGACGAATTTCAAATACCCTCACCTTTTCAAAAAATTGCTCTTGGTGTCCCCAGCAGGAATCTTCAGCTCCCGTGTTCCTCAAATTCCACCTTGGTTCTGCAAACTATGGAACAAAAACGTCTCGCCGTTTTCCCTGGTGCGCAATTCTGGACCTTTCGGCTCCTATTTCGTTTCCGGCTGGACTCACAGACGTTTTTCAAAGGACAACAGCGTTCTTAACGTCCATGAACAGGAACTCATGCACACCTACACTTACGCTATCTTCAACGCTAGAGGCTCCGGAGAGTACATGCTCAACTACATGCTGGCTCCAGGCGGTGTTCCCCGCAACCCGCTGCTCCACCGCATTCACAACTTGAGCTGCGACACCGTCTGGTACTACGGTAGCCACGATTGGATGGACAAATCGGGCGGATCGCAGGCCTGCAAAATACTCAAGGCTAAAGGTTTGAAGGCCAAAATGTTGGAGGTCAAAGACAGTGGCCACCACATCTACCTCGACAACTTCAACACGTTCAACGATCTCGTGGTGGGCGAAATGGATACATTCGCCCCGGTGCAGTGAAAAATCGTCATTAATTAAGGGGATTATATAATAGAAAAAAAGACAAACAAATTTAAAAGATAGAAAAAAAAAACACAGTAATCATCAATCAACCAGGGGGATAATGAACTCGATGAGCAAAAAATCTTGAATCTTCATCTCAATTCTTTCCATACAAAGCATCCACCTTTCCTTGGACACTCTTGAGGATATCCTTTCTCTTCAACTTCTGAGCACTGGTCACAAAACCATTCTCAGGAGTCCACTCCTCATCAACCAAAACAGTACCTTCAATCAGCTCAATACCAGCCAATCCCTGGCTCTTACCAGTCTGAACAAGACTCTTGGTGTATTCGTTGCTGATCTTTTTGTTGTCAACCACAGACGACAAATCCACTTCATCCTTGCTGGCAGCAAGTCCCAACTTGACAGCCAATTCCTTGATAGCATTCTCGTTTGGAACAACAATTGCAACCGGCTTCACCTTATTCTCGTCCGCATAACAACAAACGTTCGCAACCAATCCGTTAGATCTGTAAACAGCCTCCAGCTTCTCCAAAGCAATGTATTCACCGTTCTGGGTCTTCACCAAATTCTTCTTTCTGTCAATCAGCTTCAATTGACCGGTCGAAGTCCACTCACCAATGTCACCAGTAGAGAACCAGCCTTCTTCGTAACAAAATGCATTTTTGGTCTCCTCAGTGTTTTTGTAGTATTCTTTGGTCACAGGCAGTCCATGGATCAACACTTCACCTTGGTTGTTCGAGGCGTAGTAGCCAGCCTCAGGAACATCAATCAGTTTGACAGTGACGGATCCCAACAAAGCACCAGGAACTCCATATTCAAAGTGGTCTGGGTCGGTGATACACGTGTTGGCGACAGTCTCAGTCAAACCATAACCAATCAACAAAGGCGCAATGGTGTTGGTAATGAAAACTTGTGTGCTCATGGAGATTGGCGAACCACCGTTTAATAGGATTCTCAGACATCCACCAGTGGCAGCCTTGATCTTCTTGAAAATGAACGTGTCAATCAGGGAAGGCACACCAGGGATGTAAAACTTTTTGCAGGCCAGCTTGGCTTTGTAAGCAGCCCAAAACACCTTTTGAGTGGTAGCTGGTTGTTTCTCAACCTGAGCAATGATACCCTTTTTGACACTTTCCCACACAGCAGCCACACCAACCATCACCGTTGGCTTGAAAGTCTTCATGTCACCTTCGCAGTTCTTCGTCGAGGCATCTGTCAAGGTCTTCACAGTGGCATAACCAGCGGTGGCACCCCACGAGAAGCAAATCAGCTCGAATGCAAGCTCAAAAATGTGTGCAAGAGGCAAAAACGTAATCACACGGTCGTTCTTGCCTATAAGCGTGCTAGGGACAATGCTGTTCACACCACCCAGACCGGAAACAATGTTTTCATGAGTCAGAACCACACCTTTTGGAGTGCCGGTAGAGCCAGAAGTGTACATGATACACGAAACACCTTCTGGCTGGGCTGGATGTGGTGGGATGTCAGTATTTTCGTTACCGAGCTTGACGACATCATCGTAGGAAAGGATTTCAATGTCTGGTCTGACCTCCTTAATCTTGTCGTAAGCATCCTTTGCGTTTTTGTACAGTCTTCCCTGTCCTCTCTGGTCTTCTGGATCCAATGGGGAACCGTGGATGATGTATCTCACGGTCTTGGCCTTTTGGAGGGGGTTGATCAGCTTGACGAGCAAATCGTTATCTGTGAAAACACCAACAGATTCGGTTTCAACCAGCGAGTGAGTGAGACCTTCTTCACCAAGGGTGTCGTAGGCAGTAACCACCGGGATGGCCTGGCTCTGCGCTGCAAGGAAAGTTCTCATCCATTTTGCCGAGGTAGAGGCGAAAATGTGCAATCTGTCGGTATTACCTGGAGCAACTCCGAGTTTCACCAAACCTCTTCCATAGGCGTCAGCAATGTCTTGCAATTCGCCGAAAGAGATATGCTTGTAATCCGAGAGCTCAAAGTAGGCCCACTCCTTGTCAACCTCAACGGTCTCACCGTTCACCACCTTCTTGATTTTTTTAGTCTCAAAGTGGAGCTCCGTAAGGTCTCTGGAAGCCTGAGCTGATGAGTCTCTACCGTGTTTGGTGACACACTCATTGAAGTATTCGTAGACTGTGGTGCACTTGAAGCCTTCGGGCCGGGTGACGGCACCGTCTTTAGCCTTGTAAAACCGTCTTGGAGCGGTTTCTCCCTTCTTTGCCTCTCCGACAGGGACGTTCACTTGAAACACCATTTTGAAGACGCTGTTTATCTGTGTATTCAGAATAAGAGAAAGATGAAATCCAATTGTAACTTTCGAAAAAAATCAACTCCCAGTTTTGAAGGCAAAGAAAGAGGGGCAAAAAAAAAAGCGATTCAAGCAGAACCAGCCAAAGCAACAAGGTAATGAGCCAAAAAATTATCCCAAAAAAAAAACATAACTCATCTCGGCCCGCTGAAACAGATTAAGCACGTCAAGACCGAAAGTTTCCGACTCCCTTCCCCTGCCGCAACTCCCGGGCCGTAAACGTCATCAGGGGCGGCTCCGGAATCTCTATCGGTGCACTTGCCCGCCGTGCTTGTGTTGCTCCACGCTTACGCCGAATTCTACGCCCTTCCGAGCTAATGTTGGGCCTGGTGCATGCTGAGGGAAAATATCCCAACAATCCGAGAAGCGCGCACGAGCAAGGAATCTATCGACGCGACGATCGACTCAAAGCATTTTTTTTTTACCCCCCTCTCTCCTGATTCTGCTCCACCATCTGCCCCTCTTTTGAAGACTGTCTCGAAATCATGTTGTGACCGAACACTGATGACCTTTCAAATTTACAGGCACCCAACAAACCGAACCCACGGTGCGAGCCCAAGAGATGTTATATATATATAAATTCGTAACAAACGTGGGCATTACACTTTGGGCACAGAAGCATTTTTTCGCATGTGATAATCGACCAAATTCATCGTTTGTCATAAATAGTTTTTTTATTGTTCTGTACTTGCCTATAATTTAGCGAGCCTCGCCAAGCTAACGAAGTTGCTGATCCACAGCTTCAAGCTGCTCTATCAGGTGTTGAGTGCATCCAAATCGCTGGATCGTGCCCTGTGTCAAGTCGTTGCGTTCCACATCCACCACCGTCACACTCGTGTTGTGTGGCACACGCAAATCGTCACCTGCCAACCCTTTCCCCAGCGAATAACCAGCCTCAGAATATAGGTAGCCAGATAAAGCCGTAATCACTCCACCGTGTGTGCACACCACAACGTTGCGGTGCCCTGTTTCTGCGGCCTCTGTCAAAATTCTATCCCACTCCCGTGTAAGACGCGAAAGAAGTTCTTTACGCGTTTCACCTTTATTGCGAAAATCGTCTCCGTATTGCTCCAAAGCATCTTTGAGAAACATTCCTTCCACAGGCCCCATATTCCGCTCTCTCCAGTCGCTCGACGTGCGGATAACATAATTAGGCTTGGTCTTGTGAAATGCAGTGATCTCCCCAACAGTCTGGACACATCTAGTTAGATCCGACGTGACAAACTGGTCGATTTCCAGGTCTTTAAATCGCTGTCCAACCAGCTTTGCCTGTTCCAAACCCTTATCATTGAGGGGCACGTCCTTGTGGCCTTGTAGAATCTTCTGTTGGTTCCACGGTGTTTGTCCATGGCGCACGATGAGCACACGCACTTTACTGTCGTCTGTATTCTGCAGTTCCTCAACTGTCATTATTGCCTATAAATGGTGTTAAATTTGTCCCGATAACACCACATCTTTCTTATCTACGGCATTTTCAAACGTATCTGCGACTGAAACAAAAAAAAATTAGGCAGATGGATCTAAACTTTTTTTTAGGTTTTGGCACAAATGTGCGGGCTTCAAATGTTACCCGGCTCTCTCTTTTTTTTTTCACTCTTCCTTGAATGAAAAAAAAAACCATCATCGAGGGGAACATCGTCTGTACAGAAAAAGATACCTTCCTCCCTTCAAACAGTATCACACCATCGAAGCTCACCCGCCGCAATGCTATCGATAACAACACGCTCGCTCCGGCAAAGTCGGACGTTCTCCAGCTCTGCCAGCAGCCTGTCGATTCTCGACTACTTTAAATTTTACAACAAGAACCAACAAGAACCAGTCAAAGCCGCCAGAGACACCTCAGAGGTGATTAAAGAGATTGAAAATAAGGAAAAAGATGTGGAGCTCAAGCCAAAGATCGAAATTCTCGGAAAAAGAAACCCAAGAGTCGCCGACAAGCAGCAAGTGCTTGAAAACTTGAATGGATTCGTCATCCATAGATGGATCCCAGAAGAAAACAGGTATTCCAAAAGAATCCAGAACTCAGAAAACAAACAACAGCAATATGCAGCCATCATTAGTGAAATGCTCACGGAAATCTACTCGTTCAACTTTGCTGCAGAGCCAGTGGAATTTTCACAGATTAAGTTGGACAACCTGGTGAAAAGATTTGAGATTTTGAAACAGGTTCAAATGAAGTTTGGAATCACCATTCCGGACATTAAGCTCTCACAACTGGAAACGTTTGCGCATGTTGAGAAGTATCTCGTTGAGCAGCTCGATCCATCCAGAGTGCATGTTAGCGAGAAGGTGCCCGACGCTGTTCACTTTGATCCTCAGGAGTTCGAAGGCTCCAATATTAGCGTGGGCAAGTGGGTGTTTGAGAAGCAGAAGGCCAAGGAGTTCAAGAAGGTGTTGAGAAAGGCCAACGTTCTGGAAAAACAGGAGTTTGACAACTACCAGAAGGAGCACCGGGTGTAAGATTATAGAGAATTTGTGGCTCTTGTAAATATTTCAAATCATCATCATCGAGTATCTGGAAAAAATATCATTAAAAAAAGAATCAATCACTATAGAGGTATTAAAAGAAATATAAGTCACATCCTGCTCATTTCCTAGAGAGAGTGAAGGCCACGACGATCGACGCAGCCAGCGCAAAAAGGGCTCCAGGAAGCAGTAAATCCCGAACAAATTCGTTGGTAGCGGCAGAGTCAGTGCCAACAGGCTTAGTTTTGGTGGCCGCCAGCACAGACGCAGGGTCAATCGACTCGTCAGAGTGGTGCACCAAAAGATCAATCTTGTCCTTGTTCAGTCCCGTAAGCAAGTGCACGCAATCTTTAAGATCCTGGTCCGATGTGAGAGCAACAAGATCCCCTTCGTCGTCGATATATGAGATGGCAAACTGTTCCACAGCCTCCAGTTGTTCGATATCCGGGTTCAAGAGGGTCTTGAGCTCCTGTTTCGTGAATTTGGACTCGATCAACTCTCTCAGAACCAAAATTCCCTCGCTTGGTCTCGAACTGATCCGGTGCGTCCTTCCTTGCGGAGACTTGAACTTAAACACGAACAGCTCCTCGAAATCAATCTCCACCGGTGCAGACTTGATTGCTGCGGACGAGGCGTCCTGAGCACCCGCGAACGAGATCGAATCCGATGGTTTGACCACATCGCCCGTGGAAACGTTGAATTGCGCTAACTCCGACTGAGTCACATCGCCTAATGTGTTGCTGCCGATTGAGTGCAGCGAGGCCGTGTCATTGTCGAGCGAGGTCCAGAACTTGTTCCAAGCCGGGCCCTCCTTCTCCTCGGTGGACCCCACGTCCGAGTCGCCTGAGTTGATCATCTGAATCGACTGGATCTGGTTCAATGTGTGGTACGTCAGCTTGAGCACATCGACAACGGCCACAATTTCGCTGGATTCGTCGTCCACCACAGGCAGATTGAGGTATCTACCTTCAAACATCTGTCTCAAGGCCTGATGGATTGAGGCGCTCGCCAAAGTGTAGGACGGTTTTGGAGTCATCACCCGGATCACCGAGCACGACTTTGGCTCAATCCCAGCAGCAATCACTCTCAGAACAATGTCCTTGGATGTAAAGATACCAGTGACCTCGTCGTTGTTCTTGGCGTCCTTGACCAAAACAGCCGTGGTTCTGTTCTCCTTCATCAGCAATGCGGCGTCGCAAACAGACGTTTTGATGTCGCAGCACACGGGCACAGTGGCATCTGTGAGAACAGAGCTCAAGGTAGGTCCGTTCACAAGGTTTCTGAGGTTCTCAAAATACCTGATCACGTGCAGTGGCTGGTTTGCTGCGCCGCCGAGCTCTTCACTCACTCCTTCCATGGCATCGTACAACTTTTTCGAGCTCTCGTACATTCTTTCGAGCTTCGTCATGGCCTCGTTGTAACATTTGGTGATGTCGAGAACACCAATGATTTGGTTCTCGTCGTTCACCACAGGCAGGTGTCTGAAGCCCTTGTTCACCATGAGCGAGAGGGCTTCAGACGCAAGAGTGGACACTTTGGCGCACATTGGACTTGGAGTCATGATCTGGTCGATCGTTGTTTGGTTGGCATTGAGACCGGAACCAACGATACGGAACGCCAGGTCTTTGGCAGTGAAAATACCCGTGAGCAACTGATTGTCATCAACAACAAGAACGCAGTTCTCCTTGGTGACCGACATGAGTTGTGCAGCCTCGTAGACGGTGTTGCCAGGCTTGCAGATGACGGCTTCTGATGGTTTCAAAGACATGACGGTTCCAGGGACAATTCCGCCCGAGTTCTTCGCTCTCTTTGAAGGCGAACCAAGATTTGATCCCAGGGAAACATTTGTCTTCTTTCTGAGGTCATTTTCAATCTTTTTTCTGATCTGGTCGTCTCTCTTGGACTGTCTTTTTCTGGTGGATTCAAGGAGATCAATGCCTCCAGAAAGATTTCCTGACGGCGGATTCGATCCTGGAGTGTTGGAGAGCGACGAGTGGCTCTTACGCGGTGACCGGACGGTGCTGTCTGAAGCCAACATGGTGGTTGTGGTTTTCTGAATAGTGTAGCGCAGAGGAGGTTTGATTGGTGAGGCTGTCTCTTTTTTTTTTTTAATGTTGTTTTAACATGTCGATTTTTTTTTTCTAGCAGTAAACAAAAACAAATTTCCTGATTTGGACGGTTCAATAAATGGCCGTACGCATTAGCCGTGGCGGTGACGGCGGAGGTGGCGATGGGTGTGGCGGTGGAATTCGCGCTGATTTTCTGACAGCACTCGCGAGGGCTGTGAAGAGGAGCGAAAAAAGATGGGGCGGCGGCCGCAGGGGGTGTGAGTGGTGGAGAGGGAGAAGGAGGGGCAAAGCCAAAATGATGTCTTCTTTGATCTCGGTTGATCTTATTTGATCTCTGTTGATCTCGGTTGATTACGCCAGAATCAGGTGACCTCAACAACACGAGACTCGCCTTTATGGTAGCGTACTTCTCGCTGCACGCTGCATGACGTTCGCATGCGTGGTCAGTGAAACACGCTCTTCTGCTCTTGTTCTTGCTCTTGCTCCGGCTTTCAGACCCGCTCTCTATTTGGTAATGGGCTCCGCGGCTCCCGTGCTGGAGGGAAAAAAAAACGTTTCAACGGCCCCGGTGCTCGGATCTAAACCCGGATCAGAAAAACTCGGAACAACAACCTTCCGGCTACCTGAAAGTAGGGGCGCAGCCCAAACAAGGGAAGTGTCAACGGCTCAGTTACCAAACGATTGGCACGATTGGCGCGTCCGCTGATATCCATGCATCGGGGCTTGGTTTCACCGAAGACCCTGCTCCGCTCTCTCGGTACTACCAAACCACAAATCTTAGTCAGATGCTTGGCTGCCAGGGTAGAATTTATTTTTTTTTTGCTCGCGGTGGCCCGTGCCCTGTCAAATTGCTTATAAATGAATCACACCGAGGTCGTGCGCACCACAAAGAGAATCGGTGGAGAAGGCTTCGGCCGATCTCAATGAGCTTCTAGAGCTCTGCTTGTCGTTTGTTTACAGCCTGCGATACTTTATCTAATCTATTTGACTCATTTGAAAGATGGTAAAGCAGCCCTCTCTGAACGGCGGCAACAGTAATGACTACAAGAAGCGTTAATGACCGGCAAGGGCCGGACTCCGGCCTGGCGTCAGGCCATGAAGAGGAAGAGCGAAAGCGATCAAAGAGAACGACAAAAGCCTGTGATTTCTGCAGAAACAAAAAGGTCAAGTGCGACGGTCAGACCTTGTGCCAGAACTGTAAGAATCACAAGGTCATTTGCACCTACAATTACGTCTCCAAGAAGCGGTCTATGCCGAAAAGATCTGGCTTGCTGGCTAATCGAGACCAAGCAACAGGAGCCTCTGCAGCCTCTGCAGTGGCATCTCTACGTGGCCGGCAACCAGAGGCCGCTCGCACGCGCATGGCCGTCCCGGAGCGCCGGGGGACTCCGACGGGACGCGGGCGCAAATCGCGTGGACGTGCTCGCCTGAATACGTTTGCAGTCGAGAGCCGTCTGTCCAAGATGGAGGCCATGATGCAAGCTTTGGTGCACAAAATTGCCCCCGATCTTGATTTCGATTCCGGTGATTCTGGCCGTTCGCAGGAGGAGGATACCGAATCCGACGCCGAGGATGCCAATGGGGACGCCGAGGACTACGAGAACGGAATCGAAGTTGGCAACAGCTCGCCGCTATCGCACGAGCACAACGGTTCCAAGCCAATGTTGGACCGCGCAATGAGCGAGCGAGGCGTCAATAAAGGTATGCACCAGGCCACGAAGATCGACGACCGTTTCTTTGGCCCGCACACGGCGTTCTCGATGTTCTCGGCCAAAGGTCTTCGCTGGATGGCCAGCAGAATCAAGGACAAAAAAACCATGATTCCTCTCAAAAGAGTCACGGTCGGTTCGCTCAAGCTCGAGCACGAGTCTATCGCGATTTGGGTGGAGCCTATCAGCACAAATGACCTCAAACCGCTGCCCTCCCGCGAGGTTATTGAATATGTGATGTCCATTTTGCTACCTATTTCGCCGCTCTCCAGCCCGACCGACCTTCTCGAAACCAAGGCAAAGCTCATGCGCTACTGCGACTCGCGTGACGGCATTATCGACGCCAAGTTCACGTTCGCAGAGCTCCTGCTCATGAACAGTACCGTGCTCGTGGCATGTGCCGTGGTAGCTGAGCAGCTCAAGAGCGGCATCTTCCGTCCAGAAGTTGTCACTTTGGAGGCTATGCAAACGATGGAGAAAAATTTGCTCGATAATTGCATCTTCTACTACCACAGAGTCACTTTGGCCGCAGAGGGTGTCACCGGCTTGCAAGGATCGCTGTTCCTTGCGGTTTACACCGACGTTGTTTCATTACTCCAGGTGCCCCAGCTGCTGGTTACGTCAGCGGTCCGTCAGGCACAAGAGCTTGGATTACACCGCGAGGAGAGTTACATCAACCTAAGTTCGCGCGAACGTGAGCGCCGCATCAACCTCTGGTGGAAGTTTTATGTGTTTGACAAAGACATGTGTCTTAAAAGCGGCAAGCCGCCGATTCTCAACGACGTGGACATTTCTGCTCCGCCTATTCCAGGATTCGAAGGTTTATGGTCTTTGCCCCAGGACAGACTTCCCGACGGACGCCACAAAAGAGAGGTTTTGCGCGCCGAAATTCAGACCAAATTGGAGAGTTTGGTGAGACAGCCCCGCGATCTTGCATCGTTTGAGCTCTATGTGAACTACGATCTCTCCACGATCTCTTCCAGAGCGCACAACGAACTGTTTGCAGCCAGAGCACTGAAGGGAAAGACACCCTCGGACATTATAGACCTTATCTCTTCTCTGCTGCATGACATTGAGTGCTGGCGGCTGTGTATTCCAGAGGCGATCAGACCAAGTGTTGACGGATCGTCTTATCTGGAAGGGTTTAAGGATGTTGACATCAAGGACGACAAGATTGCGTGGTTTCAGTTTGTGATCATGGACTACCACCTGAAATATTACTACTTGAAGATGACCATTTCCAAGTTTTTCGTGAGTCTGAACTGGGACATTGACAGCTCAAATGCTGGCCTCAACACACAGCTGTTCGCTGTGGAAAAGGTGAGTCTTGCCGCGACGCGCTCAATTCTGAGTTTCGCCAACCAACAGAATAACCAGGCGTATCGGTACATCTGTTTCAGTATCTTCTACCCTTTCTGTGCGTATCTTGCACTTTTCGCACACACCATTAAGGCTCCATCATCCCCGGACGCCATTGGCGACATCAATCTGCTTTACTCGGCGGCCAAGAACTTCTTCGCCGTAATGGGTGTCAACAAGCCGACACGGTCGCAAAAGTGGGCTCTGATGGATAAAGTCGCTAGAGCATTGCTCTACATGGCCAGCGCGCTGGTGATGGAGTACAATGCTGGTTTAGAGCTGGATTTCGGCGACCTTTTGGACGAGGTGAAGGCCGAGGCCGAGAGCAGCGAAAAGAACTCGAAACGTGTGTCCAATAGATTCTCAGACGGACTGACTCCAAACGTGCGTGGGCCCCAGTTGGCTGTGGACCCCCGAGGACGCCAGCACTCGGGCTCTGAGCGAGGATACCAGCCAATGAGCGCGCTGCAGTCGAATAATGGGAACGGGATGGGCAACTTGGACCAACAGCAGCGTCCACATCCGCCCATCTCTTACGACGGCTTTCCCCCGGGAACAAACAGCTCGCCGATGGAGCAGGAAATCTTCAACCAAATTCTGGACGGGGTCAAAAACGACAATATGACGCCGTACAACTCCGAGGACTCGCTGTTTGATGGTCTCCAGACGGAAGGAGGTTTTCTGTTCCAAAACGTATTTACGATTCCAACCTACATGGGTGAGCTCGACCCCGCCACAGATGTGTTTTCTAACAGCATGCCTGTGGATCTAATGGGAATGTCCAATGGTGACGAGTGACCACGATCGCTGTCCCCTCGCTCACATGTATTTGATTGGCTTTTATGATTATTTTTCCAGCTTTGCTTTGACTTGTGTGTTGTTTTGTAAACTTTACTGATTGTTTTTCCTTCTCTAAACATTGCGCTTTAATTTATATCTCTATCTATAAGAAACTCTACAACTTTGTCTCTTTGACCAGAGCCAAATCGACTCCCGAGCGTGCAGCCCCGTAACCAGCCTGATACCCGTAACCCGCGAGGCCTGTCACGTGAACGAGCTGGCGATTGCCTAGCCTGGTCTCTTTCTCCACCCGCACTCCCCCATCTCTACCCGGTCTGAGTCCGCATGCAACGCGGACGATTTCGGTGTCACGGGCCACGTCCGGCAGCAGAGCAGTGGTTCTCGCAAGAATGTCCTCGGTCTCATGTCCCCAGGTGTCGGCCTCCCAGTTACCCTTCTGGTAATAGCCTCCCAGAACCACCTGGTGGTGGGAATGCGGTCTTGGGATGATGTACGTCACGTCCTTGAGCCCCCATCTCATCACGTTCTGTTGGATATGAGGAGCTCTCGCCACCACCACTTGGCCACGGGCAGGATAAATTTTCTCGTCCTCGGCCCCCTTGAGAAACTTGGCTCCGATTCCCGTGCAATTGAAGACGGTTTTGGTGGTCGTAGACACATACGCCTCGTCCACGTGCTCAATGCGTCGTCTTATGAAAGAAACGCCTTTGGAGATAAGATACTGTTGCAGCTTCACGAGGAAAAGTGGACAGTTGAAGTTCCAGGTGGTGTACTTGATACCGTACTCGACCCCTTTTGGTAATTTTTCTCGCTCGATAACGGTGAAATTTTTTAGATAACTGCGAAGCGAGCGGATTTTTGCTTCCTCAGGAATGTAGTCCCAGTACTCGGTGCTGGGAAACTGGTCGAGTCCACATTGGCTACCAAGCTCCACTCTGAGACATTCCAGACTGGTATAAGTGATCTTGTCGAATCGCAGGGTCTGCTCGTCGTCGGGCGAGATACAAGAGAAGTTCCCGCCGGCCCACGGAGACGTGTAGTTAATGGATTGGTCACCGGGCAAGTACTCTGCAAGCACGGTGATCTGCGAGCCCGCAACATCTCTTTGCAAGAGGTTGAGTGTGGTGTACAGCCCAACGATTCCGCTGCCAATCACAACGTATTTAGTCATTTTGATGTGGGAATTGCAATGAGGAGGAGCAATTCTCAAACTCCTCTGAGTCACAATCAGTAATTTTTTTTTTCTTGGCCTCACAATTTTCACGCGACAAGATCCTCACAAGCGTATGTAATTGAATACGAACATGTGACATTGAGCCTCACATCGGCCCAGCACGCGAACCCGGTTGGACCGTAAGCATTTGTTTTTCATTACAGGCGGTTTGCGTGCACTGGCCCGTCCGAGACCTCGCTGTAGTCACCTCAAGCAGCGGGTTCTTGGCACTGTGTAGTGCCGTGTCTCCCTCGGAGTTTGGCACACTTGTCCTTGCTGCAACATTCCCCATGGTCGTTTGCTCTCCCTGCACTCATTCGGACTCGCTCCTGTCTTCTGTGATCATCTGACATTGCCTCTGCCATTCGACCAACTTGTTGGGTGTGTGTGAATTTATTTCGCAGTGCTGTGCGGCTCAATATCCGGGGTAAAAATATATAAAACACCACAAGGCGCAAAAAAAGGGCTCTACTTTTGTTTGTCTTTCAGTGGCGACTCAAACAGACCCACCAGTCCACCAGACTTCAATGACTGACCTCCAAAACTTCCCAGACAATGTACTTACCAGTGTCGTGGGATATCTCGATACCAGATGCGATCTGGTAAGTCTTGCAAGAACTAGCAGGCTTTTACACCATTATGCGGTTCGCAAAATCTACTCCAATCTCCTTCTTGTCGACGAGGAGCTCAATTTGCTCCCTAAACCGGCCGTGTCGGTTTTCAATGGCTACATTGTACTCCCAGCCACGCAATTCGCTGGATTTCTGCGGTCGCTCACAGAAGATCCGAGCTTGGTCGCACTGATCCACAGATTCTTGATCTGTCCACATAGTAACAAGGTGAGCGGTCTCGAACACCTTGTGGGACTTTTTGTGGAAGTAAAGCTTGCAAACCGTGGGAGTCCGTTTGTTGGCCTCAGAGAGTTCAAACACCTCAAGGAAACATATCCATACAAATTTCTCTACCTCAAGAGAGAGTACCTACGTTCGAAAAATACAAAGACGCGTTTTGTCTCGCAGAACGAAGATGAAGAGCCATACAGCTGTGACTTGGAGAACTCGAGCTCGTTTGTGGCACCGTTACAAAATTATCAGCTCGTGGATGTCAGAGAGCTCAGCGAGATATCTTCTGAAACGAAACACATTTGTTTGAACACTACCAACAGGTACCAAGACTTTGGTTTTCTGCTCACCAATGACCTAATGCATGTTTTTCAAAATCTCAAATCGTTGCACCTATTCAACCCTGAATCTATTGAATTCCTCAATCAAGCGACGTTTCAAAACGTGCAGTTCGAGTCTCTCACAAGACTCTCTCTGAACCTGACCAGTTTTGCACCAATGGAACTGGTTTTTCAAAAAATCCGGTTTCCCTACCTTAGATCGTTTGAGCTTAAGTTCAAGCAAAGCTCGTTCAACTCGGATCAAACGGAGACAAATTTACGGCTAATGGAGCAATTCTCGAAGAACTTTAGTAACCTCAAAGAAATTTCGCTTGTTCATCTGAACTCCAACAATCTCATGAAAAACTCTACTTGGCAAGCCCAGCACACCTTCAAACCGTCAAATTTCTCCTTTTGCGTCCTGGACAACTTACAGGCTTTTGGTAACTGTGGGATCCGGTATTTGAATTTGAGCTTGAACAATTTCTCCATGATGCCACCATTGAGTCTCAACAGCGAAAACATGAAGTCACACTTTATCATTGACCAGCAGTATTTGTTTTCAAAGCTGGCTCTGTTCAAAAAAGTATTGGTGTTTTCGGATTTGGAGACATTAATTATTCCAGACTATTTCTACAATTGGAAGCCATTTATAAAAATGAGCAGCTCCGGCCATGTTTCAATCACGAACACCATGGAACCTTCCCAATTCCTTTTTGAAGGTTGTTTGTGCCACGATTGTGTTAGTTCTCGCGACTTGGTCAGACTTTACGCTGCAAGACTGAACCTAAGAGACTGCAGTGTGGCATCAGTCTACAACTTTTTGGTGAGCATTCTATTCAAAAGGCTGAATAATTTCGAAACCAATTCTGGTTTGGACCTTTTGAAGTATCCACTTCTCAACTCAGTGGAGATTTCCAATTTCGGGTATCTAAAATTGGAGTTGCATCGCATTTCGTGCTTAATATTGGACAACATGAAAGACGATTTGTGCTTTTTCCTGAGACATTTCCCCAAGCTCAAAGAATTGTGTTTGGGAGGGATTCTCATTCATATTGAGAGAACTGGAAATATAGCGAGCCTCCACGCTCCGTACGATGGGTGGAGAACTCGGTTGTCCGGTATCATAAGCTGAACATCAAGTCAGCCAAATTTTGCTAGATGCTGCTACCAGGTCGATCGTCGCGTCGATCTGTACGTATGTTTTTTTTTTTCAAAGAAAAAAGTACCATGGTTTTTTGTTTACAATTTTCCTAAATAGGCTTAATTGTAACCGCCTTGCTCACTCTGGAAACTTAGCATAAGCACTTTTTTACTTGATGAAAAGTTACAAAGAGTACTCTTGGTCTAAAACAAGTGCATGCCACTTTAGATCTCACAAACCCACAACTGAACACCAGCATGTCTGGTTTTGGAACTTTCGGAAGCTACAATGTCCCTGGAGGATTTCCGCCAACCCAAGAGAATGAGAGTACGATGGGAAATGTTGACTTCCACCACGGCACTGGCAATGGGTTTGTCACAAGCACACCACCAAGAGCTAGTGTAGAAAAGAAAGCTACAACACCGTCTTCTTCTTCGTTCCGTTTCACGCCCACTAACGGGAGAAAACTATACCCAAACATTAGATCACCAGACAGCAGCGTGATATCACCAAAAGAGGATTCAGAGTGCGATACAAGCTATCAAGACAAAGAAAATACCACTTTCACGAACGAAATGGATCATTTGCAGAAGAAACTGTTTTCGTCCAAACTGAGCACCTCGGTTTTGAGCGAATTCAACGACCGATACCAAAAAGTGCGCTCCGAAAACGTTCTCAACATACAGAAGCTCAACAGCACTACTTCTAACGAGCAGATGAGCAGGAGGGCCTCTAGTCGATTCATAGGTGACCACAGAAGCAGATTCAACCGTATGGAGTCGATTTCGTCGCACTACGCCGCGCGTAGGTCCACGAAACCCGTTCAGAAAGAGCGGAAAGTAGTGGAGACACAGGTGGACGAGATTTCCCCGCTCAAAAGTCTCATGGGCCAGACCCCAGGAGACAAAAGAGGTAGTTTGAAAGATCTCGGGAGCGCGTCCAAAAGACTCAAGGTGCTTTCTGGCGGCTTCAGAGAAGTGGTGACCCCAGTTCAGAGTCCTACAAGGCCTCAGGTGGAGAAGCAGAAAATCATGGAGCAACAGCTCCAAAAGATACAGCAGCAACGAAGCGTTATGGAAGCGCCAATTCCAAAACTCGAGTTTGCCAGTCGCAGTACCAGCAGTACCAACAGCGTTGACACGAGTGCCTCGAGCAGTCGCGGGAGCGACTGCACAACGGCAGCACGTCCACTCCATCGCTCTTCGAAACTACCATCATATGCATTACCCACCAGGGCCTCGCTTCGCAAGTCCGAGTCGGTGACCAGTAACTTGGCGCCGACTCTGACGAGTCAAAAACGGCACGAGCCTCGGGAATTGAGGGGGGTCCGTGAACCAACAAAGAGCTCTTCGCGGCTGGTAAGATCTCAGACGATGCAAGAGATTTCCCCCTCTAGATCGAGTTCCAATATTCCGTCGCTGGCAGATCTCACTCGAAACCGTGGAGGCTCGAGTATTTCGACTTTGAAGCCCAAGACCCTACCAAAGTCGTCCAGCTCAATAAATTTGGGAGCACCACCGTTGGGGTTGAAAACTTCAATGACCTCATCTAGCATTCCCCGTTTGGTCAAGCTGCAAAATACAACAAGTTCCAACAACCCGTCGCTGTCCACGAGGACAGATAAGCATACAAGATCCTGGAGATGTTGATAAACGATTCCCAAGCTTTTGCTGTTGTTAATCCGCTTTTCAGTTCGTCTTTTTTCAGACCTCAAATAATGATAATTTAAATATAAATTGCCCCTTCTTTTCTAGGGATTTTTACCCAAAAAATGAAAAAAAAAAAAAAAAATGCCTTACGTAATGATCTTCGGGGCTACTTTGGAAAATAGTGTGGCTCTCCAGAGTTTGAAAAGAATCTAGTGCAGATAGTTTGTGTCCGTTCACGATCCCGCATTTACCATCATTCAAATCACACAAACCATGGGTAACGATCAAGAGAAGCACCACGCTGATTTTTCGAATTTCAAAAGTGCCGCGTTGGGGGACAAAAAAGATACTCTTGAGCAGGTGATCGACTCCTACGAAGCTCTGTCGTTCGGGCAGACCAACTGGGTTTGCAACCTCGCCAACTGCAGCTCTCTTCTATGGCATGCATACAACGAAGGTCTCTTGAGAAATGTCAACTGGGCAGGTTTCTACCTCGTGGACCCAGAAAACCCAGCACAGCTTATTCTGGGACCATTCATGGGTAAAGTGGCCTGCCAGACTATCCAGATCGGGAAAGGTGTTTGCGGAACTGCTGCTGAGAGCCTCAAGACACAGCTTGTTCCAGACGTGAACAAATACCCGGGCCACATTGCATGCGATGGTGGCACTAACAGCGAGATTGTGGTTCCAATTAGCGTGGATGGCAAGCTGGTTGGTGTTCTGGACATTGACTGTTTGGACCTGGAAGGATTCGACCAAGTCGATCAACAATACCTCGAAAAGCTCGTTGGAATTATTTCCAAAACTTGCTCGTTCTAGTTTACGAGAAAAGACTGTACATTAATACTGAAAGCTTGATTATAATTATTCATTTTCCGCTCTAGTAATTCCCAACTCAGGCAGCTTGCTGCTTGACGGTGGTTCTGCCTTTGGTGGGCCGCTCTGCGCCTGCAAGCCCTCCAACGGAATGTCGATCTCGTCTTGTTCGTCGTCCTCGATGTCGCTTATATCGTAGTGTGCGCTGAGCCGGCTCTCGATGTCGAGAACATGCGTTGTTCTAGACCTTCTGCGGCCCTTGTTGCGCTTTATTATGTAGCTGTGGTAATAGTTTGAGCCAACGATTGCCACCAAAGACCCAGCGACATTAGCCACAATGTCCATAGCGTCAAACGTGCGCGAAGGTGATATTAACGGCTGCAAAAACTCGCTGCCTATACCTCCCACCAGGGTACAAATGACAAATGCAAAGGTCCGAATCATTCGAAGTGAGTTTGAGTCCAAAATCCAGTAAAAGAGGAAGCTCATGATAAAAAACATACTGAAATGTAGAACCTTGTCATGGGGAAGAGATATGTTGGCAAATCCCAAGTATGCCGATAGCACAATGGCCAAAGCGAAGCCTGGTCGGTTGGTTAGTATCTCCGTGAGGCTGGTTCATAAATGCACGTTTAACTCACCAAAGAGCGCTTTTTTCCGCACTCTCATTCTGAAAACCAAGGTTTATGGCCCTTTGATAAATGAGGGCGCAAACTTTGGGGAGTTGCTATAAATATTTGCTGGTTTGACTCGCCTTTTGTTAAGCTGCTCTTCGCCAACAAAAATGTCTCTTGAACTTTTCGATATCTATATCACTGATTATGTCAGCGGCTCCTTGATTTTCGTTTTTTGGAATCTTTTGACACCAGACTTTAATTTATTTTTTTTATCAAGGGCAAGAGAACCAGACAGCCCCAAAAACCCGCTTAATCATTCGATTGCCAAGTCGTCCAAAATCATTGGTCATTGTTTTGAGCATTCTATGTGACCAGTTGAACCTTGTTGTATAAGCTCAAATACATACAACATTCAATCAAACAGACTCACTCCTCTTCCCCTTTATCTTATCGGTTGATGGTAAGACCAACCACCGTGTCGTCCTTAGAACCATGCAGAGCAATGGCGGACGGCTCGTTGCAGTGAAATGTGGGCTTTGTGGAGACGTCCACAGGCATGGAAACGAGCACAGCCACTCGCGACAGCGCAAAGTGACATATTTCTGTGCCTCCTGCGTGAACTTCAAGGTACTCAAGGTGAAACTCAACATTACCAACCTAGAATATTTCAACAGCATCTGTGAGGCCGAAATTCAGGAGGTTCTCAATGACTGTACCAATGGCCATAGTGCTGAGTTTTTGAGCCGTTTTCTCGCTGGGGCGCTTTATAAAGAGGAAACAACCGGTCCAAGAGAGCTGGAGCAGCTGGCTCCGTCGCTCGATGCACGAGCTCGCTTAGCATACATGTTGCTCAATGTGGAACTTTCGCAGTACACTAAGAACTTGAGTCACGTGAGGAGTCTTTTGGAACAACAGGAGCAGAAAAATGCATTATTCAAGGCTAAAATCGAGGAAAGACGCAAGGAGCTGGAAATCAAGCGGCAGCAAATTGCAGAAAAAACTCAGATTCTAATGCAAAAAGGTGAAAAGGAGATCAACGAGATCTCTGCCGCATTGCAAAACATCAAAGAAGATAAGCTCATCAATACAAAAAAGCTCATTGACCAGTCGCAACTTGGAAACTTCAAGCAGTTTGTTGCTCTCTCTAATTTTGAACCAATTGAAGACCAGTACTCGAATCGGGAAACTCCTTCCTACAACAACTTAACTCCAAAGAAAAAGTATCATGACCATAGCCTTGACAAACTGAATCAGAGTTTGATCACCAACCTGCGAAACAAACAGAATTTTGGGTCGTTTGACTTCGCAGTGTCTATTTCCTTTACGCCAATTATTCCGCTCACCAAGTTCATTTTTTACTCGGCCAACTCGGTCAACACGTCTCTAGAGAAAGTTTCTAGTTTTGTTCGACTTTCTGCGTCTTATCTGGATGTGGAGTTGCCATATCCAATTGTGAGGTCAGTTGACAAGGAAGAGTATGACAATTTTCCCGAGCAATACTCCAATCTTGATCCGTTCATGCCTGCTGTAACCGACAAGTACCACAGAGAGTTTTATCCGCTGCACATAAACGGATCAAATGAGAAAACAGAGAAAGTGGAGTGTCTCAGCGAGCTTACGAATGCGCAGCTAACGTCTTTCACCGCGGGTCTGGCGAGATTGTTAGTTGACATTCTGGTGCTTCTTTTGCGAGTCAAGCAGGATTTAAAGCCATCGTCATTAAGGTTTGGTGATCTTCTTCGAATTGATTTGCTACTAAAGCTTTTGGTGGGTGATTGTCTGCCAATGAGAAGCAAGCCCACACAGGATCCGAAGGAAACGACTGCCAACGAGGAAACGAAACCAGATAAGCAGCCAGCTAGAAAACCGTCGATTTCATCTGTGGTTTTCAATTTTTGGGGCCTTCGAAGAAGTTCTGTCAAGAGTCAGGATGCGGAGCCGGTCAAGGCGAAAGAAGTAGACGAAAAGAAAGAACAGAACAATTCGGAGGCTGTTTCTGACAGTCCACTGCAATCAGAGTCTCAACTTCTGCAAAGCCTCTTTCAGGAAGAGCGGATCGACATACAAAACAAGCTACTCAACAGCAACCTGGTTCTGAATTCTTCATCGGCCTCCTCTTCCACGGTTGGTGTGTCACCGGTGCGGACTGCTGCTTCAGTGTCGGCTGAGTGGGTTTCGTTTCCTCCGACCCTGCCCAACCTGTCGTGGCTTTCGTCCAGGCTGTACGACTATTTTATGTCGGAGCTAACAAAATGTCTGGATTTCGACTCAATGAGCAATACTGTCACCACAATGGGCCAGTCTGTCTCGTCGGCCTCTACGTCTACATATCAGCAAATTGCCGGCGCCGGCGCCGGCGCCGGAGCAGGCGCTAAGGCTGAGTCACCGTCGTTCAAGTACAAGTCTGCGCCAATTTCCTCGATGAATACGGTCTCGATTTACCAGGCAAACGGAACCACCACGAGCCACAAGTACTCTACGCCGCAGAGCCCGCTGCAACAACGAACGAGTCGGTTCCACCCCGCTGGATATCATGGAACAACGCCAAGCCCGACAAGTCCCAGCACTCCACGCAAGGCACGTGCACTGCCACGGCCCTCGGTAAAGAGCAAGAAGAAGTTCAACATCGACAATTGGGAGGTTATATAGGTTGTAATATGCTATATGTTACCCTGCCAGTGACGAAATTTTGGAAAAATGGTTATGATAAAAAATTAGGATATGCACCCGTGCACCAGGCCGCCCTTCTGTCCAGGTAAAGTGCTGCTTCGAAAAGAACAAAAAAAGCCTGCAAAGAAAGCATGGAGATAGAGGTGCTGTTGCGTTAGTTTGAATTGACAGTGCAACAATTTATATTATAAAAAGGCCAACTGGACACTCCAGCACTATTCCTCCATTTTAATTTTGGTCGAGTTCTGTAAAGATACACAGAGCAAGAAGAATTAGCAGGGAAAGAGTACTACCGTGAAGTTGACTATTTGCTGTCGTATTTGAATTGTGCAACGCAAATAATTATTCATTGAACCACTACATTGCTGGAAACACATTTACAATCATCACAAGATGCTCTCTGATAAGGAATTGTGTAAGTTTGATGAGAAGAGGCACGCTAATTTTGCTGTGGCACTTTACTAACAGACCCCATTTGTTTAGTTGAAATCAACAAAAAGGCCGTCACCGAGGGCTTCAACATCAAGCCACGTGTTAGTTACAACACTGTCGGCGGTGTTAACGGACCTCTGGTGATTTTGGAGAACGTCAAGTATCCTAGATACAACGAAATTGTGAATCTGACGCTGCCAGACGGCACTGTGAGAGCTGGACAGGTTCTGGAGGTGAAGGGAGACAGAGCCATTGTGCAAGTTTTCGAGGGAACTTCTGGTATTGATGTTAAGAAGACCAGAGTTGAGTTCACTGGCCAAAACTTGAGAATTCCTGTGTCTGAGGATGTGCTCGGTAGAGTGTTTGATGGTTCTGCCAGACCTATCGATAACGGTCCTAAAGTGTTTGCCGAGGACTACTTGGACATCAATGGTTCGCCAATCAATCCATTCGCGCGGATTTATCCTGAGGAAATGATTTCTACCGGTATTTCGGCCATTGACACCATGAACTCCATTGCCAGAGGTCAAAAGATTCCTATTTTCTCTGCTTCTGGTCTGCCCCACAACGAGATTGCTGCCCAGATTTGCAGGCAGGCCGGTCTGGTGAGACCAACTAAAGACGTGCACGACGGTCATGAGGAGAACTTCTGTATTGTTTTCGCTGCCATGGGTGTCAACTTGGAGACGTCTAGATTTTTCAAGCAAGATTTCGAAGAAAACGGTTCTCTGGATAGAACTTCCTTGTTTTTGAACTTGGCTAACGATCCAACTATTGAAAGAATCATTACTCCAAGACTGGCTCTGACCACCGCTGAGTATCTTGCGTACCAGACCGAAAGACACGTTTTGACCATTTTGACCGACATGTCTTCTTATGCTGATGCTTTGAGAGAAGTCTCTGCTGCCAGAGAAGAAGTTCCAGGTAGAAGAGGTTACCCAGGTTACATGTACACCGATTTGTCCACCATTTATGAGAGAGCTGGTAGAGTTGAAGGAAGAAATGGATCCATCACTCAAATTCCTATCTTGACCATGCCCAACGACGATATCACTCACCCTATTCCCGATTTGACTGGATACATTACCGAGGGACAGATTTCCGTCGACAGACAGCTTTACAACAGAGGTGTGTATCCGCCAATTAACGTGCTGCCATCGCTGTCGAGATTGATGAAGAGTGCCATTGGTGAAGGTATGACCAGAAAGGACCATGGTGATGTTTCCAACCAGCTGTACGCTAAGTACGCCATTGGTAGAGATGCTGCAGCCATGAAGGCCGTTGTGGGTGAGGAGGCCCTGTCGACTGAGGACAAGCTTTCTCTTGAGTTCTTGGAGAAGTTTGAGAAGACTTTTATTTCTCAAGGTGCTTACGAAAACAGAACCATTTTTGAGTCTCTTGACCAAGCTTGGTCGCTGCTCAGAATCTATCCTAAGGAGATGTTGAACAGAATTTCGCCAAAAATCTTGGCCGAATTCTACGACCGTGACAGATCCACTGGCGAGCAAGAATCCGAGGCTCCATTAATCGAGGCCTGATTCACCATTCTAGAGTTTGTTTTCTCAAAATCTTTCCAATTGTCTATTTTCCACTAGTTGATTATAAGTAATGTAACGGGCAAACGGTCCATTCACGACGAGCGAAGTGAGTCGAGAGTGGATAGTATGGCTCGCTTTTAGTAAGAATTATACAGTAGGCGAACATGCTCAGAGAGAATTATATGTTTAATTACCTCGAAGTCAAAAAGTTGTGATAATTAAATCAGTGTGGTTTCGATTATACCCTCAACAATTTGGGATGTTAGGAGTATGAGTCATGGTTTCAATCTAATGATATAAAAGTGGATTCAGTGTTTGTATTCTAGATGCAACGCCAAGCAAACTACAACTTCAAGTAAGTCCACTGTCACAGAACAGATTTATACCGGTGCACGGGTGTCGTGTCAAATCGCCTATCAATGACGTAAAAATATAGTCTCGCACCCCAGAATATAAAATAATCTTTAAAAAACAAGGCTTTTCGTGACAAGCCGATGCAAACAAAGCTACTGTATTCCAGCAGCAACCGAGCAATTGGACCCTGAAAAACAATTTACTGGAGCCATGGAGATCCTTGTGAGACAGTCGTCGTTTCAGAGGACGCCAGCCGACGATAGCAGGGGTTTTGGCGGCAAAATTCACTCCTTGTTGGATCTTCCTGCCGAGATCTTGTTTGAGATATTTCGGCTCGTGCCCAATGAGCTCAAAGGCACGTGCAAAGAGTGCTATATACTGTACAACGAGAGATACTGCGAAAAACTTACCGAGGAGCTTGGAAGTGACATCATTTATAACATCGCCATGTTCAACCTGCCTTATCTGGTGGATTACATCCGGTCATTCGATTACTGGCGAAAGCCGGTCCGTGAGATGGTGAGCAATCACTACCAGCTCCCGGAATATGAACCGGATTTCAATGTCAGACGCGAGATGAGTCCCAAAGAGGTGGTCCATTGCCAGTACGTGAAGGACTCGTGGAAGTTGATATACGGAATATACAAGAACAGACGGCTATTTGTCGAGTACCAAGATTACCAGATTGACGAGCCGCAGTCGCACTTGAGCGGTAGCATGTTGCATGTGAACAAAACGTATCTGGTGAAGTACAAAAAAACAATCCAACTCTCGGCCGACTTGTACAACCTTTCCTGTGGCGTGATTATTCAGAACGCTCTTGGTCTTGGTAGCATGAACTTCAAGGTTCGGCGGACAGACACAAAGGAGGAGCTGCTCAATTTCTTCCCACCAACCAACATCAACGACCTTGTTCCGCATGGCAAGTTTGTTCTTTTGGAGCTTGGTGATTTTGCGGTCACGGGCCGTCCCCGGCAGGACCAGGGTGGCAGAGGCAAAGACGGAGACCGAGACGGCGAAGAGTCCGACAAGCTGATTCAGGTCGACATTCTTATGGAAGAGACCGGACTGTATCTCAAGTCCGGGTTTATTATCTGCTACATCGATGTGAATGCATATCCACAACAGGCGCAGCGGATCAACGTCGAGAAAGGACGATTGGAGGTATGCGAGGAGAGAGGCTGGATCGCGTGGTCAATCGACAACCAGCCTCCAACGCCCGACGTGGTGGTGAACCAGCTGCTGAAAAAGTTGTACAAGTCGATCAACCGTCTTGGATTCCTGAAACCAATGCCATCGCCGTTCCAGCGGATCGGCAGCTTTGCTGAGGTGACAAGACGACGCAGCTCTGTGTCGAGTATGCGAAAACGGGGCAAAGTGACATTTGCGAGCGCAGTGGAGATGAGCCGGCTGGCGGAGGACGGCCCGGTGACGGATCCTGATTTCACGGGCACGTACTCGGAGGTGATTTCGCATGATGGCGAGGAGGAGGATGAAGGGCCTTCAGTGGAGGACATTGACAGCTATAACCGCAAGTTTTTTTCGCCGTACAACGACCAGCACGAGCTCATCACAAGAACGTTTAGGTTCAGGACGGTTCTGGATCGGCGCCAGCACGAGAGCTGGCTTCTCGCGAAACAGCCCAGGAGGATAGATGCGGACGAGCCGTTGAAGTGGAAGCTCACGACAGTGTTTGAGTTGTAGTAGAATTTAAAAGAAAAAAAAATTCAAAAGGTTTGAAATGCAAAAAAAATCTGATCACACCCAGGATTGAACTGGGGACCCTTGCCGTGTTAAGGCAATGCCATAACCAACTAGACCATGCGACCGTGATTATATCTTAGTTAGATTTATTGAGACCATGACCTGTGTGAAAAGTGTAGACGAATGTAACGAGCATACCTGTCGGGTAACCAATTACTTGGAGTAGACATCGCGCACATTGTACCACTACTGGCGGCCAGGAACTCAGCAAAGACTTGAGTTTGCTTTAGCTGAGACTTAGTCCGTCTTCTCTTCCCATGCTCCCTCGTCCCTCGTTACGGAGTGTTTTTTTCTCCAAACGGAAAATTTTTTTTTTTTTGCCGTCACGACAGAAAAAATGCAAGTAAAACGACATTGTATAACAGAACTTGATAGTGCGAATTGGAGTGAACAGGACAAATTCAAGCGCCAGTTTCAACATCTCAGCCGAAAATCTGAGCAAGTAATTGTCAAAGACATCTGAGCAGGAAAACCCAAGTGTTTTGCCGTCCGAACCCGCCACAAGCCGCACATATCCTCCGACCTGAACACCTCTTCAAGGGCTCACCATCTACCCTTCCATCCCTTCATCACCGCAATCAATATCAGACCACCAGCAATGACCTCTTCAGAATCCCTTTTTGACACCAACTTTGCATCGGAGCCGACAGCTCCGGCCACGGGCGACATTCTACCCACAGACGTGGATCTGGGAAAGCTCTTGATCACTTACAGAATCCTTGTTTCAAGAAGAGAAGCGGGAGCCATCATCGGCAAGAACGGAGATTGCATCACCAAGATCAGAGAAGAAACGAATATCAAGGCTGGCGTGTCCAAAGTCGTGGAAGGCTGTATTGACCGTATTCTCACCATCACTGGTATCGTGGACAATGTTCCAGAGTCGCTAGTATTGTTTGCCAAAGCTGTGACCGAATCCAATGTTCAGGCCGTGGAAACTGCCACTGCCAATGGCACAGACCCAACCTCGCTGATCAGCTACAACTTCTTCCCGCTCAAGGCCCTGTGTCCCGCTCCTTTGCCCTCCGACCCAGCGTTCCCAGAAACTTTGAGCCTCAGACTCTTGATCCCACACTCGCAAATGGGCACACTCATTGGAAAGGCCGGCGCCAGAATAAAGGCTATCCAGGAAAATTACAACGTCAAGATGGTGGCTTCAAAAGACTACCTGAGAAACTCGACTGAACGAATAGTTGAGGTCCAAGGAACAGCAGAAAGCTTGAAAGACGCGCTCACCATGATCTCCAGATGTCTTCTCCACGACTACCACGGTGTTGTGGCTACCGTCTACTACTCCCCTTCGCCACGGAATCCACCTTTCAGAGGTAACTCAAGATCTGAACAACAACCAAGACTGCTCAATGGCGCCGACAAGGAAGTGACTGAAAAAACAAGTTTCCCAGGCGACTTTGTTGGAGCTCTTATCGGTAAAAGAGGTTCCAGAATTCAAGAAATAAGAAGAAACTCCGGCTGCACCATTACCATTGAGGCCGAAGATAACGAGGAAGGCCAAAGAGTGTTCACCTTAACTGGAAGTCCCTCCAGCGTTGACAGAGCGTTGGCTGCGCTTTACTCGTACTTTGATAGAGAAAAACAGAGACGTGAGGAGCTTGTGTCGGAAGGACAGTGAATCATGCTATTACCGTCTCGGAATTGGACATTGACCATCACTACCGCCCCATTTTTGTCTTCTCCTCCCCTTACCCTGTGAGGTTTTCTTTTTTCTGTTTGATTAGCTTGATTTCTGTACACAAGTCTTGAGTTTTTTTTGCGTTTTTGTTGAACTTTACTTTGTTACACTTCCTACGAATTGATGTGCAATATAACTCCGCTCAAGTTTTACGAATTGATCTGGTTTGTTTTTATTACCCACTTTCACCATACTCCACTTGCGCCTAGCTAAAGCTGTTATTTTACAAACTTGAAAAAATACCAGTTTTTCATCAACTACTGATTGGTAAAATAATAGCGATTAATCAAACGGAAAAGATGTATTTGAGTTACTTTTTAACGTTAAATTATTTAGGCAGCAACCTCGACGGCAGCTTCCTCAGCCTCCTCGGCAACTGGCTTGTAGTCAGTGACGTATGGCTCAGCAACAAGCTCATCCTCCTTAGGGTCCAAGACCTTAACGTAATCTGGAAGAGCCTTTGGACCCTTTCTGTTGGTAGCTGGGTCCTTCATGATCTTAACCTTGATACCAAGGACACCCTGTCTGAGCAGGACGTGTCTGGTAGCAACGTCAATGAAGTCGTTGACTGGTTGACCAGAGTGGATCATGAAACCGTCACCGAACTTCATAGACTTGGCTCTAGCACCCTTGGACTTACCAGAGATGACAACCTCAACACCCTTAGCACCAGACTCCATAACGTATCTGATGACACCGTAGGCGGCTCTTCTGACGGCAAGACCGTTCAAGAGCTTGTACTTAAGGGACTCACACTGAGTAACAGCAGAAAGACCTCTGTCCTGGACTCTCTCAGCGTAGAGGACAAGAGACTCTGGAGCAAACTTGAATCTCTTTTGGATCAAAGAGGTGAGCTCCTTGATTCTTCTACCCTTCTCACCCAAGACTCTTTGGGTGTTGGTGGCGGAGATGATGACCTCAGTCTTGGTTGGGGTGATTCTGACCTCAACACCAGCGTAACCTTCCTCAGGAAGTTCTCTGGTGAAGAATTCGTTCAGTTCAGCGTAAAAGACACCGTCAGCGACGAGCTTTCTCTTCTTGGAAAAGTTGGCAACCATTTTGATATATGTTAGATTAGATGGGGTTCTAGAGTGCTGTTAATGGTTGAATGTTAAAATGAAAAGTTGATTTTTTTTTTTCAACCAACCCTCACCGAGACACAGGAAGCCCAGTTGCCAAAAATTTTTCATCGTCTAGTGCGTGCGAAAACCAAATACGAGGGCTAAAAAATCTTTACCAAATCACGTGATATAAAAGCTCCAAACCCTCTTGCCGCCACTGCACCGCCACACGAATGCGTGCATTTCTCCTGCTCCGCATCTTAAGTGAAACGCAACCCTGTGAGTGTAGATCCACACGCTATTGTAGCGAGCGTGCCTGGAACGGTTTCTGCATTTGTAGGTGATGGTTCAGGCCACACGCGCGGTACTGTGTACTCTGCACGGTGCACCGCAGCTCAACGCAACCAGCAGCGCCCCACGGTGCAGGGTCTCCCAGTAAATCTCTCGCTTCCGAGTCACGGCTTTGCCCCTTACCGTCCCGCGGGGCGTGTGGAACAGCGGAGCTAGTGTGCTGCATACGAGCGAGGCGGACAGCCGAGTCAAAGTACCGGCTGCCGCCGCTGCTGCCGCTTGCAGCCTCGAGGCCGGGCTGTGATTGGTGTCGGATCCACGCGATGTCGCGCTTGGGGCTGTGCAGCTGCGTACGTAATCTACATAGGCGTATGAAACATGTTTCGCGGTGGCTCAATCAACGCCAGCAGACGTTAGCAGACGCACAAAAGAGGGGCTCACCAGGTTTATGTGTGGTGCCGCACTGAAGTAATTGTCAAGTAAACATACAATTCTCTCAAAAGTCGACGGGCAAAGCTGGCAAGACCGGCCTACATCACAGCAATGGACAGAATGACACAGACTCAGATAACGTTCAACGTGAGCGACTACTATGAGATTAAGGACATTGTGGGGGAAGGAGCGTACGGAATTGTGTGTTCGGCTATATACAAACCGTCGCAGCAGAAGGTGGCAATTAAGAAAATTCAGCCGTTTGAGCGAACCATGTTTTGCCTGCGTACGCTGAGAGAGCTCAAGTTGCTCAAGCACTTCAACCACGAAAACATCATTGGGATTCTTGACATTCAGATTCCGTACAATTTCGAGAGCTTCAACGAAGTCTACCTCATCCAGGAGCTCATGGAAACAGACCTGCATCGCGTCATCCGAACACAATCGCTCAGCGACAACCACTGCCAGTACTTCATCTACCAGACTCTGCGTGCGCTCAAGGCGCTGCACTCGGCTAACGTGCTCCATAGAGACCTCAAGCCGTCTAATTTGCTGCTCAACTCGAATTGTGACCTGAAAATCTGCGACTTTGGACTCGCCCGCTCCGTCGCGTCCCAAGAGGACAACTTCGGCTTTATGACTGAGTACGTTGCTACGCGCTGGTACCGGGCTCCCGAGATCATGCTCACGTTCCAGGAGTACACCACTGCCATCGACGTGTGGTCGGTCGGCTGCATTTTGGCAGAGATGCTTTCTGGGAAGCCGCTGTTCCCGGGAACAGACTACCACAACCAGTTGTGGCTGATCATCGACATCCTCGGCACGCCGCTCATGGAGGACTACAACTCCATCAAGTCCAAGCGTGCTAAGGAGTACATCAGGACACTTCCGTTTAGGAAAAAACGCAATTTCGCCGAGCTATACCCGAACGCAAACCCGGACGCGGTCGATTTGCTCGAAAAACTGCTCACTTTCAACCCGAAAAAGAGACTCACGGTTGAACAAGCATTGGACCACCCTTACGTTGCGTTCTACCACGAGCCCAACGATGAGCCCGTCGCGGACAAAATCCCCGACGACTTTTTCGATTTTGATAAGAGGAAGGACGACCTGACTCTCCTAGAGCTGAAGAAAATGCTCTACGACGAGATCATGGAGCCTCTTCGATACGAATAGCTCTCGCACAAACCCTGCATATTCTCCTTTACTTTTACTGTTTGCTTATTACTCTCTTTTTTCCGCATCCGTCATAGAACCCCATGTGCTTTTACACCGCATTTTCGGGCCTCAGTGCTGCTGTCCGTCAATTAGATCTATCTATTCTTCTTTCACCATTGTTTTTACAATCTTTTCAATCTTTACAACACTTCCGACTTATTCTGACCCGCACACCGTACGTAAGATTCAACATTAGATACTGAGATTGGTTGATTCCAAACTCTTATTCGTTTTTGCACTGGCAAAAGAAAGCTCATCTATCAGCCACACGTAAACAAATTTTTCAAAAAAAACTGGGGTATCAACAAAACACATTCTCTATTTATTCTGACATCTGCCCCCTTTCTCCCATTTCGAATGGATGTAACCCGGCCCAACATACTTGTACGACTTCCCCTGGAAGTATGGGCTCTTGTGGCCCGCCATGTATCGGCCGACGACCTCCAACACCTCATACAGACAACTCCAGGTCTCCACAACCAACTCAAATCAGACCTCATTTGGGCACCCAAATTTCGACAAAGATGGCCCTCCGGCACAGACAGGGGAAAAAACTATTACGATCTATACCGGACTTTCCGGGACTACGACTTGCACATCAGCAAGTTTATAGACAACGTCGCAAACGTCCCAGAAACCAAGATCGCAGAGACAGCGCGCTCAATCCTTGACAACAAACATCTCTACATCCCAGAACTTGTGAGGATATCCTGCCATTTGGACTCCTCACAAAGAGACTCCAACTCGCGGTTCACTCTCGAGCAGTGTACGGCGCATTCAGTAAGAAGACTCCTCAATCTCCGCAGAATATACATTGCCAGTCAAATCCTAGAGGCCATCAGACTATGCAACGTGCTCAGTACCGTGTACAAGCACATGATCTGCAAGCAGGTGCCCAAAAACACTGAGTGGCTGCTTTTTCAAATGAGCATGGTGGACCCCAGCTGGTACGAGCTTGTCGACTCTCGGGCCAGGGTCATCAACAAAGTTGTTTCGGGGTTTCAAAACCAGGAACATGACCCTCGAGAGCCGCTTTTCCGCAGAGTTCAACGCCTTTTCCGTGTACTTATTGAGTGTCTCAACAATGAGGCTACTGCGCTTTCTGCAAAATCGATCTTCTCAAACACAGGCCCGGATTGCCTCGAAGATCTGCTTCTTCTGCGGTGTTATGCTGGTGACTCCAGGGGTACACCGCTCATTCTTGCATCCATGGTGCAAAACCTTTGCGAGGTTGTTGGATTACCCACCAAACAGTTTCGACACTACGTGCATGTACAGGATATCGAGAATACCGACGGCAGTGGGCTGCTCCTGTTCGACAGAAGCGGAGCTGTCAACTTTCTCCAGTCGCAGAACACTGTGTTCGACGACAACGATCCCTCATTGTCCTGGATAGCTGACCAGTTTCTGTCCTTTTCTGCCTCGAGCAGAGTGCAAGACTTTCACAAAAATCCAACGGTTCTGCACCCCACCGTCTTGCAGGCCTACGGAGACGCATTGTTTGTTCGCAAGTCGCACCAGGATAGCCTCATGTTTTACCAAGGTCAGATTTTGGGCACCTCCTATGTAACACCACTGGTGATTGCGATTTTGAGGGAGTTTCGCAAGCTTTACGTCCATGAAAACGGAGTCGATGCCTCGAATTTTGACTGGTTTGCCAGTCTTGTTCTGGACTATAAGCTGCCCTTTCTGGGCCTTATGCTTGTCCATTTGTTCAAGGACACACCTCGAATGAACGGATTGATACGGGCATTGGAACAGAAACTGGGAGTTATAGGCACGGCCGTCAGGCCCAAAAAAAGAATGTTCAAGATCGATGACGAGATCTCGACGACTGATCAGATGTCAGGAACCATTGCATACGCCAAGACAAAAAAGGTCCACGTGGTGATCATTGGGTCTCTGCCCGACAGCTGCTGCGTGGCATGTTTCGGGCTCGACTCGGTAGCATACATCATTCATCCGAATAACTTGGACTACTCCACACAAATTTCGGATGACCTGATCCTCAAGTTTACAGTTTTTGACCAGCTCGGAGCATGGTTCAGCCATTTCGATTGTAGGTCACGACGATTCGTGCCTCTGGAGACATCATGAACATAGTGTATTTACATGTTAATTAGTACTTAATCAAAGAAACCGCATCCTTTGGCACTTTAGAGGCTTTCGTAGTGAATCGTGAGTAAGGCGTGTATCTGAGCGGGAGCAGTTTGTCTAGCACCAGATTCTGGATTAGCGAGTATAGGTTAGAGCTGATCCAGTATATGGACAATGCGGCCGGGGCTTGTGTAGATAAAACCACCAAAAATGCTATGGACGCTCTGGACAGATTGATCACTGTGTCGAAAGCGGTCGGTCTCAACGCATTTCTAACACCCCGGGTCGTCAATTTCATCAGATCTGCCGTCTTGAAGTTCCATTCAGCATTTGTAAGTGCTGTCACACCCAAAATAACAGGAAGCACAAAGTACGGATCACTCAACGCTAGGTCGTGAAGGTGACCTATCCCATCTGTGGTGAGCAATGGGTCAATTGGCTTCGTGCCTATAGCCGACCACCCGGTCAAAATCCGAAAGATATAAGACATAGACACCCACAGTGGTATCTGAAGCGCAGGAAGTACCATAAACTTCCACGTTTGACATCCATTCTCCTTGAAGATTTTCTTCTGTCTCTTCATCTTTTCTTTGGAAGCCAAGACTATAATTTTGTCGGCAGTGAGCTGTTCCGTCTCTGTTTTGACCGGGGCAGCAGCCTGCGGGTTTCTAATTCTTTTCAGTTGCTCGGTCTGCGCATTAGCGGCGAGTTTCACCTTGAGAATTGGAGAGATGGCATTCACTATAGGCCGGAGCTCATTCTGTTTTTGCAATCCCTTCCGCTGGTAAACCGCTAGCGGAAGTGTGACCAACGTTCTCACAGAAAACGTCACCAAAGGAATGAGGCCCCACCACGGTATCCCTGTTTGCGCCCTTAGGAGTTGCAAATACCCGGCACCGTCCTGCAGCAGATCCACCACCGGCTCGAACGAAAAGTGTCTGCAACCGCTGCCAAAACTATGTTTCGAGAGCCCAGCGGGGCGCAAAAGCGTCCTTCTGGTTGGAAAAGCAACCAACATTGCTTTCAAGTGAGAAATGAAGATTTTGAACGTTTCAGTCCTCTCCAAACCACCTGGGTGATCAATCTTCAACCGAATCAGCTCAGTATCTTTTTTCCTTAGCACTCTTTTTTTTTTTCTAATGTGAAAATAATCCGTACACCAGCAACCAAAGAGTGTAATTTTCTTTCCAACATCATCAAACTTAACATGATTTTACTTGGCTCAGAAAGATCGTGAAACACCAATAAATAAGCTCCCTTTGGACCAAAAACAATGTCGGGTGTGAAAAGAGGAAGACCAGTTCCTAAGTTGAACAGAGCATGCATGCTCTGCGGTCTGGTTCAATCGATGAATGTAAGCTTTTCCATTGCAATCCACAACATCAAATACCCTTTACTAACGACACCGACGTGTAACGTCGATTACTTAGCAATTCAGAAATGACGGTTGTCCAAACTGCGAGTCAGTGCTTCATTTCGCCGATAACGATGACCTTGTGAGGGAGTGCACATCGCCAACGTTCGAAGGACTAGTGGCAACGGGGGGAACCGACGCTTCGTGGGTGGCGAGATGGCTGCGGATCGAGAATTTTGTGCCCGGATTATATGCAGTCAGAGTGGTGGGCAAGCTTCCGGACGACGTGAGGGGTGACCTGTATTCGCAAGGCATTGAATACCGTCCTAGGGACGGCAGTGTGCAGGACTAAGGTATGCCGGGAAAGGCAGGCGCACCTGCCGTTGGGACATTTGCGGATCTCTGTGAATGCAGGGTCCTTTCTGGGTCTTTTTACGTGACAGAGACCTCAAAGATCCTTTGTACAAATACCTATATACTGCGACACTCTTTTGAAGAGTTGCTCGCTTGTTATGTAATCGCTTATTGACTTGTTTTTGCTTAAAAAACCTTATCTGACCTTCGAGATTTGGGAACCGATGTTGTCTGATTTGAAGGGTTGGGTGAAAAATCATGGTATTTAAAGGTAGGCATGAGCTCCAGCGAACGGCGTTCTTTGGTGACATTTAAACGATCCAACAATCATGGAATTGGAATTTGTGTTCGTCGAAAAAGGTAGCGATATGCAGTCGGGCCGGCCTAATGCCACCAGCAGGTTGGCAGTAACATTACTGGTGTAAAAAAGCAGGTGTCAAGGGTTCATCTTACATTGACAAAGAGCTTGCGAGCTTGAGCAATTTTATGACTTCAGTGGAAACAGTCGAATGCAGATATGCGGTTGTCTGCCACAAAGACCAGCTATTTGACACTTGAATCAAACGTCCTTTCTACAAGCATTCAGTTGAGCTCTGGAATTTGTATCTGTCGTCCCTAATATCTATTTGGCTCGGAGCAAACGATAATCGAGCCCCAAAAATCATGCTAGGACAATATGAAGCTTTCAATAAGCGTGGATAGAAGTGTGCATGAGGTTACTTTCTCGACGATCAAGTTCTCCAAAGGCAAATCCCATTAGGCTGTTCATGAATTTTATTAGGGTGGTAGGAATACTCATTTGCTGCTTTGCGTGATAGTCTATAATCTTATCTCCACTGATCGATTAGCAAACCAAAGCTCTCTTATCTTTGTCTCAAAGGGATTAGAATCGATCATTTTGGATAACGAAACTTCTCAAACGTGTCGAAGAATTGAGTTGATCAATATTCTGTTGCAAACATTCGGTCTGCCTTTTAGCGAGAAGTTAATTGTTGAGATACTCAATCAAAACTCAGCATGAAATCTGAATACAGCGAAGTTTCTTTTGATCGTACAATGCAGAGACTTGGCCTCGATTATGATAGATTGATGCCAGCTGAATGCTTCCACGGTCTGGAATGCAGAAGAGAATGACATCCCTGGTCACAAACATTGTTTCTGGGTAGCAGTGGACTCGATTGGAAGTAATGGAGACGATGAAACATTCGTATACGATGAGTATTTCACTGCCCTGATTTTTACAGCCAGCTTATGCACTACACGACACATGTGAGGTTTCTTTTTGATTTTTTTTTTTTTTTTTTAATAATAATTTTTTTTCAACAAAAAAAATTTTTCCCACATGAAAATTGAAATGGGATTATAAAAGGGGAGGCATGTGTTGTTTTATTATCAGAGAATTCCTACCCCCTGCTTGTCTAGAATAATTCTCAAATTGTTGGAACAACCCATATTTTAAGGAATACAATTACACACACAAAATGTCTTACAAAGTCGCAGATATCTCCTTGGCCGCTTTCGGTAGAAAGGACATTGAATTGTCTGAGAACGAGATGCCAGGTCTCATGTACATCAGAAAGAAGTACGGTTCCGACCAGCCTTTGAAGGGTGCCAGAATCGCTGGATGTCTGCACATGACCATCCAGACTGCCGTTCTGATCGAGACTCTGGTTGCTCTCGGTGCTGAGGTTACCTGGTCTTCGTGTAACATCTACTCCACCCAGGACCACGCTGCTGCCGCCATTGCTGCCGCTGGTGTCCCAGTCTTTGCCTGGAAGGGAGAGACCGAGGAGGAGTACCTGTGGTGTATTGAGCAACAGCTGTTTGCCTTCAAGGACGGTAAGAAGCTGAACTTGATCTTGGACGACGGTGGAGACTTGACCTCGCTCGTTCACGAGAAGTACCCAGAGATGCTCGAGGGCTGTTACGGTCTGTCTGAGGAGACCACCACCGGTGTCCACCACTTGTACAAGATGTTGAAGGACGGTTCTCTGAAGGTTCCTGCCATCAACGTTAACGACTCTGTCACCAAGTCCAAGTTCGACAACTTGTACGGTTGTAAGGAGTCTCTTATCGACGGTATCAAGAGAGCCACCGATGTTATGATCGCCGGTAAGACCGCTGTCGTTGCTGGTTTCGGTGACGTTGGTAAGGGTTGTGCTATTGCCCTCAGAAACATGGGTGCTAGAGTGATTGTCACTGAGATTGACCCTATCAACGCTTTGCAGGCTGCCGTCAGTGGTTACCAGGTTGCCCCATTGGAAGAGGTTGCTTCCATCGGACAAATCTTTGTTACCACCACTGGTTGCAGAGACATCATCACCGGTGAGCACTTCGAGAAGATGCCAGAAGACGCCATTGTTTGTAACATTGGTCACTTTGACATTGAAATTGACGTTGCTTGGTTGAAGGCCAACGCTGTTGACGTTGTCAACATCAAGCCTCAAGTTGACAGATACTTGCTCAAGTCTGGCAAGCACGTCATTTTGCTTGCTGACGGTAGACTTGTCAACCTTGGTTGTGCTACTGGTCACGCTTCTTTCGTCATGTCCTGTTCGTTCTCCAACCAGGTTCTTGCCCAGATTGCTCTGTTCAAGGCCGACGATTCTGCTTTCAGAACCAAGTACGTTGAGTTCGAGAAGACCGGTCCATTCGACGTTGGTGTCCACCTTTTGCCAAAGATTCTGGACGAGACTGTGGCTGCTTGTCACTTGGACCACCTTGGTGCCAAGCTCACCAAGCTCACCACTGTCCAGGCCGACTACTTGGACATCCCACAACAGGGTCCATTCAAGCCAGACCACTACAGATACTAAGTGTATCGTTAAAGTCTCAATGATCTGCATCAACTGCATATGAAATTTGTTCCTTTGTGTTTTCTTCCATGTATAGTAGTTACCAAGAGGTCTACGGTGGTTTTCTCTTTTTGGTGGGTTTTGTGAAACGTTGAACGTCATATCACGGTTACACTACAATTTTTGACGCTATGTTTTAGTTTTTTTTTGCTTATCTATACATCTAATTACACCTTCCTCAACGGATATTTTGTTACTACCTCAGTAATTTGGCAGTGTTTAAACATTCATGTATGTGTAAATTTATTTTTACCTGCCGCATTTTTTCCCCAGGCAAGTATTTTTTATCGCAATATGAAGGCAAAAAAAAAACAGAGACTTTGTCTGCTTTTTTTAAGTTTACTAAGTTGCTTTGTTCTGGGAACAAATCCTGCTGAAATTTCTCATTGAATCTTCTCATCAGCAGAAGCTCTGTTTTTTCGTGTCTTAAGGTTTTACGCGGCGGCTAAAACCCATCACAATATGAGGTAAGTTACACCTTGCTCTAGATAAGAGCTTCCCCTCTTTGATCATATCGGTCGAGCTTATTAACACACCCGTTCCTCTCAGCACCGGCAAAGATGTCCTTTTAGCATCTGATGAGCTCTATTTGCCCTCCTATTTGACCAAAATTCATTTTGGAGCCTCTTTGAACAGATCTCTCAGAGAAGTGACAGATCTTCCCAAATCTCAAAAGGACATCAAAGACAAAGTTATCAGCCATCTGACCTCGTCGGGTATTCTCGGCTCGATACCTGAAATGTTTACAAAAGACGATGAGTATTTGAGCAGATTGATTGGCTTGTTCCAAAACAAATCGTTGAGGTCACTACTGTATAGTACGATACCAAAGGATAACGAAAGTGTCGATAACAGCGTTACTGGCGACAAAAACGAAAGCGATGATGACAATGAGAGTGACATCGTGGAAAAGTCACCAATTTCCGATGAAGATAACAGTTTGGTAGCGCTAAGACCAGATCTGCCTTTGCCTTCGAAGTGGCAGCCACCAAAGGATTCCCGTTTCGTACTTTCTTCCGACGGCCTGGAAATATCCACTCGGCATGCTTCCAAATCAGCATTGGATAACACATTCAGCCAGACACATGCGTCGAGAAATATCTCTTCTACTAGAGCGAACTTGACAGTGACAAGAGAAATGGGAATATACTATTTTGAAATCCAAGTGATGTATGGATTAAAGAATGGCTCCGATATACTCGTGGGGATTATGGAAGGAAGCCAAAATGAAAATGAAATTCGTGCCGTCATGGACAGCTCAAAACATATCTGGATGTTTCATGGGCTCACGGGAAACATGAGCTTCCACGGAAGACACAAGAAAAACATAGAATGTCAGTTTGGAGATAAAGACGTCATTGGTTGCGGTATCAATTTTGTGAACAATACAATATTTTTCACTAAAAATGGTGCTTTCTTGGGACCGATTTACAAGGTTCCGGAAACCGTGTATGAGATTGTTCCTGTGGTGAACATGACGCAATGGAACTCTATCAAGACCAATTTTGGTCTGAATAAGAGGCCATTTGAGAACACTTTCAGATTCAACATTGACAACTATGTTGAGTCTTTCAAGATCAAGTTTTTCTCGACAATTAAGCGTTGGAAATTTCCTTCCCTGACGCTTGATAACGGACTGAAATTGGGCGAGGATGACAAAGATGATGACGACCTCAAATTGTTGATCAATCAACTGATCAAGTCATATTTCAATCACATGGGATATCTAGACAGTTCGAAAGCATTCAAAGAGGACCTGAGACTGGAAGGTGGAGAAGTAGAGAAACCAAGTGATGAATCCGAGACTCGGCCGGAAGAGATCAAACGAGAAGATAGTATCAAAAAACAAATTAAAGTTTTGCTTTTCGATGGAGAAATTGACAAAGTTATCAAACTTATCGACTCAAGTTATCCTAGTCTACTGACAAGCTATCCGAAAGTGAAGTTCAAGCTAGAGTGCTTGAAACTGGTGGACTTGATTAGCCAAAACAAAGTGGATGATTTCATACGGGCGATGAAAGAGGTAAAGAAAGAGTTTAGTTCGGGAATTTATTTGCGCTATTTGGACGAAATTTCGGGTCTTCTATCATACGAAGATCCCAAACAATCATATTTCTTCAAAAGCTTCAACAATTTCGAGAAATTCAAGCTTGTGGATAGCCTGACGAGTTTGATCAACTTGCAAAACGGTATGTCGTTGAATTCGAACTTCGACAAAATGGTGCTCAAGATCGATCAAAAGCTGCAAGTACTCACCACATTGTCCACCACAACACCTCCAAGAGTTGGTGGAGATGAAGCCTTTTTAGTTGATCTATTGGAAGATTTTATCAAGCTGTGAGAATAAATAAATGGATAAATAAAATAAATATAGGCAGTACAGGGTGACCATTTGATCGCAAGTCAGATCACTTTTTTGATTTCGTCAAGCAAAAATTCACTCAAAGTGACGATTCCGTCGGAGTTGCACAGACGATACGTCTTGTTGGCTTCGTAACTCCCTTCCACCATTTGTCCGTTTTCGTCCACATTGATATAGCCAAAAACGTTGTCCAGATCCACTTTTTGATTCATGTACTGAGGCACTTTCTTCAGGTCGTGAATTGGCATGTATGAACGGGGATAATTCATTGCGTCAAGACGATAAGCGAAATCCTGGTGAACGGTGAAAGCTGTCACTTTCTGCAGCAGACTCAGAAACTCTTTATTGCCTCGAAAGTTTTGGGGAGTTATTCTAAAAGTTTCGGACTTTGGATTTTCATTTTCGTTTAGGTCAAGTCTTCCCACTGGAAGCGACTCAGGATCAGAAGAAAACGAAACCCTGCTGCTCCTGGCACTGGTTCCATGGATATACTGGTAGCATGTTAGCATACACTATTTGGGTAATTTCTTGAATCAAAAACTTACCAATTGTGGCTGCAAAGCGTACTGAATTGTATTCACCAGGCTCCTATTAATTGTGCTGTGTAGTCCAGTGAATTTGCTCATTGTATGTGTTGCCTCCAGGGACTGCTGAGATAAGGATCGTGTAACTAGTTCCATTTGCTCCAAGTTTTTAAAAAAATATAGTGCAAATTTACTGCGACGATCGCCGCGTCGATAAATCCATGTTCTCGATAAGCTATACTATCGCGCTCAGCTAAATGTACTTCAGCACATCATTAATCACGTCTTGGATGTACTGCTCCTTCGATTCCGGATCAGAGAAACGTGAGGCATCCAAACGAGCCTTCTTCAGCTTGGATACTATTTTGTCGGTGTTTTCCAGCGCAATAGTAGAATCCGTATCTTTTTCGAGCAATGGCTGAGTCTGTTCCAATCGGAGTTGAGCCAACGGTTTTGTGTGTTGCTTCAAGTCCAGTTGAGTCCACTCGTGACTGTGCACTACTTCCATCAATCTCTCCTTTCCAACTTTCTCATCCGATTCAGATTCGGAAGCATCGTAGTCTACAAAGTCAAAACCAGATGACAAAATCAAATCTTCCACTTCAGCCAATTTGGACTCCGGAATATCATTCCGCAATCGATTGACTCCCACCACGACTTTGATCCCGTTCCACTGAAACGTGTCCTCGTTATTACACGTTTCCAGATACTCGTCATCAAGCTGCATCGAGAGCTGATCAAGGAGATTGGCAATTTGAGTAATATCATCAAGGGGTAATGTCAGATCCAGTGTGAAAATTATTCCTTGTATAAACTCCCTCAATTCTTTCATCTCTGCTCCACTGAACTCGCCAAGCCATTCTTTGTATGCCTCAGTACTTGAATCCTTGATCTCATCAAGAAAAACTCCCACTTTCGTGTTATAATATTGAGTCTCTAGGGCCACTTCATCTATAATTATTCCACTGTGAGACTCTGAGTTTTTGTCCAAATAATCATGAATGTTATCTACGTGGAAAATATCTCGAAGAATACTAAGTTTCCCCGATTTTGGTGCTCCGATGATCATGATCTGGTTCTTCATAATGATTTGTATGGGTGGATCAACATTGTGTTCTGTGTATGGTACTTGAACAATTTCCAAGACTTTTCAAAATATTTTTTTCCCCTGGTGGAAATTTTGAGATCGCAAATTGCTGATTCTGAGGTGTTTACTCATGAAAAGAAGCAGTGTTTCTCGTGATTTAAATAAATATCAAAGGTGGCAACAGCCATTTGGCGATAGAAAGACACCAGATAGTATTAGAAACCACATGGACAGCTTTTGAAAATGACGGCCCCGAAATTGAATGGCACAATGCCGCCAAAGGAAAAAGACAACAACGACTCATTGATTGAGTACGCTCTTAGCTCCGATGACTATTTGGAACAATTTGTTCCCATCATCAAAGCAGAACTGGTGAACAAAAACTGTCTTGATGAATTGATTGAGAAGCTAGATAACAATTACAAGAGCAAAGAGCAAGATTTGGCTGGTGTGTCTTTTAACTCGGTTGATAACCTGACCAGTTCGATCGAAAACATCGCGGCGGTGGCAAAGGCCTCGGGCGGAATCAGTCGTGAACTTGTTGAAATCAACACCGAACTCAGGAAAACGGGTTTGGATCTATCCGAGCGCAAAAAAATGTCCCTGAGCTATAAACGACTTTACAACAAAATCACCGAGACAATTTTGTCCATAAATTCGTGTTTGGACATTCTGGATAAAACCAACAGAGTTTTCGATCTCATTCAAACAAAGGAGTTTTACAAAGCATTGATGAACCTCGAGTCGCTCACAAAGAGCCGCAGCGAAGAAATCGAAAATTTTGACTTCACCAAAAGAATCTATAAGTCCCTCCCGGCAGTCAGGCAGATTATCATGGACGAGACGTTCAACCAGCTTGTCAAGTGGTTCAACATAAGCTTCGAAAAAAACCTGACTACCATTGGGGAATTGCTGTTTGAGAATTTTGACCTACTGAATGAGGCGTGGTTTGATGCGCAGTCTCAAAACGATAGTCTATTCAGTTTCAAAATCAACTCACCGCTAGAACAAACACTGAGGCAGGACAAGTTTAAATCATTCAATCCACTTGACAACGACCAACTGAACGTTGATTTGAGCCCAATTTATCATTCGATGATGGTGTTTCAATCGATCAACGAGTTCGATCGGCTCAGAGACGACTTTGCCAATGAATTGCTCAGAAAAAGAGACAGGTTGATTTACCCTATTAGAGAGGCTCTCACAAGCAATAATTTGGACATGTTCTCGAACAACGAATCGCTCAAAATCATGATTTTCAGCTTGACCGCCTTGTTTGTGAGCGATAGATTGATCACCGCCAAGACTGAGTATCTTTTGAGAACGAAAAAACAAACTAACGATTTGTTTGAGTCTGTGATATCCAAGTTCATCCCAATTTTAAAGAGACACATTGACAGAAACCGCAATGATATCAAACGATTGAAAGAACTCAATGATATTCTGGGACTGTTCATCCAAATTCTAGAGAACTATGAGTTCAACATCGATTCTTTGTACCAGATCATGATAAATCTGCTACAAAAATTCATTGATTGTTCTGTTAGAGAGTTTCAGACCAGCTACATGAGTCTGTCGATGGAGGAGAACCCGCAGCCAATAACCATCGAGACACAGACCCAGTTGAGCAATATTCAGGCCAACTGTTTTCATCGTTTCAAAGAAATCGAAATGGATTTCCCTATTGTGCTTCCTTTTTCTATCATCTATGCTGCCACGTGCTTCAAACTCCGCGGGTTCATTCACGATATTTATGAGTTTTTGAGCAAGTATTACAACCACAAGACGTCCACGATACTGAAAGTCATTGGAAAATCCATTGATGAGGTCTTGATCAACATCATCTTGAAAGACTTGGATAACAAGATACACTCCTCTTACAAAGAGGAAGTGTCGCAAAATTTGATCAATTTGGAGTTCTTTTCCAATTCGGTTGTGGAGATTGAAAAACATCTCAACTATTCATTTGACCCAATGATTGTCAGATTCAGGTCTTCTTCTACACTAATTAAACTCGAGGCGGAATCTGAGTTCAAAAGCATTCGGTCTAAAGCTGAAGAAGGAATGTTTGATCTGGTTGACTCCAAGATCGACATGCTGTTTGATATGGTGGAGTTTGACTGGGAGTCCAAGACGCTCAATGAGGAGCCAAGTATCGGAATCAAAGACATGGGCTTGTTCTTGGAAAATATATTCATGTTGGATTTTTCTCACCTACCATACTCTATCAAATCGCTACTTCTCATCAGGACTTTTGACAAGATTGTGACATTTTTGAAGCAATCTATTTTCCAAACTGACTTTATTACGAATGAGAGCATCATGAATTTCGAACTAGACATACAATACATTGAGTCAATTGTGCCTAATTTGAGACAGCAGCAAGAGCAGCAGCAGAACGGTAATGCTAAAGAATTGACTAGCGAGTCAGAGAGCTCGAACCTCACTCTCCAGACGATTTTTGTTGGACTCAAGCAGATCATCGATTTGTTGAAAGATGGAAACCTGGAAGTGTACAAGGATGACACCGCCCGGATGCGGAAATTCAACACAATTAAACCTGAAGAGGCTATCGAGCTCGTTCAAAAGCTCGAAGATTACCAGCTATTGAAGAGGGAAATGTCAATGAGCGATAGTGCCGGCTCGCAGCTTAGCTACTCACAGACTCAAGACGATGTTGGCGATTCCCGTTCTGTGTTTGGATTCAAAAGGGCAACCACAGCCAACTCGCTGCAATCACCTTCAAAGTACTCCTCGATGCTTTCTTCTTTCAACAAGAAATAAAATCATGTTTCTGGCGCCGAGATATGTAAGATACAAATGAAAATAGAAAACGTTGTACTTTATAAGACAAAACTCACCTCTGAGGCCACCGAGATGACCTGCCAGCTCAGCCAATCGCTCGAGCTGTTTGGGATCAGTCCGAGTTTGTTTAACTTCCAGAGGCCAACTAGAAGGTTCCCGCTGTTGCAGACCACATAAAGCACTTGTAGTAGCGCCTTATCGTAGTCGTTTGCAATTTCGACGTTCCTGAATTTTTCTGAGACCTGGAATATCTCTTTGAGCGTGTTCACAAAAAGCATGAGTGTCATCATGATCGGAATCAACTGGAGTGAGTTTGGAGACATGTACATCATGATGAGGTTCATCGGTATATTTTTGGCGGGAGAAAGTGCCAAGTCTCTGGCTCTCTTCTTCTTGAGGTTTTCCAGGTCAAAGTTCTTTGAAGCCTTTCCTGGTTCGACAATATTCTTGAGTTTTGATTCCCTGAGTTGTTTGAAGAAAGACTCGCTATTTCCTAGTGGGGCTTTCACAGACTTCACAGCCGGCTTTTGCAGCGAGGAGCTGTCTGTGTAGGTTGCGATCCAGTTTTCCGACATAATGAAGAGTGGCAATTGCGATATTAATTGATGCCGTACAACAGGTCTGCGACAGTTTGTTTCGCCTTGGAGTTTGTAGTGTTTTTTATTAGAAATATTGGCTCGAAAAAAAAAGACTTTTTTTCTTCAGCTTCCTCACTCTTTATCTGAGACTCAACCAACGTCTTTCTGAACCTCATAAAGCATGCCCAAGTCTGAGCACCCCAGGCCACAGGCTGTCGCTCCGAAGCTCAAACGTCTCCAAAATGTCAAACACATCAAACACGCCCCTCCCAAACTCTACTCCTATACAGAAACCAACACGGTTGTGCACGTCAAGTCCAACACTCCCTTCATATCGGCACTCAAACGCATAGAGAAGAACCTGGCTTACTTCGAGGAGAAATACAATAAAAAGGGAAAGCCGATTCCCATGCGCAATAAGAGTGTTCAGTACATCACCGTTAAAGGAATGGGAAAGGCCGTACTCAAAGTTCTCAATGTAGCCATCCATTTCCAATACGAAAAAGGGCTAAAAACAGAAGTCCACACAAAAACCATAGGCGTTCTCGATGAATTCCAGAAAATCGAAGAAGCGGGCGACTCCGAAGATGAGGACGATTTACTCCGAAAACGTAATGTCAGCTCTGTGGAGGTGAAAATCTACATTCCAGACCGTATCTAATTCAGCGATTCTATTATATATATATTGTACATTAATCATTAAAAATAAAAAAACATGTCATTTCTTTGCTGCAAGCTTGGCCACACAAAGACTCTGGAGTTCATTCAGATCATCCAGTGAGCGCTTCAGCGTTCGGTTCTTTTTGTGGTTGAGATCAACGTCTTCAGAGATTGCAAGTCCTTTGACCAGAGTGGTGCAGCTGTCAAGACATTCCTGGTACCTCCCCAAAAAGAAAATTCGCTCGAGGCCCCGCAAAATCTGGTCACGTTCAATCTTGTCGATTTGGTCGATGTTTATTGGGGTTTTTCCCTTCTGATCTAGGGACACTTCCGCAAGTCCTGTGCTCACCACCGTGGCTGCTACCACATCTGTAAGTGAGCTTTGTGTGCTGATAACTGGTCCAGACTCCCAGAATTTCTGTTTTTCAGCTTTGTATTCTTCGTCAGACTGGCCCTTTCGCACTTTGACCAGTCCCGATCCCTTCACCACAGCCACCTCGCCGGTGTTGTACTGAGTTGCCTGTGGAACATCTATCGTCTGCTTTTCTGCGCTCATTTTTTGTACCCTTTGACCTATAAGTCGGGTGATGTTTAAAGTTCTTTTGAGCACCTTGGAGGAATAAGAGATGGAAACCACAACTTTTTATCGTTTGCACGCTAGATTACTCACTCAAGTTCTATCTTCAGCAGCAGTAGGCTTGAAAAATATTTAAAAGAAAATTTTTGACTTTTTACAAGGCAGTGCAATTACAGGATCATGTCTACACGAAAAAAGAAGGGTGGTACAAAAGTGCAAGTTTGTTCGGTATTCACCTATACAAGCAATTGCCTAGTTCAATCCTCCTTGAGTCCGTTCAATGTGGCCACACAGTGTCGAGTGTGTCTGTAGTCACGGAACTCCAACAACCAAAGCCCCTGCCAGGTCCCCGTAGCGAGTTTGCCATTGGAGATTGGAATCGACAATGAGACTCCAACGACGGACGATTTCACATGGCCAGACATGTCGTCTGGACCCTCGTCCCGATGCAAAAATGTGACTTTCCCACCACCATCGTCTGGAACGACCATGTTGAGCGCTGTGGTCATGTCTTCACGAACATCTGGATCCCAGTTCTCATTCAGACTCAATGCTGCAGATGTGTGTTGCAAGAACAGGTGCAATATACCAACCTTGTACTTCTTGATCTGTGGCAAATTTGACACGACCTCGTCAGTCACCAAATAGCAACCGCGAGACCGTGGCTTGAACGAAAAGTTAGTCTGTTCCCATGCAGTGGTCATATTGTGCTGAGGCGAATGAGTGGTGAGATAAAATGTGTAGCTAGTAGATTGGTTTTTGCTCTTATCTAGTTTCTTGCACAGAGCAAAAAAAAAAAAAGGTCGTGCAAATTTTGATTTACGTAAGCACATAACGTGGTAGCAGCTACTCCAAACATCCTAAACAGTTTGTAAAAGGGGAATATATCTACTTGAATTATCTATTAATGGTCTTCCTGGATATCGTAATCAGATTCAGATGTTGAGTCTGGCTGATATGTGCAGTCAGACTCGTCTTCTTCATCCTCGGAGTCTATTGAGCCAGCCAAAAACAGTGTCTCTTTGGAGCAAAGAATCTCAACTTCGAGCTCGGCATCGCTAGGGTCAGATTCAGGATCCTCAGAGTACTGCCAGATGCGATTGACATCGCCACGGAAAACTGCTGTGATAAGCAGCGAAATCAGCAATGACGGCGACAAATACAACAGCGCGGGCTGGCCATGGCCGTACACCTGGAGCGCGACCACAGTAGCCAGAAGGCCCAAGACGTATGCCAGCATGGAAATCGTGAAGTAGGGTTTGGAGAACTTGCGCAGGTGATAGAACTCGGTATTTGGATGTCTAGCGTGGTGATTGAAAAGATCGAATCTCAGACAAAGAGATATGAACATGCCGGGGATCACCATATCTCCGAGTCCAAGGATGGACATGGGAACCTGGCCTTCTGCTCGCGAGACACGTGCGGGGATGGACATTTTGACTGGTATGTCGATGGTAGTGGCAACTTGAACCATCACATCTGAGCCAAACACAAAATAAATGTCGTAAAAGAAAAAAAGAACCAGTATAATAATTGCGGGTTTGAAACTTCCAAGCCGGGCAGCAGAAATCCCGAAAATGGTGAAAAAAGCTCCAAAGATGTTCCCAAGAATCCAGTTAGACGAGCCGTCCAAAACAGAGTACAAGACAGAGAAACTAAGGCCAAAGAGGTAGCCGTAGAATTCTGCGGTTGTGAAAAAGTAGTTGACCAGTTGGTCTTCCTTCTTGATCTCAGATCGCGAGTCCAGCAACAGCTCCTCCTTGATGGTTTTCTCGCGCTCTGTTTGATCTGGGAGCAAATAATTGCGTTCGAAGCCGGCAGAATGAAGTTCTGTATCGTTTGATAGAGTAAAGGTGTAGCGCTTGTTGAACCGGAGAGAGCTGATTCCGAATCGGTGGCAGACATTACGCACCGCCACAGTCGCCACATATGTGGCCGTGAAGGCCCCAGCCTTGACCCCAATCAGAGTCAGATAAACATTGAGATACCTGTTGATCGTGGCGGGATCCCAGTTCTTGAGTGCGTACGAAAGGCCGACAAGAGCCACACTTGCCACGATGGGCATCATAACCGCGTGTTGCTCATCGATGGCCATGTCCTTGACGTAGGTCTCGTCTCTGTCTGAGGAGTCGAACAAAGGGTGGTTTCTATTGGCAAGCAGAGCATTTGACGGCTTCTCCAGTGTGCTGTGACTGCCTATGTACACGAGCGATGCAGCCAGCACGATCATGGAAACATATGAGACCCAGTCAGGGTCCACATACGCGTTGAGCGGCGAATCATACAGGAAGAATGCAGCCTCGCGGGCCAATTTTTCCACGCTTGATCTGATTGGATCCAATACTCCTGAAACTGTGTCCTGCTCCATGTTTGCACCGAAAAAGCGGTCTGTTTCGAACGTGTAGTTCCTTCGTTTGCTCCTGCTTGTTTTGGAGCCCTCAAGCCGCCAGATTTTTCCGCCACTGCTTGGCTCGAAGCGTGCTTTGTTTTCGCTTCGAGCGAGTACAAAAATTCGTATAACGTGTCCGATTTTTTTTTTTTCCGTTGTTGCCTTCGTCGCGTGGAGGAGACATGTTGTCTGGTGGGAAATCACTTGCTTTTTCTTCTTCTTCTTATCAAACTTATCCAATATCGTCAGTTGGATTACAGTCTCAGTTGCAAAGCTGTAAACCAAAGACATTCTACAGTCATGAAGGAGCTGGAAAACTACAATTGTGGGTACAGAACCACAAACGTAAGTGAATTATGCTAAACGAGCAAGTGAAACTTGTGAGAACTAACAAGATCATCAGTACCCGGCGATTAAAAACGCCCCTCTCCCGGCTGATGCCGCAGGATCCAAGCATTTCAACAACTGGATTCTCTTGGCCCTCCTGTTGGCTGTCCCTTACTACATCAGCAGTAAACTGGGTCTCGGCTGGTACTCGTTTGTCTTCTTCTTCCTGGTGACTGGTCTCCCTATTTTGATGGCCTTCTGGACTGTTCTGTCTACCTACTCGCCTAGAATCAACGAGAAGGTGGCCTACCCTAACAAGGGCGTTGAGTTCTACCTCGACTTCCACGAGCCTGAACTAGCTGAGAAGTACAAGGGATCCAACAAGATCCCTATCGAGACCTTCCACGAGCTTTTCTTCGCCAACAAGGTTTCGTTCAAGGGTGACGCCCTTGACGTGATGGAGTACAGACATGATTGGGCTTCCTTCCGTTTCACCCTCAGTTTGTTCAAGTTCTTCCTGTTTGGTATGATCCCAGAGGTTATTATGCACACCAAGTCGCAGGACGAGGAGCAAGTCAGAGACCACTATGACAGAGGTGACGACTTCTACACCTGGTTCTTGGGTCCAAGAATGATCTACACCTCTGGTGTCATCTCTGACATCAACAAGGAGGAGACTCTGGAGGAACTGCAGGACAACAAGCTCAAAATTGTGTGTGAAAAGATTGGTCTCAAGAAAGGTGAGAAGGTTTTGGATCTCGGCTGCGGCTGGGGAACTTTGGCCGCTTACGCCTCCTCCCAGTACGGTGCTGAGGTCACCGGTGTCACTCTTGGAAAGAACCAAACTAAGTTTGGTAACGACAGACTTGCTTCTTATGGTGTTTCCCCAGAGCAATCCAGAATTGTTTGCTGCGATTACAGAGATGCTCCTCTGGCTTCTGCAGATGGTAAGAAGTACGACAAGATTACTTGTTTGGAGATGGCCGAGCATGTGGGTGTGAGAAAGTTCTCTTCCTTCTTGAAGCAAGTCTACGACATGTTGGAAGACGATGGTATCTTCTACCTGCAATACGCTGGTTTGAGAAAGTCTTGGCAATATGAGGACTTGATCTGGGGTTTGTTCATGAACAAGTACATTTTCCCAGGTGCTGATGCCTCGACTCCTCTGGACTTCGTTATTTCATCTCTGGAAGGTACTGGTTTCGAGACTGTTTCTGTCGACAACATCGGTGTCCACTACTCTGCTACTTTGTACCGCTGGTACTTGAACTGGATCTCCAACAAGGATAAGGTCGTTTCCAAGTATGGTGTCAAGTGGTACAGAATTTGGGAATTCTTCTTGTCATACTCGACCATCATTTCGAGACAAGGTTCTGCCACCTGTTACCAGATTGTCCTGAGAAAGAACATTAATGCCTACCACAGAGTTGAGTACGTTCCACACCAGGAGGGTCTCTTGGCTCCAGCCTCCCGTTTGCAGAAGTGGGCTAAATAAATGTTGGTTGGTGATTGTTTTGTTGAAGACAAGGCCTATTGTTGTAAGATTGTTGTAAGCTGTTTGTGATTGATTTTGGTTTCTTTTTCCAATCTTGGATAATGCATGCAGCTGTGCTGCAGTGCTTCTATTTTCGTTCACTTTGAGCCGGATTCATTGAATCGTTTTCATTCTTCAGGTTTTAGAAATAAAAAGTATACTTGTCTTTTCTCAAATCTCAAAGAAGTCTTTTCTAATACATACATAATAAATTCATTTCCATGGAACAGTATAAACGAGAGTTGTCTCCCTATGGTAGACAAGAAAAGGCGAGGGAGAACTAATAGATAGGTTGAATGTTAATGACAGGCTTAGTTGTCCCAAGTCCAGTCGATCTTGAGCTCACCAACGTCCAAAGCAGCCAGCTTCTCGAAGGCAGCCTGAGAAAAGTCCAAGTCGTCATCACCACATGATTCGCAAGAGTCCACAACCTTCACCGTAACAGAGTTTCCGTTGTAGTTGGCAGTGATTGATTTTCCACAGTAGGAGGAAATATCCTCGCTGTTGATGCTGGTTTCGTACAAAGAGTGAGCAATAGCAACAACGTAGTCAGATCCAGTGCTCGAAGTTCCACAATTGTCGTCACCAACATCATAGTAAGTACCTCTTCCGGAGTAAGTTTCAGAAGAACTGGAAGAAGAGGTGGTAGAAGAGGAGGTGGTTGAAGTCTTCTCAGAGGTGGTTGAAGTGGCCGACGTGGAGCTTTCAACTTCAGAAGTGGTAGAGGAGGTGGACTCAACCTCGGAACTAGAAGAAGTGGACTCAGTGGACTCGGTAGAGCTGACAGGAGAGCTCGTTTGAGAAGAGCTAACTTCAGTTGTGATGTAAGTGTAGACGGTAGTAGCATCATCGAAACTAGAGCTGGCGGTGATCTCTGGCACAGCGGTCACCAGGGAACTCGAGTACCAGTACTCATCATCTCCGGTCTGTGTAGATGGCTCATAGTCACTGTAGTAGCTAGAAGTTTCGCAACCGTCATCGAACCAGTCACCGATCTCAGTGAAAAAGTCTTCAGAGAAGTCGATTGGGAGAGCAGCAGCGAGTGCGGCAAAAGCGGGGATCAAAAGAGCGACTTTGAATTGCATTTTTTGAGATTGAAAGAGAGAATAGACGGTTGAAGGTCGATGAGAATGGACAGGGAGAAACTGGGAAGATTTGTTATTTCTCAAGGGAATTCTGGTTCAATTTATGTGCCCCAGTTCCTGGAAAATGCGTAAACCAACATGTGGCTTCTTTGATCCGTCCAATAGTTGCAGGGCTTACAATACATTGATGCTCATCTCATGCCGTTATGCATTTCAACCAATTGTAACAAGTAGCTAAACAAGTCTAGATCCCCTTTTGGCTGTGGGCGGCCGCATAACGGTTGTCGCCCAAAACTATCATTTTACAATGCACTCTTAGATCCGCTAAGTCATAAACAATAAGAAGCGTCATCGTCATAATTTCAAACCCAATCAAAAGCATCCATTCAAAAGATGGTACCTACATCATTACACGACCCCTTGGCTTTATCATGTAAGCTGCATAATCCAAGACAAAGTTTCCTATTAGCGGACCAAATCCTGCTGGATTTATTGCACGTTTTAGGTGACCTCCTTTTCATGTGCAGCAGGTATTTACTCATGTGAGATCGAGATCTAGATCTCAAAACTCGCGGCGTCCCCGAAACGTTGAAGATTTTGCAAAGATTTTGCACGCAATGCATCACCCTACTGTGGAGCGCTTGTTGCGACGAGTTACAGTCAACTTTCTATATCCAAGTAACAATACAGTTCAGTTACAAGAACTCAAGCACACATGAAAACCGGTTGTGATGACGGCATTAATCGGAGTTCACTTGATAAGCCCCTTTTTAGGTCCACGTATTGTCCTAGAGAAAATATCTGTTTTTTATGATATACAATTATAGCTCATCTAGGGTGTGAAGTACGAAATCAAATTTGCCACTTATTGTGAAACTCGTTGTAGAGGCTATGGTTTAAAAATGCGGTATCGATGAGCTGTAATTTAACTGGAATAAAGCTGGTTTAAGGTTTTTTTGCATTCACCAAAAAGAGCCCAAGAAAAAGAAAAGACTGTACACGTAAATTAGCCGAAATACTGCATAAATGTGCAGATCGATGAATTGTTATGCGCTTCATTAATGATTAAACTAGTTTTACACACGATTTTGAGCCAAGTCCACCATACCATGAATCAGCGGGGTATAAAGATCCTCTTCAATCAAGTTGGATTGTCTTGCTATGTTTCCGGCAGCCAACTATCAACCTATAATCTGGAAAACTTTTCGGTAGCAATAAATATCAAGTAGGAATTGTCTCAAAAGTTCCTGATTTTGCGGTAATGACCTTTCCACATGATTCATCTTGATGGCGTTGATCTTTTGATCATACATCCAATGCTTTAAATCAGGCTGCATCAATAATGATGGTAGATCTTCGTACGGGAAGCAAAGCGTTTCTTGGTCCAGCGTGGCTATGCTCTGCTTATTTGCCAGGAGCAATTGCGTAGTCAAGTATAAATTCCTAATTGACAAAACCAGTGATGAGTTCTGATCGTCAAAAAGTCTTCCTTGCATTTTCAGCATTAGCGACCTGAGCATGCTCAGAAACTGTTTGTTTTCGTTTGCATCGTATAAGTAAAACACGTTCAACCTAACCACCAATGCTTGACAATAAATTGTTTCTTCTTTGAGGTAACTAAGCTTTGAACTTTTTTGGTCTCGGATCTGCATAACTCTGTCAAAGCAAGCGTTCATCTGTAGTGCGATGGAGTGGATATTCGTACTTTCTGAGTGAAACTGATAAACATTCGAGAGAAACCAGTAGTTATCACCTCCGACAGTGTCTTTGGGTGTGTTTTGAGTGTACACCAGCTCTTTGAGCACTGGACAAGGTGAGAAAAAGACAAACTTTAAGAAGTCCATAATATATTTGTGCGTGACTCTTGATGCCACCTTGTCCATTGAGATGTAGAGCTCTGATTCTTTGAAGCAAAGTAGACTGGACCATAACATGCTCGGAAGCAAAGAGTGCTCAAGGATGTTTGAGATCAAGGAAGCGCTGATTTCATGAATATTTTCCTCGATAAGAACTCTCACCCCTTCAAAAAAAATTGACACCAAATTAGAGCTTTTGGTCATGTTGTAGTAAACCAACAAGTTCTCGAAAAAATCATCTAAAATAATCAGAAAGTGGTCAGCTGTATCATCGTGCCGACAAACTTTTATTATCTCGATGTAGTAGATCAAAGAACTCTTGTAGTTTTTGTACTCAATTGTGTGGCTAAATTGTTCAGTAGTGACTTTGTTTTTGATAGGGTCTCTTTTGAGCTTGTTCCCATTTTCTTGTTCTCTCAAAGACAACGGATACTTGAGTAATGTCTCACTCAACTTGGAGTCACAGAAATATGCTCTGACAGGTGGGGAAATATCAACAAGTTTGATCAGAGAAGAAAGAAGAACATCTCTCAGTTGGGTTGTGTAAGCATCGGAGACGTAGGGTACAATGGTGAAACTGACAAACCGTTGGACAAAATCAAATGTGGGGAATCTTTTTCTGAGACTTTCGTTCTTGCTTGTGAAAGTTTTAGATTTTCTCACCTCAAACCATTTTTCAACCAATGAAGGGAAGTTTGTATATGTCTGTAAAATATTAATCACCAATTGGATGGAGCATTTCAAAATCTTTGAGTCTGGCGTGGTTTGGAACCCAAATGCGAACACCTCTAAGGATTTGATAATGGAAGCCGAGTAGTGCTCTAAACTGTCTTGAAACAGCTCGTAATTTTTGAGCAATGTATAAAACAGGGAGCACGACTCTGTTGTCACTGAGGCATCTCCATAGCTCAACGTATAGACACTTGCGATTTGGTCTAGTATTCCTGACAATATAAGCGCTTCTGATCTGGTCTTGGAATCTGCAGTAAAGTTCTGATTCAAGCGCTTCAAAGAGTTGACCAAATCGAGAACGGAAGTTTCGTCACACTTGTGATGTGTTAGATACAGTCAGCATAACTGACAATCAGTAGTCAAAACTCACTTTTTTTGAAAGGTTGGAAATCGATGTGGTAGCGTTATCAATCAGGAATTGAAAGCTGGAGTCTTGTTTTTTCTGCGAGCTGACTAGAAATCTTCCCCTTCCGGAGGGAGATCTGGAATTGTACAACTCAAAGTCGTTATTTTTCGTGGGAGAAAGACTGAAAGACTTCATTGCGGTCTACAACTCTGTGTTGATTGCCAATGCGTCGGTGAGTAAGGGTTTTAATAAAACTTATGAGGGATCTTTCTGTTTTTTTTTTATCCTTTTTTCCTTACCGCCACATATGCACTGCCACAGTGCCTTGCCACATCAAGTGGCGGTTAAATCGTGTTAAAAATTAAATCAAGTCAAATTAGGGATCTGTTCTAGATCTGAAACAAGTGAGATTAATCAATCCTGTCTCAATATATATTTCCCCTTTCGCATGCTGTAATATCTGAAACACTAAACATAAACACAGAACAAAGAACTCTCTTGTGTTTAGACATTGACTTCTTATAACAAACATCGCCCTGGCTTCGGTTCCTGCATCCTTGACTTATCTGAGATAAAGATCTTCTGAACAATTTCTAAACAGTTGTGCAACATTCCTGTTTTGGGTGAAAATCTGGATTTGCCTGATTTAAGTAACACCTCTTACATCCAACAGGTATTATTCCAGTTATAAAAAGCATCGGCTCGTCACTTTGATAATTGTTGTGGAATTGAAGTGAAATTTTGATTTGTCTCCCTTTTGTTGTGTGCATATAATATGAACAACTCTTCATTTGCAAAGCCTGTTTCTCAACAGCAACTTGGATACTGTTACCCAAGTATTCCAAATCTTCAGGGTTGGACAGGTGCAAACTCGGCTTATTACAGCCAGCAGCAGCAGCAACAATCCTCTCGCCAGCCAGGAGACGGACACAAGTTAGTCGCTGCCAGAGCCTCTTCAAAAGATTCATACGGCAAATCACAGAGATCTTTGACACCTTTGAACCCTCAACAAACCAACAACCGCAATTTTAGAAACAACATCAATGGAAAACGTCACCACAATAGTAACGAGAACAAAAACACGGCTGTCTGTTATAAAAATGACTATTCCAACAACTATATTCATTCTGGTGTGCTGCCGGTCAGGTATGTCAGAAACTCAGTTCAACCTGTGGAAGGATATCCAAAGCTCCAAAGGCTGGTGAAGTTGAAAGAACAACAAGTTTCAAAGTTTGCTACCAAGGCTTATGGATCCAGAGTCAAACCAGAGAGAATGGTGGAGACCTTGAACAAATGGATATATGAAGAAAACTTACAATTTGATGTCATCATGATTGGAGCGCTTTCTGAGAATCAACTTTTGTATCCCCTAGTGTCCCAACTTCCAATAGATAAGCTTTGCTCAAAACCTGGATTTCTATTCATCTGGGCTTCGACTCAAAAGATATCAGAACTCTCCAAACTACTCTCCAACACAAATACATGGACCAAGAAGTTCAGGAGGTCCGAAGAATTGGTTTTCGTTCCAGTGGATAAAAACTCACCATACTATCCAACAGATTCAATAATCCCGGAAGAGCAACTCCTGGAGCAAATGCAATGGCATTGTTGGATGTGCATCACTGGTACAGTCAGAAGATCTTCGGATAAAGACTTGATTCATTGCAACATCAACACTGATTTGTCAATTGAAAATGAAACCACCAAAAACTCAGCGGTCCCCTCGCAAATTTACCAAGTGGCGGAGAATTTTTCCACCTCCACAAAAAGGCTCCACATTATTCCATCGAAAACCGGTCTGGATCATCCTGTCAAACTGAGACCCGGTTGGGTCATTCTCAGTCCTGACGTCCTATTGGATAATTTTGATCCCCACACTTATAAGCAAGAAATTGCTTCCATTGGCTCCAACATTCCATTAGACGATGAGATAGAACAGTTGAGACCAAAGTCACCTGTATAAGTGATCATAATCAACTCAGTCGCATTTTTGTTAGTTTATACCATCCTTGAAATGTTTTTCTAACCATGTTTGCATGTGCTTCATTTTGAACCTGTTTCTAGTATGCATATTGAATTTCATGTTTTTTGCTATCCGTACTGTGTACAACTCAGGTTATTGTGTTTTACCAAAATCTTTTTAAACTTTTGATCCCTTCAAATTTTTTTCTCCTCTTTAATATAAGTATTATACATTTTTTTTTTTTCAGATACTGTATATAGATGACTAACAAAGTAGTATGTAAAGAAAAGCTCATTGACAGATAAAGCAAAAACTTATGATCCAATCTCAGAGCAATTCTTATCAGAATTAAAATTGTAGAAAAACGCCCACTAGAGACACAGAATGGAAACCTAAAACCTTTTTTTCCATATATTCTTCCTTAGTCTCCCAAAAAAAAGCACCTCGTCCAATCCGCAAATAAAATAACTTGATCCCATATTGTACAAACATAAACCTCCCTTTGTTGCTTACATGCCCACAAAGACAGGGAAGCGACCAGCTTCTAGCTCATCGATAGTATTTTCGATAGTTTCATCATCGTCATCATCTTCTACCAACTCGATCGTTGCGTATTTAATCAAATCCCATTTTTTCCAGAATAGAAGACATTCATTCATGTCATCAGAATCAACATAATCCTGAAGGTAATATTTCGTCTTGATCAATCTATCCTTCAACTGTTGCAGTCTGACGTTGGCAGGGACCTCAGAAACACGACGAGTAGTCGGTTTCGTGATTTCTGCTGGGTAATCACTTTCATACTCAGTGATATTTGTTGTTGTAGAAATCTCCGACTTGTAACCTTCTTCTTCATCTGATGACAAAGCAATGGAATTTGGTGTGTGAGCAACAACACTTTCAGTACTGTAGCCATAGACTTCATCTTCACCATAAGAAGTTGCATCACAGTATCTTGCCCAAGCTTCATCGATAGCACCAACAAGATACTCAAAACAACGAGCTCTTGCGGTAAAATCTGAATCTGGGAGATAATGTCTTGACTTTGAATTCGAGTCAAATGATGGAGATTGCAAGCCAGTGGTAGCAGACGCAGGAACTGAAATCGATCCCTTCCTACTTAAGCTTGGGCCGCTCTGACAAATCTCACTCAGCTTGGAAAGCTCACCTTGTTCTGTATCGTAATCTTCATCGTCGCTATATTGGCTGACAGCTTTGGAAAGCTTAGAATCCAGAGGAGCAGTGGACAATGAATTTTTAATCATGTCCCTGTAATTCCTTCTCATGCTCCGAAGTCTATTGTTCCTTTTCAGACTCGTCGAGTGCTGTGGTGAGTCCTCTTCCAAAGAATCGTCGTCACTGGATGATTCATCATTTCTGTTATTGCGAGCATACAGCAAACCACCAGTGTTTGACGATGACAGACAAGGTCTTTTGTTTGGTGTGCACCGCGAAGAAGCCCTTGGAATATTTTCCTTGTCTAGCTCAGATTTCACAAAAGCACGTTTCAATGAAAGAGCCATGATAAAATCTTGTATGTGTGATGAGTGTGTGTGTATATAGAGGATATGGGGTAGTGCGCGAAAAGTGGTATGAGCCCTTTTTTTTTGCAAAAAATCCGTTCACCAGGAAAAGTTGTCTAATTGACACAAGTTTCCAAAATGACAGAACCGGAGACAGAAACCGGCAAAGCGAAATCCAAAGAAAAAACTAATTCTGACCAATCAAAATTAAGTATTCTTATGGACTGTACTGAACAAAACAACTAAGTAGTCCAGTTTAGAAGGCACAAATTCGTTGAAACGATATGAGCTCTTATCCGGCCTAGATAAGTAGATGGGGCCAACAAGAGTACTTTCTCGCAACCAACCAACTAATAATCTGGTTTGATATAACTTGGTGTTCAAGTTATATAAGATTTTGCGACACGGGTGGCAAATTCTTTATTGCTGAATGGTGGCAAATAAAATTTTCAAAGAAAAAAAAAGTGGTGAGGAATTGGTTGAAATCTTGAAAGTCGCGCGGTTCCGGTGGCAAAAGTACAAAACAAATTTGCGGACTGTCGACTCTGTGTGGTGCACGAATCTGGATTCGGCAGAATCTTCTGTGAGTGACTTTCTGCTGTACAATAAAATCTGCCTATTTTTGCGAGCGCTTGACCGTAATTGACCTTGACAGATATTTTGGGTTGGTTTTCTACCGGTTTCCATGGCAATTAAAAAGAGACACGTAGCAATCGACCGCATCTGAGGCGGGAATGTTACAATTTTTGATTATGTAATACAGAGGGATAAATGATAAGGGGGAACTTTAGGGACATTTTTAAGCCGGAAGAGAAGGGGGCACTTAACATTATAGTTAGTGTTGGTTACACCACTAAAATTTGATTAATGTTTGTAAAGGCCATTCGCTTCGATATAGTCAGCAATCTTGGGAAATGTTTGTAGGGTCCAATCTGCTGCTGGGGAGCCATTATTGATGGCAGCTCTTATTTCAGAAGAGCTGATGTCTAATGAATATTCATCACCTCCCACCACGGACAATTTCTCTGCCCACTCTTTGGGCACATGTTCATCCTGGCCATTCTTAATGTTCTCGAAGTACTGTAGTTGAGACTTCAATGAATTGACTTTATCGCCTCTAGTTAAAACGAAACAGCTGCATTTGGTGAAAAAACCAGACAATGCTTCTGATACCGATTTAGGGATATAGTATTCTGGGTTGAAAAGACGAATAAGCGTGTCATAACCGAGCAAAAATGTCATTTCAATTTTTTGGGTAGAACCTTCCTGCTTGAGGTGCTCCTCGATAACGGTAGCTTTATCGGCGAAAAGAGATTGGGTGGTGATTCCAACTGAGCATGCCACTCCCAGATTCGTGTGAATGACATCAGCCAGCTCGTACATCATTGCGAGGCGGTCTTCAAAACGAGCTGGCTGGAAGGCCTTGTCGGCATTTTTGACGGAGAGTAGCAGCAACACAGATTTGGTATTGAGTGATGCAATTGAGGCGTCACTAGAAGGATATTTGTGTAGTATTGACTTGGCAACAAGTGAGTAGTGTCCTTTGTGGGGTGGGTTAAACGAGGAGTCCAAGATTAGAAGTTGGTTAGTGATTGGAAGTATGAACTGATTTTGCGGGGTAGAATATAGCAGCTTGAAAGACTGTGCCGTATTGGACAGAAATGAACGCAGCTGAGTTTCGATTTTGGTGGACATTATTGTACTTTGTCTGAGTCCAGCCAGCAGTTGGGATCTCGGATTGTCGGCCAAATTAGTTGTTGCAGTGGATGATAACAGCAATGTTTTCACACCCCCAATAATTTTTCAGACGATAGATCTTTTTTTTTCACCCCTGAAAAATTCAGCCTTACTTTTTTTAATGCTCATAGTTACTTAAAGATGTCTGAAATATCTATTTTGACGACCGGCATTAACGAACAAGCGATGATCCGTAACTCAACTGTTTCATATATAAAAAGGTAGGAAATACGAGCTCTACTGAGCCACTATTCATGGTCGCTAAAATGTAGTTTCGATGTCTAAACTCCTCTAAAAGACAAGAGATGCGACGCGTGGTGAATCAGTTAACAACTCTCGACCACTCGCTCTCGACAACACCGTATTGAAGTTCAGCGATCCAGTCGGCAACTTGCTTGGTCAATGCACCGGACTGTTCACCAGGCAGGAGAGGAACGTCAATGTCCTTTCCGTTGTAACCAATGGCCTTGATTGGAGAGACAACGGCCGCCGTACCAGAGCCGAAAGCTTCGACCAGCTCGCCCTTCTCAGCTCTCTCGGCGATCTCAGTGATGGTGGAGTATCTCTCGTTCACCTCCCACTCATCCTTGTTGAGTCTCTCTCTAGCCAAAGCCAGAACGGAGTCTCTGGTGACACCTTCAAGAATGGTACCATCGATTGGAGCGGTGACCAATTCCTTCTTTCCGGTAGCAGAGTCCTTGAACACAACAAAGAAGTTCATAGTACCCACCTCAGTCACGTTCTTCTCAGGGCCAAACAGCCACAAGTTTTGCTGGTAGCCTCTCGAAGCGGCCTCAAGCTGTGGCTTGATGCATGGGGCGTAGTTGGCACCAAGCTTCTTGTCACCAACTCCTCCAGGCCAAGCTCTCGTGGCGTAGTCGGTGGCCTCGAGTCTAACGGCCTTGAAACCAGTCTTGTAGTAGGGACCGACTGGCGAGGCAATGACAAACAGAAGAGCTTTGTCTGGAGTTCCGACACCGAGTCCGGCAGTGGTACCGATCAAAGTTGGTCTGAGGTACAGAGAGTAACCTCTCTCCTGAGGAATGAAGGCCGAGTCCACCTTGAGGAGCTCGCCAATCAACTTGGTGAGTTCTTCGCCGTCGAAAGTAGGCAAACAAATTCTGGCAGCCGACTTGTTCATTCTGGTCATGTTTCTGTCAGGTCTGAACATTCTGATCTGTCCCTTGCTGTCCTTGTACGCCTTGAGACCTTCAAAGAGCTCGAAAGCGTAGTGGAACACACAGGAAGATGGGTCAAGCGACAGAGGACCGTAAGGTTTGATCTCTGGGACACCCCATCCTTCCTGGGCAGTCCACTCGATGGTGAGCATGTGGTCTGTGAACGATTGGCCAAACACCAACTGCTCGTTAGGCAGCTTCTGCTTTGGAGAGGCAGTCTTGGTAATGTTGAGCTTTGACGCGTCAAGAGGCGAGAGTTGCGATGCCATTTTTGATGTAGAAAACAACCGGTTTGTAGTTGTAAATGAACGTGTGCTCAAAATCCACCTTCTGGCACCAGACAGCATTTTGACAATATATATAGATATATATATAATTCAAATGACCAAAGAACAAAAAGTCTTGTTGCTTTTTCTCGACCGAAAAAAACTCTCTCCTGCACTACCTTCAGCCGTGGCTCGCCACCAATCTAATACCGTCACCGTCCAACATGCCCTCCGAGTGGCAAAGCAAGCAGTGCTCCAGAATCTCCCACAACGGTTCCAACGAAAGACACATCGAGCTGGGCTGCAAGACTCCTTTTTCGCGGCCGGGTCGCAATTTCGACATCGGACAACTGACTCACTATTATCTTCAACAATAACTTCACAATAAATTCGCGCACACTTCTAGTAACGGTCACTGGAACCGGCCGAGAAGGCCCAAATTCTCGCGCTTTTCGCTCGCTGCTCGGTTTCTGGCGGCACCACTTTAATCGCCCAAGGTGACCAAAAACGTGAAATTTTTAAAATCAAAAGACTTAAAATTGGAGTGAGCTGCCGGTGGGGAGGGGTACCAATTAGTCATAATATGAGGAATGGCTTTTCGGGAGACTACACACGTTGCACGAACCACCGCCACACGGCTATCCTTCCCTTTTTTTTACAGCCTCATCAAGCCCAACGTTTCGTATGCCAGAGACATTGTGGATTGAATTCGCATCTCACTCGCAACATTTACTCTGTCGTGTAGACTCATACATTTAGGAATTTTTCTTATTCAGTCACGTGACTTGAACATCTGCAAAAATCTACTAAGCATTTCCTCTGCTCTTGTCGAGCTTTTCATCCAGCGAACGCAACCTCAAATTCTTGAGGATCTCGTCGTCCGGGTTCAGGCGTGATCCTGTCCCCTCAGCAGCCATTCCACCACTGTTGCTGAAAGCAGAAGCGAACACACTCAGTTTGTCCTGCTCCTTTTTCACAGCCTCTGTCTTGCCCTTCTTCTTCGTCTTCTTCGTCTTGTCAGTCGGTTTTTTCAGCCGGTTGCGCTCCAGAGCAGACCGTTTTTCCAATTCGGCAATCAGCTCCTTAGTTTTATCAAACAACTCCGCCTGTAGCTCCGTGTCGGAGAACTCCGCTCTTGACTCTTTCTGGATAACAGTACATTCCTTAAGGTAATTTCCGCCTCTTCTCTTGATGAATTCTGGCGAGTTCAGCCCATAGAGGAACGTCTGCATGCCTTGTTCGCAGGACTTGAGTAAAAACCACCAAACCGGATACAGCACAATGTACAAAAGCAGTCCCCAAACAGTGCCCATCGACAGAACCCGTCTTGTGGATGGTGTCCTCACTATTCCCGGGTTGACAATGTTAATCCGGGTGTTGTTTGGCTGTCCATCTTTGCGCACAAAGCTATCAAGTCTTCTTTGATACTCTCTAGCAAACAAATTCAGCAGAAGCTTCGACGTTCCATACACCTTCCAAGGTTGATTATGTGGATATTTTCTCTCTTCCCAAAGCACATCACTCAGGTCAAGATCAGCAGCAGCCTGGCTCATACAGGACGTTACAAGCACACGCACATCGCGATCCGCCATTTGGACTTTCAGAGCAGGCTCCAGCAACGTCAGGAGATGGTAATGGCCCAAATAGTTGACTGCAGTTTGCAATTCAACGCCATCCACACTCGATTCACGCATCTTTCCAAGAGGAGCACTCTCTGCTGCCAGGCACAGCACACCATCCAGCCTGCGGGGTGGTGACTGGTCCAGCCACTTTGTGGCAAATTTTCTCACAGAATACAGTGACGAAAGGTCGCATCCCTCAGCATAGATAAGGAAATTTCCCGTCTCGTCTCTGAGATCCTGGACATAGTCTGCAATCCAACCGGTGCGGACTTCATCCTCATCCAATTGTGACGTCAGAAGCACTAATTGCGCTCCTCTGGTGGCCAGCTCACGAACTAGAGCAGCCCCTATCCCAGAGGTGCCTCCGGTAACCATGTAAACCTTGCCGTGCAAGTCTCTTTCCCATGTGTTTGAGGATCCCCCAAGATAATACTTTCCGAGGGCCGCGGTGACGACAATAGGTCCATACTTTTTGATCAGTGGCCAGCCGGGCACCTTATCGGGACCTTCCACGATCATTGTTCCCAGAATGTTCAACGGCATGATTGTGGTGGAACTTGTCTGTGTGATGAGTGGGGAAGTAGAGGGATTGAGACACGCTTGATCTGTCAAATCGAGCTTTTTTTTTTCGTGCCTCTCTTTTACGTGCCGCCGTTGAAAACTTTGGGTACCAACTTGGTGCACAGATGTTTTAGTGCACGAGGAAATGAACTAAGAAAAAGTTTCCAAGCCGCACATCGATAATTTTTCAGTCCATTTTTTTTTTTTTTTTTTTTTCCACTTGAGATCTTGATTAGAATAGGTCTACTTGAGTTCAAATCTCTCCGCTCCAACACCTCCCCTAATACTCACATCGCACACACACTCTATAAAATGGATGAAATTGTCTTTTGCAGCTCGGCAGGAGACCCCTCCGACAAAAAATTTACCACATCGTTCGCATTCCTTTCTTCTATTCATTCGTCCCAGCAGCTGGCACAGTACAGACAGTGCTACTCGTCTAAAAATGGTGTCGTGATGACCGGGTTGGGCGCAGGCGAAAAGGTCATTGTTGCATGCAGAGGTAAGGCTCTGGTGCACGTTTATCTTTCAGGAAAAGAGAGTCCTGAACAGACGATCCCGGTTCCAGAAGAGCTTACTTGTCTCGAGATCTGCCAGCATCCAAACCTCAACAGCAGCTGGTTGTTGGTCGGTGGTGGCAAGAGCGGGAGACTTTACATCTGGGAGCTTGACTCCGGCTATCTTCTCGCTGTCAAAGAGGCACACTACCAGGCTGTGTCTTGCATAAAATACTCTAAAGGCTTTCTCGTCTCTGGAGGACTCGATTCGAGAGTTGTGGTCTGGAAAGTTTTGGATTTGGTCTCGAACGTTTTCGTTGAAGTTGGTGAGTCGTCTAGCTCTTACAAGCCGTACGCTACGTTTTCCGACCACACTCTTCCTGTGACGGATCTAATTTTCAACCGTGGATCGGTCAATGATCTCAAGGTCTATTCTGTCTCTGAAGACAGTACTCTTAGGTGCTACGACCTCACTTCGAAAGTTTTGGTGACAAATTTTGTGGCTCCGTTCCCAATAGAATCTATTGCTGCTGACCCTGCTTTCAGAAGCTTGTATGTGGGATTGACGAACGGAACTATCAGAACAATCCCTCTTTTCCAGGCGTCTCCAAAAACCAAGGTGCTCGAACAAGTGGGTGGCCACGGCAAGATTGTCACTTTGAAAAGTGATCCAAACTTAATCGACACATTCACTCATCACCAACAGAATACACAGCCAGGCGAGGAGGTCAAGGTGACCAAAATTGAAACCAGTTTCGACGGCACAATGCTTGTCACTGGTGACTCCAAAGGAAGAATCTACGTCGTGGATGTTGCTACCAAACAAACCATCAGAACGCTCAAGAGTTTGGTGGCTGGTGTTTCTTACCTGAAGCTTTTCCACGCCAGAGCTGACTCATTGTCGTTACTGAAAAGTAGCAACAGTGATAAGTCCATTGTGAGAAACATTCCTGTTCTCAAGAGAAATTTGCTCGAATCCAAAGACTTGGCTAGACACGAGGTGCAGAAGAAGCTACAGGCAGATTCAGAAGAATCAAACGACTTTGAATTGGAAGAGTTCTTGTCTCAAGTCAAAAACGAGGAAAAATGGTTCACCAACTTCACTGGTGTCGACTCCAAGATTGTCCATGCTGCAGCCGCAGGCAACTCATCAGAGTCTACAAACGCTTTCGAGGACAAACAGAAGGTCAGGGAGCTTGAACAGCAGATCAGCAAACTTTCAGATGCTTACGAGAATATCAAGTCCAAGTATGACGACTTGTTCCAGGAACACTCCAAGATCTTGAATAAATAGTGGTTTCGTAAATAATTAGATAGGGCAATGCGTGCATCGAATAATGAAGAGCTTCTAAGCTCATTTTTTTGTCCTCCGTGGCGGCGACAAGGGCCTGTTGAACCCCTTTTCTCTGTTCATATACTGTCTGTAGGTCGTTTTCTGTTTCTTGCTGACTCCATAGGCGTTTGTTCCTTTAACCTGTTTGTTCTTGGTAGATCCAAATCCACCGAACCCGAGCAGGGCCAACATTTCGTCACTTGGAGCCTGATTTTGCACCACAACGTCATCTTTAGCGTCTTCATCTTCTGCGTCAGAATTACGCTTCGGGGATCTTCCTCTTTCTGGGGACTCGAGCGGAGCGGGAGTCTGCTCGGACGGCTGAAGGTTTTGTGAAGTCTTTGAAGGTTTTTCTTGAGTGGTAATGGTTTTTTCTACCACATCGTTTGATTTTCCGTTTTCTTCCTTTGTGCCTTTGAGCTTGAGATTAATGTGTATCTTCGGAGGCATTTAAATTGAGAGTCTGTTTATCAGATGAAGGTCAGTATTCTCAAATGATGCAAGGTGCAAAAAAAAAAAATATATTTTAAAAAAAATAATTTTTTTTAGTGTTAAAAAAAAATTTCAGCATTTTTTTTTTTTCAGCCAGTCTTATCACTAAGATGACCATTTGAAGACACTTGTGCCCGCCTAACCAACCAAAATGAGTGAAAGTCAACCAAAACTCACGAAAAAGCAGATAAAGGCTTTGGAGTTCAAAGCCAAGACGTCCGAAAAGGCTGCACAGACTCTCGAAGAGGTCAACCAGCAGAAAGAAGAAATCAAAAAACAGATCGAAGAAGCCAAGCCAAAGAAGAGAAAGACTAGAAGAGGCAAGAAAGGAAAGGGAAGCGGCGAGGACCAGGGGCCAAAGAAGATTTTGTTTGTCGGAAATTTGCCTTACAACGTGTCAAATGATCAGCTAGTTGCCCATTTTAAGGCAGCCAAGCCAGACAGAGTCCGTATCAGACAAGACAAAGGTATTGGATTTTTGGAATTTAGCAGTGAAAGACCTGATATTCAGAAAAACGTTGACAGTGCGCTAAAGCTGCACCACTCGATTTTGGGGGACAGAAAAATCAATGTGGAGCTCACTGCTGGTGGAGGAGGAAACTCCAAAGATCGACTTAACAAGATCAAGGAGAAGAACGAAAAGCTGGCCAAGCAGAGAAAGGCCAGAATCCTCAAAGAGGAGGAGAAGGCTAAGGGCAAGAGCAGTGTCCCTGGAGAACCGCAGGAACTACCAAAGTTATCGGCGGACTCAGTTCATCCTTCGAGACTCAAGATGATTGGAAAATAACCTCTGCTGGTAGATTATTATGTATTATATATATTAAAAGACGTTGCGTTTTTGTTGAAAAAAACGACAAATCTTGTCAAAGCACGAGATAGAAAAAAGATGAAACTTCAAAAGTGCTAGCGAGTTCCACTCCACACCAGGCGGACGGACGGGCGGACCCACAGCTAAGCTCTAGGCAAGGAAGGAAGACGTGAGGTAAGGAGTGGGAAAAGAGGGATGAGGGATGAGGGATGAGGGATGGAGCGGGAAAAGGCTCACAAGATGACACACTTCTTTGGCTTCTTGACTTTTTTGTTTCTAGCAGCGGCGGCAGAGTAAGGTGCGCCTGTAGTGGCCGAGGAGGAAGCGGTCTTGGAGGCCTTCTGGGTGGTGGAGTCAGAAGTGGCAGAGCCTGAGGCCCGTGCGGCGGGCACTGAGGTTGGGGGGTCGATGACAGATTTGATAGCAAACTCGAAAAGCTCGCTGACACCCTGCTGGGATGCGGCCGAACATTCAACGTAACCAAGACAGCCCACGTCCTGGGCGAGCTTGGCACCTTCCTTGTACGAGATTGGGGCAAGGCCGCTCTCCTCGAGCTGATCTAGCACGTGCGGGTCATCTCTGAGGTCGAGTTTGGTCCCCACGAGCAAAATGAGAATGTCTCTTGGCGAGTGGTGTCTAATTTCTGGGATCCATTTATTGCTCACGTTGGTGAAAGAGGCTGGCTCAACAAGGGAAAAACAAACCAGGAAAATCTCTGTTTGTTGATACGACAACGGTCTGAGTCTGTCGTACTCCTCTTGACCAGCAGTATCCCACAAGTTAAGAGTCACCTTCTCGTTGTCCACCATCACATTGGCGGAGTAATTGTCAAACACGGTGGGCACATAATCTTCAGGGAATTGGTTTGTGGTGTATGAAATCAGCAGACATGTTTTACCAACGGCACCATCGCCGACCACAACGCACTTGATGCTTCTCATGCTGTCAACAGGACTGTTTTTACTCAAACGTTGTGTGTGTGTTTAGTCCGTGTGTACACTAAAGTGTGCAGATCTGGGTGTCTTCTGTGTATATCAAGCCATTTTCAGATCTCGCGGAGGCGAGCGAAAATTTCATTTTCGCCCAAAGGGAAGTTTTCCCAATATGGCGGCGCATAAATATGGAAGCAAAACGGAAGGAACAGGACGAGAAACCAAAAGGACGGAACGACGCCCGAGTGAGGTGAAACGCAGCAACCAAATAGAACAGCAAAGGTCTGTGGCGTAGTACCAGAATCAGCAAGTTTTGCGTTGCTGAGCGCCTCTACTTGTACTCGATGTAACGGTGGACTGTTTGATTTTCTCTTCTGTTCTGATGCTACCAGTATCACGCGGATTGGCCCATTGACAGCTGCGTTGCACTGGCGCGGAGCGCGAAGTCGCCGCTGAGCCAGCAGAGGCAGCTCTCAGCGGCGGCCGTTGCGCGAACAAACGGCCGCGACCGGAAAAGCGCCTGCTGCAGGACCCCGACGGCTCGCGCGCAGGAAACCAGTAGGGCAAAAAAAAAAAACCACAGAGCGATTGTTCTTATTGTCAGACAGTGCCTGTTCTTTCCACCCCCGCCTGCTGGGCTTGCCTCCCAAGCTACTCCAAAACAGAACCTGTATCAACTCCGGTGGCGTGCGGGCGGAAAGTTGCTTGAATTTCCCTCCAGAACCCTCGGCATTGTGGAGGCGGTAATTTGTTCTATTCTTAAAAATACAGAATCAATATAAAATCACCCAGAGATCCAACAAAGACAGAATCTTGGGTATCCAGAAATTTTATAGGAGTTATTATCTACTGTTTGCAAACCGTCACACTCGCTACCAAGCCAGAAAACCCCAACGAAAAAAATGCAAACCACTTTGTCTGTCTCTGCCGCGCTCCTTCTCGCGTCGGCCGCCTTCGCTGCCTCGGCCGCTGATAAAACAACCACTTCTGTCGTGGCTGTTACTGTCACCTCGGTCACCAAGTCTGGCTCTTCCAATGGTACCGCCCCTGTCTCAACCTACCAAGGTGGCGCTGCAGGCTCGGGCTCTTACTACGCCGCTGGTGCTGCTGCCATTGCCGCTGGTGCCTTTTTGCTATGAGCCTGCACAGATCATAGTTTACTGTTAGTTGAGTTCCAGTGAACGCCAAGTCAGGCGTTTGCTTATATAGTTGTTTGTTATTTAAAAAGAGTTTCGTGGTATTTAACTGCAAGTTTCTACTGTGCTGCCGAAATCTGGCACCCATAGTGCGTAGCGGGAGTGTTTTGGCCATCCCTCTTTTGCCCTTTTCTTCACACTCTACTGAGCCATGCGTAGATATGACAGTTTATTTTCTCCTTTTTTACGATTGAGAAACTAGGAAAACTCTGACAAACACAAACCTGTGCATAATGCAAGCAATGTTACTCAATAGGGATTCATCTGTCACAATTAGCCTGTGTGCATTCAAACACCTCCTTGGTTCCTTGCTCTATCAATAGCAACTTGAAAGGATGTCTGTCGGCACTGCTGACACAAGTTGTCGCAATACACATGTAAACATGCCATCAATAAGCCTACACCCACGAGCGTTTTTCATTGGCCTCAACACGTCATCATCATCATCATGATTATAATCTATATGCAGATCCGCCTTAGTGTCTTCGATGTGACAGATCTCGGGGCACACATAAGCCATTAGGTAAGCAAAACAAGCCAAAAAATTGTTTGGGATATTTTTTTTTCTCCCAGGTTGACAAAAAGTAAACTTTGTCATTCTCCGCGGAAGCCTTTTTTTTTGTGTTTACACACTCCAAAAACAGAACACCGCTCATCGAACGGCCCCAAAAACTTCTTTTTTAGCCCCATGAAGCTTCATCTCTTCTGAATTGGTCCATTGAATCTACACCAACTCAATTTGTTTGAAATCCTTATTTATCGCGCACATTACTCAGAGCTGGGTCCTCCGACACCTGCAGCATACAAAATAAAGATTTTCTGCTTCCTGAGCACTTATGGAGAGCGTAGCATCTGCAGTGCTTGCAGCAGCAAGCGCAAGTGGCTCTAACCAATCTCATCTATCAATTGTGAAGTTCATCGGTTCAGGAAACAGCTCCTTGGAAATCAATTGCGCCGAGAAGAAACTAAAATCTGATCGACCTCTTGAATTGATTCAAGATGGGGCTCAGATGCTAATAAAAGTACCAAAATCATACAGCAAGGTGAAAATAAACGTCCATATAGCTCCATTAGTTGACATCAAAAGCGTATATTTGATTGTTGCTGTCGAAAAAACATTGAAAGCACAAAAATATCATCTGGAGAGCGCCCCAAATGACACATCCACAAGCACTAGTAATGACATTGAATTCATATTGGACCCTCAAGATGTAGGGAATTTAAGTCTGCAGCTAATTGAGAATCAAAAACCAGTCTCCAAACTGACAGTACACATCGATGATCATTTAGTTTCTACGAAAACAAATATTGCTTCCTCCTCTTCACGACAATCGGACACCAATGCATTTAACAACCCCGAATCTACCGCTACCAAAATAAAGACGGGCAGTAATCCATTTCCAATACCAATGGACGATGGCCCAGTTTTCCGAGAGACGCTTAATGATTATGAAACCAAAATTACCAAACTGAAACAGGCTATCAAGGCCACAAATGACGCCCTTTCGAGCTATGAATCTTTGTCGAAACAAATATTGTCCTCGAAAAATTTGCTAGTTACCTCACTTTTGAACACCGAAAGCCTTTTCCCATCATTTTATGGATGCTCGTTCGACAACTCCATGATTTCTACTTTCCAGGATATTTCCGACGAAAACCGAAGCGCTATAAAAAAGATCAAGTCTAAAATGTTGACTGCAAGCGGCCTACCAGGGATTGACTCCAGTTTATCCACGAGGAAGCGAGCCTTTGAGGAAGAGAGCAAAAAGTATTACGACTGGCTGTCCAAATTACTAAGCTCTGGAAAGTCTAAAGATGAAAAGTTTCTCTCCAAGAGGAAATCATTTGAGCTTGCAAAGATTGATTACTTCACATTTCTTTTAGATACCCTAGTGACGATCGTGCATGACTTTTCTGACCATGATAATGAGTTTGATGGAGTTTACAATTGGTCCAAACGACAGAGACAACTGATCAAAAGTGCCATAGAACGGGCTTCTTCAATGACACAGCTCAACTCTGAACTATCAAAGCTCGCAGAATCACAATCATCGTCCAGCAAAAGTGGGCTGTTATTCACACAGGGTGGACAAGGAAAGTCGGGGTGGCATAAACAATGGGTGGTGCTGAGACATGGTAAACTGTCGGAGTACATGGACTGGAGAAAGGGAATATCTAGAAGAAACGATCCCATAGACATTTCTCTTTGCAGCATTAAGCCGCTTGATTCCGTGGATAAGCGGAAAGGGTGTTTCCGGATTATCACCAGCACTGGTATGGAGCACTTGTTCCAGGCGATATCGGAAGAAGATAGAGACTCTTGGATCCAGGCGCTATATGATGCTGGTCAGCTTATCAAATTTCGTAAAGATCCTGGGACGCAAAACGCACTCACCGTTAACACCACCAAAAACGGAATAAAGTCAGACACCAAAGAGAACCACCACAAAAATGCACCAAACTATGGTGGTGTCGTACCTTCCAAAGGACAACCTTTTGCAACTCGTTCTTTTCTAGATGACAAGAATGTACAAGAAGGTACAAACAGACAAAGAAGAGTCTCTTCAGTGACTTTAGACAACTTGAGATTGGTACAACGCGTTGACAAAAGCAACGAGGTCTGTTCTGATTGTGGTTCTTCTGACTCTGTGGAGTGGATTTCTATCAATTTGCTCGTGATTTTCTGTGTCAAATGCTCATCTTGTCACCGGTCATTGGGAACAAGCATTTCAAAGGTTCGTTCGCTGAAGCTAGACAGTTTTTCGGAGGAAACTGAAAGACTATTGTCTCGCATAAACAACAAGGCTGCCAACTACATTTACGAAGAGCTTTTGACCAGAGAGAAGCGGATAGCTCCTGGCACGAGCGACGAAGAGCGTCTCAGGTTCATCACGAACAAGTACTCAAAGAAAATTTATGTCAACAAGGCGATTGATGGTGATGCCTCCAGTCTGCTAATTCACGGAATCAAGAATAACAACATAACAGAGGTGCTGAAAAGTTTCGCACTGGATGTTGATAAGAACATGAAGCTTTCTAAAAGTTTCTCTGGGGAGAAAGTCGAGTTCAGTATTTTGGAGTATGCTTTGAGGTATCCGTCATTCCGTGGTGAGTCTGAAAACTCGAAGAAGGTGTTTGAAATTGCAGAGTTTCTTCTCTTGAACGGAGTGAGTTGCGGAGATGTGGCGGAAAACCATTTGGGTCTATCTCAAGAGGCGCTAAATTACTGGCAGTCTCGGATTGACAAATTGAGAGGTAATGTCAGCCCAAGTAGTCTTGTGAAGCCTTCAAGACTACAAGTTCCTGATAGTGCAATTTACAAGACCCCAACCAGCATAAGCGGAGTTAAAGTCTCCACTAAAGAGCACAAATTTCATTTGCTGAAGAAAAAGAAATGAGATTAAATGCTAGTCATAATGAGAATGTTATAAAGGTATATAAGAAAAGTGTACAAATTCTTGTAAATTGGTTTACTGAAACACTTTGAAAGAGCCGGCGCCAATGCCAAAAAAATTTAGTAGGATAAAAAAAAGTTGACCCTTTTTTTGTATTTTGAATATCCTTCTTTTATTGATCAGAGCGTGTTTCTGTCGAATAACCCAAACTTCTAAGGGAACAAACACTTTCTGATTGCACAAATGGACGTTACACAGCACGAGGTGCCCGACATGACAATGATGTATGACCCGATGAATATTGTCAAGTTGGGTGAGTGTATAGGAAGGGGTAATTTTGGAGATGTTTACCGAGGAGAAATGAGAAAGACCCATGAGATAGTGGCAGTCAAGATCATAGACTTGGAAAAATCTGAAGACGATATTCCTGTTCTCATTCAAGAGATTAAGTTTTTGAAAGGATTGAAATCCCCATACATCACCAATTGCTTCGAGACGTACATCAAGGATGTGACGATGTGGATTGTGATGGAATATTGTGGCGCTGGATCATGCGCTGATTTTCTCAAATGCTTCAAGAAACTAGATGAGAGGGTTGTGGCGTTTGTGTTGCGGGAAACCACAAAAGGCCTTGAATATCTGCATTCCATGAAGAAAATACACAGAGACGTGAAGGCCGCCAACATATTGGTGACCGATAACGGCCAAATAAAGTTGGCAGATTTTGGCGTTAGCGGTCAGCTAACAGAGACTCTCAACAAAAAGGAAACTTTTGTGGGCACTCCGTTTTGGATGGCCCCTGAAATCATTTTGAGACGTGACGGCTACAACGAAAAAGTGGACATCTGGTCGTTGGGAATCACAGCAATAGAACTGGTTACCGGATACCCGCCATACTCAAACGAAGAGCCTATGAGGGCTATCTTTGAAATACCTGACCGGCCAGCCCCAATTTTGACAGGTGATCAATACAGTATTTATTTGAAACAGTTTGTCAAAGAGTGTTTGAATAAAGAGCCGAATCGAAGACCATCGGCAAAGGCATTGCTGAGAACAAAATTTCTTTACAAAGTTAAGAGTAGGTACAGTCCGATGGAGCCACTGATTGCCGAGAAAAAGACAAAGATGCAAAGATTCAAGAAGAAGCCAAAGTATGCATTGAATTTTGAGGAAGAACGCTGTGGACAGGAGATACAATGGGAGTTTGATCCAACAATTAGAGTCACATCGATGAGAAATCCTCCTTCATCAGTGACTAGAGTGTGTGATTCGGGCATAAACACCGATAATGGATCATTGGAAGGACAGGAAAGTGAAGCAGAGAACAGCATTTCAAGACCAGAAACTACAGTCACTCCGACTACGTCGCCCTTGTATAACTACAGATCGGAAAACCAGAGACAACGAGCTCAGAACGTTTCGCGGAGACAGCCTGGAGCAGGATCTTTGGTTGAAACAGCCCCATTACAAGTATATCAAGACGTGGAGGCACATGCTCCCACTTCACTGTCTGTCAAAGAGAATGTGGACCCACGGGGTCGTTACTTCTGTAACAGTCTGATCCGTGAGTCCTTCGATAGCATTTGCAGTCAGTCGGATTCTCAAAGATTCAAAAGAAATGTGGAGCAACTCAAGACGGTTTTATACGAAATGGAGATGAGAAGTCCTGGATTTTGTGAGCTATTATGTCACAAGATTCACCAAGGCATGATGCAATCATGAGCGGGGACGAAAATGCCAATGTCTTTTGATAACTATTTGCAGATACAGATTAGGAAAAAGTCAAAAAAAAAATAACAGATTTGAGATCAAACTTGTCTTGCTACCAAAAAAAAAAAAAGAACCGCTTGTACTCTGAAGAGCAACCAATGCCCTTGAAAAGCAACCTTAGAAGGTGGTAACACTTTGGCCACCAAATTTCTGCTGCATTCGGGAATTCTTTGCCAGTGGCCGGCCCTGGGTCTAATTTCCTGACTTATTTGGTATGAGCGTAGCGGGTCTTTTCAGTAGTAACTTACAGATCGGGCCACAAGAATCATGTATCAAAGACCAAAAGTAAGCCTAAAAGTCCGATTGAGCTCTGCAAGTATCAGATTCGCCGGTTTGAGGCCCTCTGTGCTGAAAAAACACCAGTCTACTTCCAGCGACCAGCTACCACCCCTGAAAAGCAACTCCAAACTTGTCAGACTTGTAAGGGAGGAAGATAGGGTCTCCGAAAAGTTTTTGACAAAACCAGCTTTTCCTCATCCAACGTACCATTCTGCCCAGATGAAGATGATAACGACAGAACACAGGAAACCAGAAGCAGTGTCGGACTATATTGCTCTGATTGGCATCAAAATTTTGCGGCATACTTTTGATTTTTTTACCGGGTACAAAAAGCCCCAATCTTTGGACCATCAGATCGAAATTGGGAAAAGCGAGAACAGAATGACCCCTGAGAAGTGGATGACCAGGTTTTTAATTCTAGAGAGTGTGGCAGGTATTCCTGGATCAGTGGCTGGATTTATTCGACATCTGAACTCAATCAGGTTGCTCCAAAGGGACAAGGCTTTCATAGAAACGTTATGCGACGAGGCCTACAATGAACGCATGCACCTACTTACTTTCCTGCAAATTGCCGAGCCAGGAGTCATTTCAAAAGCGCTTTTATTCATGGGACAAGGTTTATTTTGCAACATCTTCTTCTTCTTTTACCTGGCGTCGCCCAAAGTTTGCCATCGGTTTGTTGGGTACCTGGAAGAGGAGGCGGTCAGCACGTACACTCGGTGTTTGAAAGATCTGGAATTGGGACTTTTACCAAACTTTCTCGACTTAAAAGTCCCGGACATTGCTAAAACGTACTGGAAAATGGCCGAGGACGCTTCGATGGAGGACCTCATCAGGTACATCTGTGCGGACGAGGCGAAACACAGAGAGGTGAACCATACGTTTGCCAACTTGAGGCTAAAGCAGGACAGGAACCCTTTTGCTTTGCAGATCCCAGATGCAGGAAAGCCTCAGCCATCCAAGACTTTGGAAAACCACAAAGCCAAGGGATGGGAGCGTGACGAGTTGATCTTATGAGACTGAGTGTTTATATGTGTTTAAAAATCTATGGTGAAACAATTGTTCTTCCCCGGACTAACGCACATCCTTACACCAATAACATCGGAGATTTCGAAGAGAAATGAAAAATGTGGTGCTTTATAAATTTTTCAATCTCGGGCCAAGTCAACAAGGTCTTTTTATCGGTGCTTTGCTTTATAATCAATCACAACATGCTTTCTGCTACCAGACAAACCATCAGACGTGCTTACTCGACTGCACCAAAGACCATCACTATCGGTGAGTAATTTTGGAAAGACAAATTGAGACTAAATGTCGCAACTAACACCAATCTCAGGCTTGATTCCCGGCGATGGTATCGGAAGAGAGGTGATCCCAGCTGGTAAACAGGTTCTGGAGGCTCTCCCATCTGATTTGGGCCTCAAGTTCCAGTTCACCGATCTCAAGGCTGGTTTCGAGCTGTTCAAGAAGACCGGAACTGCTCTTCCTGAAGAGACCGTTGAGGCCCTTCAAACCTCATGTGATGGTGCTCTGTTCGGAGCTGTTTCCTCGCCAACCACCAAGGTTCAAGGCTACTCCTCGCCTGTTGTTGCTCTGAGAAAGAAGCTTGGACTGTACGCCAACGTCAGACCAGTCAAGTCTGTCGAGGGTATTGGCAGACCTGTCGACATGGTGATTGTCAGAGAGAACACCGAGGACCTCTACATCAAGGAGGAGAGATTGTACGAGAAGGACGGCCAGAAGGTTGCTGAGGCCATCAAGAGAATCACTGAGAGAGCCACCACCAACATTGGTGCCATTGCTCTGGAGATTGCTCTGCAAAGACAGGCTGTTAGAGAGCTTGGCGGCGAGTCTCTGCACACCAAGCCTTCGCTGACTGTGACCCACAAGTCCAACGTTCTTTCTGTCTCGGACGGTTTGTTCAGAGAGACTGTCAAGAACCTTTACGACAGCAACCCGGCCAAGTACGGCTCCGTTGAGTACAAGGAGCAGATTGTCGACTCGATGGTGTACAGAATGTTCAGAGAGCCAGAGATCTTTGACGTTGTTGTGGCACCAAACCTTTACGGAGATATTCTCTCTGACGGTGCTGCTGCGCTTGTTGGATCGCTCGGTGTTGTTCCTTCCGCCAACGTTGGAGACAACTTTGCCATTGGTGAGCCATGCCATGGTTCTGCCCCAGACATTGAGGGCAGAGGAATTGCCAACCCGATCGCCACCATCAGATCCACTGCTTTGATGCTTGAATTCATGGGCTACCCTAGTGCCGCCGCCAAGATCTACGCCGCTGTCGACGCCAACTTGAAGGAAGACACCATCAAGACTCCAGACTTGGGCGGTAAGTCCTCGACCCAGGAGGTGATCAACGACATTCTCCGTAGATTTTAATGTTTTAAGTAGTAATTGAACAGTAGAGGTCTATTAGAGCACATTTAGCGGACACTCATACAATGAGCGTCTTGAATTTATCCTCGCGAGTCGATGGCCAACATCTTGCTTAACTCGGCAGTTGTATTAGAGCTCCCTTTCGAAAGCAACAGCAAAAAACCCAATTCCCCCGTCTACCTTTGGCATCGCCCTAACACACCCGTCTGCGCACGCTTGCGGGTCCTCCATCGACGAAAACTCCTCGACAATACCTCTTCTTGGCCACGTTGGCAGCACGTCCGCGCGCGCGCAAACTCTCCAGCCCTGCTTCTTCACAGCCGGGTCCACCAGAAGATCCACCACCACGCGCTCGTTCTCCTCGGCATGGATCGAGCACGTCGAATACACCACTTTGCGCGCGTTTGGAAACGACATGGCGTGCTTCACTATTGTGTACTGGAAGCTCGCAAGCTTGGCCAGTCTTTCTGCGTTGTAGTTTGTTTCTGGCTCGTCTTCGCCAAAGTCCCTGGCCAGAATACCACTGCCTGAACACGACGGATCCACCACAAACCCAGTCACCTCTGGGTACTCGTTTGGGTCGGACGCAGTGAAGTCGCCCTGCTTCACGCGGATGCACTTACTGGCGCCTGCTTTGTCGCACATCTTCTGCAAAACCTTGGCCCGCTCCGGATTCTTCTCAAAAGCAACTATGGAGCCGGGCATGTTGTTCAACAGAGCCGCCAAATGGGTAGTTTTGTTCCCGGGAGCTGCGCACGAGTCGATCACCTTGTCTTTGCCTGCCACCGGGCTCAGGATCTGAGCGGGGAAACACGATGCACGGTCTTGAATAATCACTCTTCCCTTGAGATAGGCATCTGTGGAGGTGAGTTTCTCCTTCGGACTGATGGCAAACAGGTTTGGAATGTGCTCATCGTGGTAAATTGTTCCCAACGTCACCTCTTCCAGTGTGTCTACTTGCTTCAAGTGGCCAAACTCGCGCAAGACGGCGTCTTTTGTGGCCTTGATTGGGTTGGCTCTGAACCACCGAACAGGGGTCTCTTCCTCCTCAATCAGCTCATCCAGCGACTGAACGCCGTGCTTGAGCTTGAGCCGCGTAAGCTCCGCCTGGAGCCTCGTTTTGTTTCTGATGATGGCATCTTTGAGAGGGTGCTGTTTGCTTTGGATCCGGCCTCCTTTGGAGAACAAAAGGTCGTGAACGAGGAGAATGGCCATGGGCTCTGTAAGTTTAGCTTTTTTCTCGAGCAAAAGAAGCTTTGACTTGCGAATGATGTGGACGATGAACGGCTTGTACTTGAGGGCCGAAGACACTAGAGCAAAGACCTGTTTGGGGTTGGTTTTAATCTTGGCTTCTTTCGCAGCGCCGAAGACTCGCGACTGCAACGACCCGGTTTTCGGGTTATTTCCGATGAACTGGACCGATTCTTTGTATATGTTCATAAGGACGAGGTACGGTGATGTAGAAGTGCAGCGTCTGATGATGGCTCAGATGGTTTTGGATTATTGAGAATTAACAACCAAGAGTGAAAAATTCAAAAAACTTTTTTTCACGGCTGTGCAATAGGTGTTTTTTTTTTTTTTTTTTTTGTTTTTTTGATCTTTTATTTTTTTTATCGGAGTGCCACAGAGATGTTTCTTTCTTTTTTTCGCTTAACACTGCCTTGATGATGTGCACTTGTTTTGTTTTTGTTGAAGATCGTCTGCCACTTGACGGGCGTGTCACTGAGAGCTGAAAAATTTGAGAGATTGGCCCTGGGTTTGTTATAGAGCGTACGTTTACCTGGATTGCAGAATCTCAAATTGGTTTTTACAATCGGAGCCGGAACTGTGTTTGCACCGAATTCATCGCGTATCTCTGCAAAACAGCAATTAGTCACCTTTGGCAGGCCTTTCCCTCAATCACTAGGCAAATCACGCATTTTGGGCCAGCTTCTCTAATTGAAAACACACACAGCTCCGGCAAACACTGACACGAGCAGCAATGGAGTCCAAAATGGAAGTTGACGATAAATACGAGCTTGGAACAAATGGCGGCTCGCAGGAAGCTCTGGGTGATAAAAAACGGCCGTTCGACTTGGTGGATTCCACAACAGCGATTAAAAAGGAACACACAGAATATCCAGATGAAATAGCTCCTCACAACATTAAAGACATAATTGTTCCGGCTGTCGCCCCAAAGTTGTCGTATCTGCCTCTGAAGACAGGACTGTGTTATGACGTGAGAATGAGATACCATGCCAAGATCTTCACCTCATACTTTGAGTACATCGACCCGCACCCTGAGGACCCTAGAAGAATTTACCGTATTTACAAGATACTCGCCGAAAATGGACTCATAACAGACCCAACTCTGTCTGGGAGAGAAAACATCGGTGATTTAATGGTTAAAATCCCAGTGAGAGAGGCATCAAAGGAGGAAATCTTGCTCGTCCACACCGAAGAACACCTCAAATTCATCGAAAGCACACAGGCAATGACCAAAGAAGAGCTGCTCAAGGAGACCGAAAAGAGCGACTCTGTCTATTTCAACAACGATTCTTTGCTCAGCGCCAAGCTCTCGTGCGGTGGTGCAATCGAGGCGTGCAAAGCTGTCGTGGAAGGAAGAGTCAAGAACGCCCTCGCCGTGGTGAGACCTCCGGGCCACCACGCTGAGCCCGACGCGCCCGGCGGATTCTGTCTCTTTTCCAATGTTGCTGTTGCAGCCAAAACAATCCTGACAAATTACCCGGAGTCTGTCAGACGCATCGTCATTGTGGACTGGGATGTCCATCACGGAAACGGGACCCAGAAGGCTTTCTTTGACGATCCAAGAGTGCTGTACATTTCGCTGCACAGATACGAACAAGGTAAATACTATCCAGGCACCAAAGCTGGAGGAGCCGACCAGGTTGGTACCGGCTCTGGAGAAGGATTCAACGTCAACGTTCCTTGGCCAGTGGGCGGAGTTGGCGACGCCGATTACATATACGCATTCCGCAAAGTGATCATGCCTATTTGCCATGAGTTCAGCCCGGACTTGGTGATCATTTCGTCTGGTTTCGATGCTGCCGATGGAGACGTGATAGGTGGTTGTCACGTCTCTCCGGCCGGATACGGTCACATGACACACTATCTCAAGAGCCTAGCCAAAGGAAACCTGTGCGTTGTCTTGGAAGGCGGCTACAACTTGGATTCGATCGCCAACAGTGCATTGCGGGTGGCCAAAGTGCTATTGGGCGAGCCTCCGGAGGAGCTGCAAGTCGTGCTGCCAAAATCAGAGACGGTTGAGGTGATTGATGACGTAATCAAAATTCAATCGCGGTACTGGAAAACGTTAAAGCCAGGCTACTATGGCCAGGACTTTTCGTGTCCAGCAATCATGGGCGACTACGAAGAGCTTGTGAAGAATGGGTCGTCCTCTTTCGAAGAGTCGGCTTTGAAGCACTCCAAGTTGAACGATGCGATCCGTTCCTACCAAACAGACGAGCTATTCCAGAAAAGAAACTTTGTCACCCTGCCAATACTCTCGGACAAGCAGCCCGACTCACAGTCTCTCAGGAGCCAGGTGCTATGCTCTTCGGACATCAATCAGGCGGACAAGTTGGTGGTGATAATCCACGATCCATCGAGAATTTGGGCTCGCAGAGACCCTGTCACAGGTACATTGGATTCGTCCTCGGCAGTAATTGTTGACCAGTCTTTGAAGTTCATCGACTGGGCATTGGGCGAGAAGTATGGTGTGATTGATATCAATGTTCCACTCACAATTACCGGGAAGGATGATCCTCAGTACAACAACATCAATACCTCTCAGGATGTCCTTTTATATCTGTGGGATAACTACATCCAGTACTCTAAAGTGACCAAAGTGGCTCTGATCGGTATTGGAGACGCCTACAACGGTGTTGTTCATTTGTGTGGACACAGAGATGTGCGGCAACTTGTAAAGGCGACTGTCAATTTTCTGGACAAGGCCACGGCGTTGAGAGCCATCGTGTCCTCGATAGACGAGTCTGTGGTTGATTGGTTTTACAGAAATTCGCTCGTTTTCACAGCCTCCAAACACTCGTGTTGGGGAGATGTCGAGAAAAATGGCAGCAGCAAAAGACCTAGGAAGAAGTACGGGAGAGTACTACGGGCTGATGTGGAAGGACTGGATAATATATTGGACGAGAGGTTGGAGGAAGCGTGCGAGTTCATCATGGATTCTGTCGAGGATTACGAGAGTGAAAGCGACTCTGAGTGAACTCAGCTGACGTCCCAGCTCGTTGTATCATTACAAACTAACAAAACTCCAGCTTTGCATGGTGATAAAATTGAGAAGATCTTGCTACAACATAAATGGCTTTAATATCAAATAGAAATCTAATATGACTATGCGAGTTGCTTGAGTGGAAAATAAACAGTATAGAAGATCAAGCTTGATTTGGGATTGAAGTCAAGTATATTTTTAAAGTGCACTTGGAAACTTTTCTAAAAACCTCCGTTCCAATGACTCAACATCATCAAAGTCTTTGGCGTCCTGGCGACCACTCTGCAGTTTCTTATCGCTCACAGTAGATGGCCGAGGACTCCTTGTGGGTGTCGAACTCAAGTAGTTCGGCTTCTTTGGCCGTGGTGGAGGCCGGGGTTTTGGCTTCTTGTCAATCGACGAGCCTTCTTTCACACGGTGGCTGTTCGAAAACACGTCTCCTTTGCGTGTCAGAGGAGTCGAAGGGGTAGAGGAGTCGATACTGTCCGTTAACGTCAGATATCCGCCGTTGTGAGAAAGGGTTTTCGATAACTCAGAGCCCTGGTCTCTGAAAGATGAGGATGTAGATATCGTCGAATATGGTGACGCCTCTGACGAATGCGACACAGGCGACTGGAATGGCGGAGTCTGCAATGACGGAGACGGTGTCCTGTACTTGATGGGCGATGCCGACGACGCAGGAATGACATTTATTGGGATCTTACTGATTCGGTTCAGTTGTGGAGGCGGCATTAAAGAAATGGTTTGACTGCTGCTGGAGGATTTTCTCACAGTTTGCTCAGATGATTCATCATTGTCAGTGTACTTTCCATACCCTTGTGCTGTTTTAGTAGGAGGGGGAGACTGTTTGCGGTTCAAAAGCATCTGAACTCTTCTCTGAATTGAATTTGATCTCTTTGGAGGACGGTGTCCTGGCAGAGAAGGCTTGCTTCCATTGGAACTTGTACCAGACCTTTGGTGATCTTCTTCATCAACATAAGTGTCCAAAACAGATGACGATGTCGAGGTGGAGTCGTTGGAATCCACTCTCTGTATCGAGCTGAACTCGTGCAATGAATCCACACTCGCATTGTGACGGCCTTGAACATTGCCAGAAGACGAGGGAGTCCTCGATTTCGTCGAAGAGTAGGATGGGTTTCGGCTCGTATCTCTTGATCTGCCTCCGGTCAACAAGTCTTTCAAAGAGGATATACTTGAACGCTTATTGTGATAGCCTGTGTTGGACGACTTGAGACTGGAAAACCTCGATTTAATCGAATCGCCCGTCTTTTGCTGGGTGGCTAAATCCGGCCTTGAGAGATTTCTAATAAAGTCGATCGAACTGTCTATGTTTGTGTGCTGATTCGGAGAGAGCTCCACGACCTCCTCTTTGGTCATACCACTGATAATGTTCTCTATAGGGGTTTCGGATCGCAGTTGCTGGAAACCGGTGGCAGACATGCTTACTGGTCTCGGTCTTGGCTTGGTTCTAGAGTTAGATCTTGACTGTGGTTGCGGAGTTTCCTGTGGTGAATGGTTCCTACGAGCAGGAACTTGAGGCTTGGTGAATATATCTTGTCTGCTCACATCAGAGGATGATTTGTTACTGTGGGATGCCAGAACTTTGGACTTATTGATCGAAGCGAAAGGATCGGCTGCATGTAAATCGTCCCTGGCATGCGACGACACGTACCGCTCCGAAAGAGACTTATGCAATACATTGTCCTCGTAGCTCTTCTTTGTGATTTCTCCCGTTGTCTTTTCTCTTCTAGCTGGCAGAGGAGGATTTTTTTCATAAGCGATGCTAGCCGTACCTGCACGAGAAAGATGATGTTGGTGTTTCTGCTGTGGTAATGGCAACGCCGCTTGGGGTGCCGCCTGAGAAGGTGCGACTCGTTTAGTTGGCACGAAATTCAACGCTGACTGTTCGGCTGTGCCGGAAACTTTGGCAGGGCGAATCCCTGGGTATGGGACTCCTCTCATTTTGCAGATTTCCTCTAAAAGCTGATAGACCGAAGGTCTGTTTTTCGGATCAACGACCAATGTCTTTGAAATCACATTTTTCAACCTGGCACTGTAATGTGGACGGGAAGGGAACGAGTAGGTTCCATTCAAAATGGCGTACTCGCCACCACCTCCGTTGCCGTTTCCATTGATGGCGTTTTGTTCAAAGGGCGTCGTGTAGTAGCACAGCTTGTACAAGAACACTCCGAGGGCCCATATGTCGGCTTTTTCGTCAATAGGATGACCTCTATAGAGATCTATCATCTCGGGACTTCTGTACTGCGGCGTGGTGTGTTTCATGATGTCGTTTTGCAACACCTCGAATTCCTCAACATTCCTTGGGGGTCTCAGAGGTGGCGATGCGGATCCAAAATCGCAAAGTTTGTAGTGTTTATCCGAGGAGATCAGAACGTTTTCAATCTTTATATCCTTGTGGACCAGTGGAGGCTTTAAAGCGTGCATGTGGGCAACACCTTCGGTAATTTCACCCATGATTTGGAGAATCTCAGGTTCTGTGAGCTTGTTCACCAGTCTGGTGTTCATGAAATCAATCAATCCGTTTCCGGAACAGTACTCCATGAGCAAAAAAACCTCGTATCCGACTCCGTTATTCATTCTGGCTGCATGCGAGTCGATATATGAAACGACGCAGCTTTTGCCCTGTAATCTGCGCATTGCGTCCACCTCTTGTCTCAGGACATTCAAAGTTGGTTTGTCCGGAACGGCGACTCTTTTTAAACACGCTGTCTGGGCGTTGTTCCATTTCGGGGTGATCGAGCATATGTAGACGTGTGCGAATCCACCTTGTTTTTGTTAGTACCATCTTCTTTAGCCATTTGGGAAACTTGTCTCAGCCGGCAACGGCTGCCATGACTAACTTACCCTGTGAAAGATACCGCTGTATCACTACCTGGTGCGATCCCACTGTGAGTCTCGTTCCGGGACTATACGCCGTTGGAGGCACGACCCCGGTCATGTTGTCTTGTTCCGCAACACTCTAGGTAATTATCGACTCGGCTGGTGAGGGAAGTATGAATTTTGCCGGCTCGCACACTAATTCACTTTGTTTTGCGGCCTCTTTTCCAGTTCCGACGCCCAATTCACCTTTGGTGTTTGGGAAATTTATTGGGTTCTTGTGGTTGATTGAATTTTCCCACTTGAATTATTTTCTGAACAGATAATCTTCATCTTTTTTTTTATCCATAAACACTCGCTTTGTTTTGTCCGGTCGTGCGTGGACCAAAAAAGCGAATTACAATCCGAACCACCAACAACAAGCGGAGAGTTGTGAGTGACGACTAAGTCAACACTGAGCCATCCAAATAAATTATGCTTTGCTCAAACGACACGCTTGGCGCATCTTTTGCGTGTCATTCGCTTGCCATTTTGTCCTACTCAATATGGCTTAAACCTCGCCTTATCCTTCTTATCCTTCTTCTCCTTCTTCTCCTTCCTCTCTCTCTTCTCCTTCTTCTCCTTCTTACTCTTCTTCTTCTTCTTCCCCTCAACCCCACTGTCCTCTACCAACTCCATCGGTTCCACTGGCTCCGCTGCTGCATTTGCCGCTGCTGGAGCACCAAAAAAGTCCTCCTGAGTATCTGCCAGATTGATAGGTGGCTGCCAAACCTTCACAAGTCCGTCCTCACCGCCCGTCACAACAACGCCCCGATACACCACTGCATCCCTCACAATTTCCTCGCCGTGTGCGCCTGGGAAAAACACCCTATTTGCCGGCGCAAAGGCAAATTCCTCAGCCACGGGATCAAACTGGCTCAAAACCAGCTCCTGCGTAGAGTTGGACCCGTAGAAAACGTACCCTGGTCCGCTGAGCCCCACCACATATTCGCACCCCCACTTCGGCCGAACGTCTCCAAACTCCAGAGGCCGAGGCTCGACGTTCTCCTCAGTTTTAATATCGTTCACCTCGTGAATGGCAAACGTTTCCATGTGCGACAAAGTGTAGATCCGGTTGCTCGACAGAAAGTTGGCCGAGTGGATCGAGGTGAAGTTGATCACCTGCAAAAGAGCGTCGTCCTCATCGGTCACCGTCAGATCGTACAAGTTCACGTAACCGTCCGTGGAACCACTCAGCAAAAGGTCTTTGTTAGTGGGGTGGAATTTGATCTCCGTGATATCATCGTTGTGAGAGTCCACAAACGATCGTAGTTTCTTGCCCGTATTGCGCAAGTCCCACAAAATCAGCTCGGAGTCGGTTCCACTGAGCTCAGTTCCGGCTGCCAATAGTCCATGGCGGGATTCCAGCGAAAGAAACGGGAGATTGCGCTCGTTGTTGAGCGTTTGGACTGCTTTAGCGTTATGACCAAACGTTCTAAGGTCCCACAGTTTCACGGTTCCATCGTTCGAGCACGAGGCAAGTGTGTTTTCATCAACGCGCTGGGTTTTATTGATCGATTTGGTGTGAGCTAGGACTTGTATCGGCGACTCTAGCGCGAGATCTGGGCCAAGAAGGGCAAGTTTTCCGTTTGAGCCTGAGCTCACAAGGCCATGGCTTCCGACTTTTGTGAGCCCGAGAACCCAGTCCCGGGAATCCCAGGACTTCAACAAAGTGCTGTTCATCTGGTGTTGGTTTCTGCTCGAAGATTCGGTGCTGAAAGTGAGCAGACAAAGAGTCTTTATTGGAATTCCAGCTACTTTTCCTTTTCACGGGTCTTTTTTTTCAAGATCGAGATTTTTTTTTTTTCCTTTGTTAATGAAGAAAAAAGGGAAATAAAAAAATGTTCTTTCTCACTTTGAGCAACAAATACATCTCCGCAAACTACACAAAAAAGGTTCAAACCACTCCAGATAACCGCGAATCTGACGTTGTATTACCGAAAATGAGTAGTATCAATAAGTCGGGCACGCGTTTTGCCCCCAAACTCACTCAGAGAAACAAGCCAAGACCGCCTGTTTTGAATAGACAACCACAGCAACTTCCCACCCCTGCAGCAACACAGCTGGCGTCGTCACAAATATCACAGAGTCTCACACAAGAAGGTTCACAAGCTGAAAGCTCGATTTTGACCGAAAAATACACGGCAAGCGAAGAAAAGAACGATTACAGCGACCAAGACGCAGATCACCACAACGAAGAAGAACAAGATGACGAAGATCCACTCTCAAAATCAACTTTGTTCACGAAACCCGCTACAAAAACAGTGCCGGTGAGAAGACCATCAGTCAACGAGCACATCACAAGCAGAAGACCGTCGGTTTCGTTCCGCAAACCTTATGAAAGCCAGCCCGAGCGCCGTCTCTCCTCGCTGAGCAACTCGTCAGGAGGCGCTCCTAGCGCCCTCGCGGGCTCAAAGGGCAGCAGAAGTAGACAAGGAAGTGTGACATTACTTCCGCCGCTTGGCTCCACCAGCAGAAGATCATCATCTACCACACCAGGGCTAGCTGAGAGCGAAAGTGAGGGCCCCGAGCCCGTGAGAATTGGTATTCCAGAGACAGTTCAGGCGTCTAAGAGAAGAAGAAGCTCTGCTGCGATCAAAAAAAGACCATCTGTGTCCATTTCCCGTCGCAAGAGCTCTGTGGAGTCTATACCCGCTGCCACGCCTGTTGCTGTGTCCGTTTCGGTCCCCGATGCGCCGATTTTGGCAACTTCAAGCAGTCTCCATGATTCTAGTGTTGACCCGCTTGCGAAACCAGCTGAAACCCGAACGCCAGATCTGAATTCTGGAGAAATCCGGGCCCCTAACGAGCTTACACTGACGAAAGCGGAGCAAGTAAAACAGATGAAGTTCATCATAGATCCAGAGCGGCAGATTTTGACCAAGATCTCGATCGAGGATTACCGCAAGCTGGAGAAAGTCAACGAGTCTGTGGTGATCGATGAGATCAAGGCGGCGAGCCGAGTGAAGAATGGCGAGGATGCAGACCTTTTGGAGAATTTTGTGATCAACGACAGCACGGTGACTTTGGAGGAGCTATGCAAGCCTATAATTCCGTTTGGCAGAGTGTCGAGAAATTACGATTTGGCCACGGAGGGAGACAAGAAGAGACTTGTGCAGCGGGAGTTGAGATGTAAGCGGCGGAAAATGGCAAGAGAGCTGAGGGTGCCATTGAGCCAGCTTGAAGGAGAAGAAGATGAAAAGTTGGAGAAGGAAAGACAGCAAAAGGCCAAGAAGATTTTGGAATCGGGCACGGGAGAAGCCCGCGGAGCTAAAAGACAACTACAGTTACAACTTGATGAGAACCAGCAAGTGATTTTGGATCCTGAGTCTGTGGTGATTGACCGCCACAGTGGTAACTCTGATATGCAACGTGAGGTGATTGATGAAAATCCATATCAAAATCTGATTACTTCGGGGTCATATTCCAAAAAGAAGTATGTTGACAAATGGACTCCCGAAGAGACGGCTGAGTTTTACCAGGCGTTGTCCACATGGGGAACTGATTTTGGGTTGATTGCACAGCTATTTCCGTACCGTACAAGACGGCAGGTCAAGGCCAAGTTTACATCTGAGGAGCGCAGAAATCCTCATTTTGTCGAGCTTGCCTTGTTGCGGAAGCTTCCTGTGGACATCACCGAGTATGCGACCAAGACGGGCAAGGAGTTCAAGACTCTTGATGAGTATGAGCAAGAGATGCGTGCTCTGCGTGAGAAACATGAGCGCGAGGTGCAGGCTATGAAGGCTTCGAAGGAGAAGGCTCGTTTGGAGGATTTGAATAATGGGGCGGATTTACAGGCCGGTAGAGACTCTCGCATCAGCTCACGGTCCAGACGGCAGCGGATCTTGGATTTCAGGAAGAATGAGGAGATTGTTGGAGTTATTGAGAAGAAGCAATGAGGAGAGATTGCAAGTGATTGCGAGCAACGTCATGAGTGACATCATTTTTCACTTGCCGGTCAACAACATATATTCACCATGTAAAAGTGACACTGTGATATGCAAAATCACGTCGCGTTAAATAAAAGTTTATGAGTCACTTGGTTAATTGGAACGTAGAGTTTCTGACCCACTTGTATAGCTGTTTTGTGTCACGTGACCGCCGACTCCTGACTCATTGCTATCGCGAAAATTTTGAATAGAAAAATTTATATTTAGCTAGAAATCTCTAAGCGTCTCAGAAAACGACTCAGACGAGAAAGAAATAACGTGTTTCAAGTTGAAAGGCAAAAATCGTGCGGGCACGGACAAATATAAACAAGTGGGAGCGCATAATACACTTGCACACAAACGAGCTTCAAAAAGCACAGCACAAACCATGAAAAAAGACTATATTCTGGAGATCAAGACGTCGGAGTTCAAGTACCCTGATCTGATCTACCAGGACGACAGGAAAGCTGCCGTTGTAAGGACAAGCCCCGAGGTGACTACAGAGAAGTATGTCAAGTTTACTGTGCGACAACAGTCTGTCCCACTGACGAAATGGACGGTGGCGGCACGACTTGCTGTGCTTTCGTTGATAACATACGTGATTTACAGCGTGCTTCGGACAGTGAGTCCGCACACGTTTGTGGCGTCGGCTTTGGGAGAGTATAGCAAAAGCATAGCGAGCCGTGCTGAACCGTGGGCGTGGAGCAGTGTGAATGTCTCACAGGCAATGAGCGTTGTGTATTTCGCTGTGAGCTGCCAAATCGCGAGTCTTGTTTACGTCAGCGCGGATACCGAGATTGAGGAATCTGTAATTATTATCCCAAATTTGGGGGTGCAAAGCGAATCTGCTGTGATCCGTCGTGGAATCGGGGGGCTTTTGGCGACGTGTTTATGGTCTCTATGGGATAGCAGCAAGGACGGGGTTGCACGGGCGAGCAAGAAGGTATGCAACAAGCAATTTGTGCCTATGGAGGCCGTGCGGGATGTTGTCATTGCGGAGGGGTTCAAAAATTTCCAGGTTATTTTCTATCTGAGTTTGGTTGTGAGTGATGGTGTCTCTAGTCCGCGCGAGGGCGAGAGCGAGAGTCTACGGATGGTTGTTTTGTTTCCCACACTTCTTCCGCGGCGGAAGATCTTGGAGACGGTCTGGAGGCGGAGTAAGAGGTATATCTAGGCAAGCGAAGCGAGGAGCGGGAACGCGACGTTTGAAGAGTGGTAATGGAGTTCTACGAGCGGCAAATGGCGCTTCAAGTCCGTACGATCTCACTGATATAAAAAAAAACAGTTTTTTCGATAACGATTGTAGAGTGATCCAGCGCGCGCACAGATTTTTTTTTCAGCAGCGTATCTACACCGCCTTGAACTGAGCATGTGACATTATCTAATTGCACAGCCCATAAACAGAAGAGCGTGAACCATGAGGAGCATGACGGCGAGGCACGGTGAGTGCACGGGGACACGATAGCATGTAGGTAAAGAGGTTGGAGAAACTGCTAGGCTCTCATGCTTGCAAAATTGTCGGCGTCCCACCATATATACTTAGCTACCACCCGCCAGTCGTTCGTGTCAACGCGCTCACTATTCCATTGCTTGGTGCGAGGTGTGGCAGCCTGAAGAAAGCAAGAGCCAAGATTTGTATGCTGTCTGCAACCCAATTCCACCAGTCTCGCTGTTGCGCCCCGCCAAGAAGCCATGCTACGTGTTGGCCAGAGGGGCCCACACGGGAGCTGCCAAGACAACTCCCAGGTTGACCTGTCGTTTCCCGCGGTGAGAGAGCGTTGGTCGCTGGGCACGCAGGGCCGGCTGGGCCTGCTGGGCCTGCTGGGCCTGCTGGGCACGCTGGGCACGCTCTGCGCGCGCTGCGCTTTGCTGGCACGCGGGTCCGCAGATCTGAATTTCCTATTATTCAACAATAAACCCCTCTATTGTGCAGCTCGCGGATCTGGCCAGCACTCCACCGTCCAGGGTAAAAGTAAATAAGCCGGCCGAGGCGAAAAAAATTTTCAGATCTCAGATGCATTGTTTGGCCTTCCCAATCGGGCACTCAGGATATGTTTACATTTTTGCATCACAAACGAACAAATCCGGGAGTGGAACAATTGCAAGTGGGAAAGTTTGTGTGTTGGAGGGATTGCCACCGGCTGCTTTTCCTTGAATATAATTTACTTCTTTTTTCTTTCCCCCTTTCTGACCTTGAACCTTCTTTCCTTTCCTCACGCATCAGTGTCGAGAATACCAAAGCCAACTTATAGTCGTTCCTTTATCCTATCCATAAACCGGTTTTCGCATTCTCTGCTCTCAGCTAAGTCGTTCCTTTATCCACAATCATTATGCTGTTCAAACAACTTGTCACTGCTCTCGCCGTTTCATCGGCCGTCACCTCCGTTGTGGCCCGTCCTGTCGCTCACTTGCACCACCAACACGCAAAGAGAGACGTTGTTGTTGTGACCGAAACCGTTGTTGTTGTTGTCGGTGGCGACTCCTCCAAGACCTCTACTCTTCAGTACGTCCACGCCGAGCCAACCACCACTGCTTCCGACAGCACCACCCAGGTCGCCCAGGTCGTTCCAACAACCACTTCCTCTTTCTCTTCGGACGAGGAGACCTCCACCACCTCCTCTTCCTCCACAAAGGAGAAGGAGACCACCACCTCTTCCACCAAGGCCAAGGAGACCACTTCCACCTCCTCAACCTCCACCTCCTCGGCCTCGACCGCCTCCTCCACCTTCGCCAGCGGTGCCAAGGGTATCACCTACTCCCCATACACCTCTGCCGGTGCTTGCAAGTCCCTCTCTGAGATCAAGTCCGACTTTGAGAGTCTCACCGACTACGGTCTCATCAGACTTTACGGTGTTGACTGCAGCCAGGTCGAGTACGTCCTCCAAGCCAAGAGTGACGACCAGAAGCTCTTCCTCGGTATCTACTACGTTGACGCCATTTCTGACGCTGTCTCCACTATCTCTGACGCTGTCTCCAGCTACGGTTCGTGGGATGACATTGACACTATCTCCATCGGTAACGAGCTCGTGAACGGTGGTGCCACCGTCTCTGAGGTCACCTCCTACGTCAAGGAGGGTAGATCTGCTCTCGAATCCGCTGGTTACACCGGTTCCGTTGTCTCCGTCGACACCCACGTCGCCATCATCGCCAACCCAGATCTCTGTGACTTGTCCGACTACATTGCCTTCAACGCTCACTCTTACTGGGATGGATCCATCTACCCAGATGGAGCCGGTGCTTGGTTGCTTCTGCAAATGCAAAGAGTCTGGTCCGCTTGTGGTGGTGAGAAGACTGTTGTCTGTACCGAGTCCGGATGGCCTTCTCAGGGTGACACTTACGGTGTTGCCGTTCCTTCCAAGGCTAACCAGGAGACCGCTATTGATTCCATCATTTCCGCGGTTGGTGATGACACCATCCTCTTCACCGCGTTTAACGACCTGTGGAAGGACCCAGGTTCCTCCAACGTTGAACAATACTGGGGTATTCTGTCTAGTTAGACAATCTACCGAATTTTTGCTTCTATACCGTTTGTTTTCATTACTATACCTTTACCTCTTTGGTCTTTTTGCAAGACAATTGATATCCGCTTTCTCTTGGTTTTCAAGTGATTGTTTTTTTCCAACCTATTTTGAGGGAGTTTTTTTATCACCCTATTTTTTGTCTAGTATTCCGTTAGACCTATCTATGTACTGAGAATACAAGCTACCTCAAATAAAACGGCTGACCGTTTAGGACTGCTCTTGCAGCTCAGACAGCTTTAAGGTGACTGCGTCTGCATACAATTTGTGAAAAATTTGAATTTTTTTCCTATTATTTTTTAAAATTTTTGCCAGTTTGGGTAATCAAGAACTTGAATTTCTGAAATTCATTTATCCAGCACTTGTCGGCTTTTGTCTGTTTACGGTTCCCTATTCAGCAATGTGATGCATCTGCAACGTTTTCCCGAATCTAGAAGCTGTCACTGTAGTCAGAGTGTAGTGGTATCCCATGTTTCCCAGATATCCGGAATCCAGAAGTAGTATCGGTGGCTATCCTTAAGCGAGAGTTTCATGAGCGAGCCGGTAGGTGCAGAACTGGTGCAGAACTGATGCACAACTGGTGCAAGACAGGTACACTTATTGGCTTGATAGGTAATCGCTAAGGTACAGGAAATTGAAAATTTGTGTGTGCTACTAAGTGCCATATGGCCCTTACTGAGCGTTGTAAGGAACCTCTAGAAGCTATTGAGTCTCACTAACTAAGTCCCGATTAAGATTTGAACGATCTGAGGTTTTTTTTTTGCTCTCCTCATGGAAATCACATCTTGGCTCCCACACACTCAAAGTCATTACTTAACCTTGCCTTTACCGTTGCTCCCTTCACCCTCTCCTTGCTGAGCTTCGTCATTTGCTCGTGCTTCTACACCTCTACACCATCTGCCTAACCGAAAAAGTAACCAAAAAAATCTCCAATAAAATTCACCGCTTAATAATCTCTCCTGCTCTTCTCCTCGACCCCACCATCCAACTACCACACGTACATCCGTCTTCTCTCCTCATGCTTAACAGAGTGCTGAGACAGTCTCTCACGACACAGCCCCGGGCGCTCCTCAGGCCTGGGCTCGCAAGATCATACAACACACCCGCCATGGACGAGTACGAAACCATGCTTTATGCCAAGCTTACAGAAGAGTTTGAGCCAAAGAATCTCGTTGTCAGAGACGTTTCCGGAGGCTGTGGATCCATGTTCGCCATCAACATTGAAAGCAAGAAATTTCAGGGCCTCCCTATGGTGAAACAACACCGTCTTGTGAACGAATACCTCAAAGACGAAATCGTCAAGTGGCACGGACTCCAACTCCGAACCAAAGTCGCCAAAGACTAGCCGTTTACCTGTATATAGCTCTCAGCGCATTAATAAAATCACAAAACTCTTTGATTATGCCGTATAAATTTACTCAATAATCTCCTCCTTCTCCTCAACAATTTCCTCCTTGATCTCCTCAATAACCTCCTCACGGGTCTCGGTTGCCGTCTCGAACAAGTTCAACTCCTTCAATTTCTTGACAACTGTCTTTCTCCAGGTGAACCATTCTTGCAGCAGTCTCTTTCTTCTCATGATGATCTCTCTCAACTCTGCGTTGGCCTCCATCACGTCGGCCTCTTCGAATTGCGCAGCGTATTCTCTCAGGTTCTTTCTCACCTTCTTTCTGTCGTTCGAGCTCAACAAAGTGGCCGGTCTTGGTCTCCATTCAAACTCTCTGAAACCGTCAATGATCTCCTCCTTCTTGAGGTTTCCAACAAGATCAAAGATCTTGTAACCGTTCTCAATCTTGTGTCTCCAGATAGACGACCAGCCGGCGACGTATCTTCCTGAAAAGTCCCACTCGAGCGACGTCAGACCCTTGAATTCGTGGTGGTTCAAAAGTTTCAAGTTCGAAGACACCTTGCTCGAAATCTCCTTGTCCTTCTCTCCGTCGTAGTCAAGGTCGTAGAAGTCCACCTCACCGTTGGTACCGTTGAAAGTACCCACGGCGATAAACCGGCCCTTTGGCGAGAACCGCAGCTGGTTAGCGTGCGTCTTGGTGATTGTCTTGAAGCTCAACCACTTCTTAGCGTTGTGAACGTTCTTCACAGCCTTGTTGTCCTCAACATCGTAGAAAGAGATGATGTTGTCTGGGATGGCTGGGTTGGCGTTGGCAACATCCAGCTTCGAGATCGTCACGAATCTTTCGCCCCTTGGCTCCCATTGGAACTCTCTGACAACCTCCTTCAACTCGATCTTCTCCACAGGAATGTCCTTCTCAAACAGCTGGAAGAGCTCCAGGTTGGTGAACGTGGTCTTCTTCGACTTGGTGTGTCTGTCAACCCTGCAGCACAAAAGCTTGGCCTCGTCCTGCCAGTAAAGCTTCACGTCAGAAACTTGAACCAAGTTCACGGTTCTGAGGATCTGTCTCGACGGAAGTTGCATCACCGACACCTTAGCAGACTGGTTTGCAGTCTCTGGAGTCCAGTAACTGAGAACCACCGCTGGAGGGTCGTTCTTTCTCGCAGTGGCGAGCTTCACACCAGCCGGAGCAAACTCAAAGTCCATAACACCTTCAGCCTTCACCAGCTTCTTGTCCAGCAGAGAGAACTCCTGCGTGGTGTCGTAGATGGCCAGGGCATCAGGGCCCATTCTGGCACAGTACTTGTCGTCGTATGACCACTTGATGAGCGGCCATGGCATCGAGTGCTGTTGTTCGAGATTTGGTGGCAGCGCAAACGTCTTGACAGGGAAACCAGTCACGAGGTCCCAGATCACGAGCTTGTGTCCCTCGCTTTCCTGGCCAAAAGCACACTGTGCTCTGGCTGGGTGATCCTCTGGTGGAATGCTGATTGGCTCTGGAGAAAGAGTCACCAAGTACTTTTCGTTAGGGGAAAAGTCAATGAGTCTCACACCTGGGTGCACAAATCTTCTAATTCTTGAGAACTCCTCGCCACCCCAGGCTTGAACACCGTTAGGGAACAGGGAGAACAAGTACGTTCCCTTTGGCGACCACTTCATGAAAGCCGAGGTCCAGTGGGCACGTGGCTCGATGGCCTCCTCTGGCTGCAAGTTCTTCTTGTACCAGAAAACACCGACAGTGTCGTTAAAGTGCAACAGGAACTGCTCGCGTGCGCTCTGGTCCTGGAGCCACGACTTGAGGTAACCGTGGTTCTCAAGTTCTGGAACGGCAGGTGGGGTGAACTCCTCGGCGGCTTTCTTCTTGAGAACAAATCTCTCCACGTCCGAGAGTTTGTTCACCAGCAATCTGTGCTTCACATCAAGCTTCTTTCCGTTGAGCTGCTTGACGGCTTTGGAGGCCATCGCTGGCTGTTCAAACTCGATGATCAGGTATCCTTTGGTCTGGCCGTTTTCGATAGGCATGAAGATGTCGACGATTTTACCCGATTGAGAGAAGAGCTTGTTGAGCACCTTCTTGAGCATTGGGGCCTTGGCCTCTGGCGCAACAGGGGCTCCGTCGACAACGACGAACGCATCAAGCGACTCAGTTGGCTCTTCCACGTGGTACTTCTCCTCGAGGTCGGAGAAGTCCAGCTGGGAGAGGTCAATTTTGCTCTCGTTGAATTCCACTTGTTCTGGCATCGTGGGTGGTGAGCTAGTTTGATGAGTGGGAGTGGGAGGGGAGAGGGAGAAGGGAGACTGAGATGTGTTTTGTTTGATCAGTTTTTCATGTTGGAAAAATTTTGTAGTCGTGCGCGGCCCGGTGGGAGGGGGGAACAAAGAAGAAAAAAAAGGGCAAGCTAACGACGCGCCGCCGACGCGGTGGCTGGCTTTTTGCGACGCGTCGACGGCGCGTCGCAAGCTAGTGCACGAGGTCGATCGACGAGAATTGAACCTTCCTAAAAAGGCAACACGGTACGCCATCTCTCCCAGCCACGCGCGGAATAAAAAAAAAAACAATCTGGCGATCCGCTGGGACCCCGCGGACTTCGCGGAATCGCAGGCAGGTAATAATAACAAGCGGAGCGAGGAGTGGATACAGGTCTGTCCACCTCGTGAGAACCAAGCCAACGTGGCGGGACACGAGGACGAGGCAGGAGCCTCGCTCGGTAGTCAGACCTACACCTGGCACCTCACGTCGGGGAACGCGCGGTCAATGTCGGCTGAAATCTCTGGCTCACTTCCGCTCGCTCGATCCCCCCGGCGCGGGGGTGTGCTCTGAACTTCCGAATGCGGACGACGGATTCCTTATCCGAATCAGGAAACAAAAGCTTGTTATCAGCTGTCTGCCATTGGCACACCATCAATCCCAGCACTATAAGAAACGGACTGATTCCTCCTCACCATTCCAGCCTCAACACTCTAGCAAACAACAAACAAAATGGAAAGATTGCGCCAACTTGCTTCCCAGGCCACTGCTGCCTCTGCTGCTCCACCAAAGCCAGCCCACCCTCTCGACCCGCTCTCCACGGTCGAGATCAAGGCTGTTACCAACACCGTCAAGGCGTTCTACGCTGGCCGCGATGTCTCGTTCAACACGGTCACCCTGAGAGAGCCTTCCAAGAAGGCTTTCCTCGACTGGAAGGAACAGGGCGGTGCCCTGCCTCCTAGAATCGCCTACTGGGTGATTCTCGAGTCTGGTGTTCCTGGTGTGAAGGAGGGTTTCGTTGACATTGGCTCTTTGTCTGTTCTTGAGTCGAGATCTCTCGAGCAGGTTCAGCCTATCCTGACCGTTGAGGACCTTGTTAACACCGAGGACATCATCAGAAAGGACCCTGGTGTTATCGAGCAGTGTGTCATCTCTGGTGTTCCAGCCAACGAGATGCACAAGATCTACTGCGACCCATGGACCATCGGTTACGATGAGAGATGGGGTGCCGGCAGAAGACTGCAACAGGCTCTTGTCTACTACAGATCGGACGAGGACGACTCGCAGTACTCGCACCCACTCGACTTCTGTCCTATTGTGGACACGGAGGAGAAGAAGGTGATCTTCATCGACATTCCAAACAGAAGAAGAAAGGTTTCCAAGCACAAGCACGCCAACTTCTACCCTAAGCACATGGAGGAGAAGGTTGGCTCGATGAGAACCGACGCCACTCCAATCAACGTGACTCAGCCAGAGGGCGTTTCGTTCAAGATGAACGGTAACGTGATGAGCTGGTCCAACTTCAACTTCCACATTGGTTTCAACTACAGAGAGGGAATTGTCCTCTCGGACATCACCTACAACGACCACGGCAACGTCAGACCAATCTTCCACAGACTGTCGCTCTCGGAGATGATTGTTCCATACGGATCGCCAGACTTCCCTCACCAGAGAAAGCACGCTCTGGACATTGGTGAGTACGGTGCCGGATACATGACCAACCCGCTCGCGCTCGGTTGCGACTGTAAGGGTGTCATCCACTACCTGGACGCGCACTTTGCCGACAGAGCCGGAGATCCAATCACCATCAAGCACGCTGTCTGCATCCACGAGGAGGACGACGGAATCCTGTTCAAGCACTCGGACTTCAGAGACAACTTTGCCACCTCGATTGTCACCAGATCCACCAAGCTGATCATCTCCCAGATCTTCACCGCTGCCAACTACGAGTACTGTCTGTACTGGGTGTTTATGCAAGACGGTGCCATCAAGCTCGACGTGAAGCTCACCGGTATACTGAACACCTACGTTCTCGGCGACGACGAGGATGCTGGCCCATGGGGAACCAGAGTTTACCCTAACGTGAACGCTCACAACCACCAGCACTTGTTTGCCCTGAGAATCCACCCAAGAATCGACGGTGACGGAAACTCGGCTGCCATGGCCGACGCCAAGCCTTCGCCTTACCCACTCAGCTCTCCAGAGAACATGTACGGTAACGGTTTCTACTCCGACAAGACTGTGTTCAAGACTGTTGCCGACTCGCTCACCAACTACGAGTCTGCCACCGGAAGATCTTGGGACATCTTCAACCCTAAGAAGAAGAACGCCTACTCCGGCAAGCCTCCTTCCTACAAATTGGTCTCCATGCAATGTCCTCCACTTCTGGCTAAGGAAGGATCCCTGGTTGCCAAGAGAGCTCCTTGGGCTAACCACTCCGTCAACGTTGTTCCATACAAGGAGGACAGACTGTACCCATCTGGTGACCACGTTCCTCAATGGTCTGGTGACGGAAACAGAGGTATGAGAGAGTGGATCGGTGACGGTTCCGACAGCATTGAGGACACTGAGATTCTGTTCTACCACACCTTTGGTATCACCCACTTCCCTGCTCCAGAGGACTTCCCATTGATGCCTGCTGAGCCTATCACTTTGATGCTGAGACCTCGGCACTTCTTCCTGGAGAACCCAGCTCTTGACGTGGTTCCTTCTCACTCCATGACCACCTCCGAGGCCAAGAAGGCCGCCAACTTGGAGGTGAAGTCTAAGTTGGACACCTCTTCGAGATTGGCTTTTGAGAACACTTCCAGTGGAAGCTGTTGCACCAGATTCACCAAATGAGCGGAGCGAGTCATTACTGAAGTGAGTCGAGGCGATCTCTCTGGTTTTTATTGTTAATCATGTTATTTAATATAATTTTGAAAAGTCTAAGTTAATAACGAGCTAGGCCCGTCGGGCTAACCCGATCACTTGTAACTCATAATTGTACACTTCACCTTGCCCTGAACATTTCCATCGCTCGTCCAAAGTGAAAGGTCCAGCCTCGTCCTCATCCATTAACTATGGCAAAACTGTTATTACAACCCATCGCTAATTCGTTCTCTATGACCCCATTCGTCGGCACGATATCAACTTTCTCATCATTCATTCTCAATTACATGATTCTCATGCGAAGCAAGTTCCCGCTTTCTTCGTGAAACGTTAACCCCTCTGCAAATAAATTACATCCCGCAATCAACACATACCAATTGCTCGCACTCAGTACCCCCCGTTATGAACCAACTCGTCAAACTGTGAGAACAAATGCTCCATCTGATCGCTCGGCATCAACCCCGTATCGTCATCAAATTCATCCGCATTCTGCTGTGATGGCTGCACTGCCGGAGCCGGCGCCGGCGCCGGCGCCGCCTGGGCACTCTGATTACCCTCAATGTCCATGTTGATGTCCATATTCATGTCCATATCAAGATTCATGTCCATCACCATGTTTTCATCAACATCACCTCCACCAGACCCATCAAGAAAATCCAAATTCAAGTCGGTCAAAGAATCCATGTTGTTCTGTTGACCATTAGAGTTCTTGCCCATCTCATCAAAAACGTTCTTCATGTCCTGCGTCTGCTGTGTTGGCTGTGTTGGCTGTGCCTGCTCAGAATTGTTCGACTCCTCAAAATTTATAAAATCGTTCCCCATCTCGCCAGTGCCGCCAACTTCACCGCCCGAGCCCGCCTGGTCAAAGTTGAAGTTGTCCAGGTCCAGGTCCATCACCAGGTCGTCGGTGTTGCCTCCAAACGGATCCAAACTGCTGTTTTCCGCCTGTCTGTTGCCCATTTGAGCCTCAGCAGCTACTTCGGCCGCCTGCTGCTGCTTCATTTTCTCCTCCAAGTCGGCCTGTTGCTTCTTGAACAGCTCGGCCTGTCGCGCCTCGAGCTCCTTCTTCTTTTTGAACGCCTCCTCCTCAATCTGTTTCTTAAGACGAGTCTCTTCCTCGAGTTTTTTGCGCTGTTCCTCCTCTTTGCGCAGCTTCACTTTCAAATAGCTGAGCACGTTTTCCGTGTCGCGCAACTCCTGATTAAACTCGTCCAGAACCTGGTTATACTTGTCGAAATCGGCCCGCAAAGCCTCGGTGAGTGGACGGACAAGCGAATCGTTATTGTGCGGAATCAGCGTTCCGGTGGCGCTGGAACTCCATTTGTACGTCAGCTTATCCAGAATCGTCGCTGACGTCACAAACACGTTGTTTGCTGCGTCACGCAGGAGATTATTCATCGTGAGGATGGACAGAGGATGAAGAACGTTTGGAGTCACTTTCTCTTTGTTTAAAATTATGAATTTATATTTCTTCTAATTGTCCGACGCGTCGATCGGCGCAAAACACGCCGCGCGCACATCCGTCGAGCACATTTTTTGCCCCTTGTGCCGTGCACCGGCCAATCACGTCCATTTGTTCGCGGCCCGCTTTCTATCGGGGAAAGGAATTTGCGTGGCACAGACACCAGTGAAAAAAAAGACAATCTACAAGAAAAATCTCGCTAACAGCTCTTCAACCTCTTCAGCCAACTGTCATTTCCACAGCATCCATCCACATCAGACATGTTCAGACAATCTTTGAGATCATTGGCCAGAACCACCAGATTGGCAGGTGTCAGAGGCTACGCCGAGGCGTCCAACCCAGACATTTTGAAGCTTTCGTTGGCTGCTCCACACGAGGTAAGTAGCCCTTTGAATCACAGAATTGAACTAGTTACTAACGTTTGCAGGCTTTCTTCACGAACAAAGAAGTGTAAGTAATCCATTGATTTGGTAAGCGGTTTGTTTGTGTGATAATGGATGATCCACTTGATTGGTTGGTTTGAATGGTGTGTTTTTCCAGTAGCTCCATCCCCAGACCACTCCGACTTGCACGTTGTTGCACACTTTTCCATCGTATTGAGCTCGTTCCCCACACATCTCATCCATTCTGCTTGCTCCGCTCATTTTTTGTTACCGCGTTTTCGTATACTAACCCCCTTTTAGCACCCAAGTGAACCTTCCAGCTGCCTCCGGTGAGATGGGTGTCCTGGCTAACCACGTGCCAGCCGTCGAGCAACTTGCTCCAGGTGTCGTTGAAGTGATTGAGACCAGCGGTACCTCTTCCAAATACTTTGTCTCGGGTGGTTTCGCAACCATCCTCCCAGGCTCCAAGCTCAACATCTCCACCGTTGAGGCCTACCCATTGGACTCGTTTGCCCCAGAAACCATCAAGTCGCTGTTGGCCGAGGCCCAGAAGAACGTGTCCTCTGCCGACGAGTCCGTTGCTGCCGAGGCTGCCATCGAGGTTGAGGTTCTCGAGGCTTTGCAAGCTGCCGTCCACTAGATGTGCAGCATCGATAGACCAAGTTATGTTTTGTATTCAATGTTTATGATACGTTCATCGAAGCAAATGGCCAGAGAACGACAGGCAAATGACGGGCGCACGCAATATTTTTGGTTGTCATTTGCCGGTCATGTCTGTCATTTGCCAGTCGTCATGGTGAGTAAAATAAGGCCAGTCAAGCGGGAAATTATTGAGTCATCACGACAGCGTCCGATTGTTTCTCGCTTTGCTAGTCATCTTTCGTTAAATTAACTTGTAAAAGAGTGACTATCCAAGCAACTCTAAACAATTACGCGATCAATGAGCGAAGCTCAGTTGTTGGTATGCGAATTGGATGATCGCAAGTCACAGTGAGTAACCATCATGTACAGACAGAAAACCGTCAAACAAACCGTTCGGCTCGTCATTTGCTCATGCTCGTACAGTAAAAATACATTGAACCCTCAACCAGACCAGTACCTATACAACTGAGGAGACTCGATACTAACAGGCTTGAGCTGATCCTCCTCGCTTACAAATCCTTCCTCATCCTTCGCCTCAAACCCAAGAACATTCAAAGACTTCTTTGGTGGCTTCAAAATCAAATCCTTGGCATCCAAAATCAACTTCTCAACCTTGGCCTTCTCCTCAGTAGAAAGTGTCGTCTCGCTCGGCTCCTCCACAGATGGCTCGGCATCTTTTGCGGCATCCTCGCTTCCACCCTCCTCCTCCTTCACAGTCTTGATCTGGGCTTTCTCCTCAAGAAGCTGGATGGCTTGCATCAGCTTGGACGTGATCGCGTTTGTCGTCTTGAACAGCGAAAGCCGGTCCAAAAACAATTCTTCGTTTTTGGTAACCAGTTGCTTCCTCTGATACTCAAACTCTTTCTCTAAGGTCGATAGCTTCTTGAGCTTCAGACTCACAATTTTGAGCTGGTTCTCTATAACGCTCACAAGCGACTTGTTCATTTCCCTCTCCTCGTACGAGGCAAAAACGTGCGATCTCGCACCAACGAGCCCAAACGAGTTCACCGCAGCGTCCTTCACGTCCTCTAAAGCGTCCTCTCTTTCCGCCCCTCCCTCTCTCGCCGCGGGCTTTCCTTTGTTCAGCTTCTCCTCCAGCTTCTCGTCAATCACTTTGATCGCTCGCTGAGAAGCAGCCGCAGCCACATCAGAGTCAACCAGTGTGGTTAAAAATGCCAATGTGGACATTATTGGGTTGTCGTTCACAGAGAATGAGAGACTAGGAAGATACTTCAATGGGCCTAGCAAGTCTCTATTGTCTTCCAAAAACTTGTCCTCAATTGGAAGTTGCAAGAACCGAATAATGCACTGTTCCGGCGTCTTGTTCCCCACATGGTTCGCAATGCTGTACCAGTCGTTCGGGTGCGACTTCACACCTTCGATTAACTTCTGCAAAGAACTCTCGGACCAGTCTTTGTCCAAATCAGGCTCTATAATTCTCCTCTTTTTCGCTGCTGGCTCACCGTTGGACTCATTTCCAAGCCCATTCTCACTTCTATTCAACAAATGCTTCACTTTCGATAAATCGGGCAGCTCCACTGGAGGTTTGTAGCTCTCGAATGGGAACATTCCGCGCGGTGTGTCGAAATCAACTGTGAAATCCCCGGTATATGGCGGCTCCACGGGAACAGGTCTAGTTTCAGGATCAACCTGATAGTTTATTATGCCCCATTTGTCCAAAAATTTGTGGACTCTCAAAAGGGTGCCAGCATCGCCAACCAGATTCCGTCTCACGGCGGTAAAAGAAAGGAACTCGTTAGGGTTCAGCCGGTACGAGTTCACCATGAAATTTCTGTACTTTGCGTAAATTTGAGGGCTTTTGTTTTTGTTGAAACCATTGAAAAACTCGGGAACCGACTCTTTTTCAATCTTGTGGATTTTCCTCATATCAAACCAAGACGAGTATGAAGGAAGAACAATCGTGTGAGTTTGTCTTTCCAAAACAGAAATTGATATTGTCGGTTCTTTCTTCAGTATCTTGGTGACGGTGGTGTTGTCTTTATTTGGAGCTTCTCCAATTTTGGAAGCACTAGTGAGCTCGTCAGATTTCTGTGCAGCTGTGTCATTTTCCAGGCTCACAGAGTCTACCTTTTTGATCGCCGGCTCTGTCGCTGTTGCAGATGCTGTCGCTGTCGCTGTTTCTGTCACTGTTTCAAGAACTTTGTCTGCCACTGGCTCTTCCTCCGCTTTTTCCTCGAAAGTCTCACCAGGTTTTGTTTCTTCTAAGTTGTCCTCAGGGGCAAAATCCTCCATCTTCACGTCGCCTGATGCAGGCTCTTCCTCATCCAGTGCTGCATCTGGCATCGCCTCATCCTCATTTTCTAGCGCTTTTGAAACCTCAGGCACCTCCGGCACCTCTGGCACCTCTGACACCTCTGATGTCTCTTTGGTTCCTTCAAAAGCGTCTTCATCGACCGCTACTGGCTTTTCTGCTGTACTGTTCTCGCTCAAAACCTCCTCTTCCTCTCCTTGTAGCTCTTGTTCTGCTTCACTCTCCTCCTCCGAAGCGTCACTTCCAACAGAAGAATCTTGTTTGCTTTCGTTTTCGTCGTTTGTTGGTGGCACTGACTCGCCAATCTCAGCTGTCTCGGCATCCTGCACCGCGTTTTCCGGGTCCTTGTCCAAGTTTTCTGAAAGTGGTGCAGAAATTGGAGCAACAGAAGCGTCCTCTTCCACCAAAAGCTCGTCATCACGATTTTTTCCGGTCTGTGGCTCGCTCTCGTTATCTGTCTTCTCCTCGTTATCGCCTGCCGAATCCGACTCTTCGCCAGCGGCCCTAGAAGATTCTCTTTCTGACTCTTTAAGTTCGGATTCGCCGCTTCTCTCCTCCGACGACGCCCTTTGTAACTCGTCAGCGTCCACGTTCAAGGACGGTGAACGTTCCTCCACTTCTCTGAAGTCCTCACTTTTGTCCATCTCAGGCACTCTTTCTAATGTAACAATTCGTCCACCTTCTGCCTTTAACGAGATTCTCAGCAATTACAATGATCCGTCTGATGTTACACCATTCGTTAAACAAAGTAGTACCGATTGCTTAGAGCAGGGGAAAGGGTTCGTGATGCTTGTTTTTTTTTGTTTCCCAATTTCCTCAAATTCTGAAGAGGCGTCGACAGTCGTGGACAGAAAAAAAACTACTTTTTGTCGACGCCATTTTGTTCCGTCGACACCAACAACTCTGAGCTTGCGCGAAGATAAACTTTAATCTAATTTAACGATTAGCCCAAAGTTTGTGCTCCTTGAACCTGTTTTCTCTCTCCTCTCTTAGTTCCACAACCGAAAATGGCCAGCAAAATTGCCCTTGGAGCCTTCAGATTTGCCAAAGTGTCAGCGCTTACAGCGCTCTCGTTTGGGGTAGGCTATTCGGCATTTGGATCAGCATGGCCAGCCACACACAAACAGAATCTAGTTACCTCTGAAAAGGCCTCCGCAGAGGTCCTTGACGGCATCCAAAACAGCCCGTTGTTCAGAAAACTCGCCACAGACGCCTCATACGAAATGCTCACGGCATCAAAGCTGATTCCCGAAGCCCACCGAGCCAATCATCTGGGCCAAGGCCTGCTCAACTCGCCAAACCACCTTGCGGTCGACCCGATTGTCTTCATCAATAAACAGGAGGGAAAGTTATACAGTTTCACGCATCTGGGACGCAATTTGGTGGGAATTGATGGCAAAATCCACAATGGAGTGATCTCGACGCTCTTGGACGAAGGACTCTGTTTCTGTGGGTTCCCTAAATTGCCTTCTCGCCGTGGTGTCACGGCGAGGTTGAATGTTGATTTCAGAGAGAAAGCTCCACCAAACACAAACGTAGTTCTCGTGGCAGAGGTGACCGAGACCAAGGGCCGGAAATGTGTGATTCAGGGTCGCGTTCAGACGATTCCTTTAACGGATAACGAACAGCCAGTTGTTGTCGCAGATGCAACGTGTGTACTGGTTGAACCTAAGTGGTTCAAGTTCCTCAATTGGGTTCCATTGTTTTCTTGAATGTGGCGTTTACATGTAGTCTAATGAAGTTTTAATGAAAGAATGAACAAGGCGACGAGCAAGGCACGGCGAGCAAAGCGAGATATGTGTGAGTCTTGTAATGAGTAAAAAATTGTTTACAGTAAGCAAAAAACAGTGATTAGCAACGGAGTATGACAGAAACTATTTTTACCAAGGCAATGACGACATGTCATCTCCGCTCCACTGCTCTGGGCCGGGAGTCTAGTTAAGGTCATTTTCCCCGGCAAGAGTTGTCTTGAATTGAATTAATCAGTGATGTCTTTTTTTTTATGGCAGGGCTGCAAAAAAAATAAACTGCAAAGAGCCCGGCGGGATTCGAACCCGCAACCATGCACCTCCGGAAGATGACGTGATAACCATTACACCACGGGCCCCTTAGCAGCGACAGATTCAGGAGATATTCTGCCATGTCCTGGATGCAGCCTGCATCACAGCAAAATGCAGTGGGTATCCATCACTGGCAAAGCAATTGTAGTCCAGCAGCATCGAGGGATTCGCTTTGAACATGCACTCTGTGACCTTTTCAGGCCAGCAGGGTAGATAATAGCAATGATCTGAATAGTTGAGACAACTTATTTCAGGAAGTTGATTAATACTAAAAGACAGGAATATTAAAAAACGGTCAACATAGAATTTTATTACTAATGACAAACAAAAGGACACCACCAATGTTTGTCTTTTAAGTCATCTTATTGACAAATGAGGCTATCTCCTCCACAAACACTGATAGATCCCTTCCAATTGCTTATTGTGAGCCTTGTGCGGCCGCCTTGAGCGGCCGTTCCCTGCACCGAGCCAAAAACAACCTTACATTGACTAGATTTTATGGAGAAAAAAATTTCAACACCCGCAATACAATGTATGGAGAAAAACCCACCAAGACCCGACAAGTAGGACGAGTACTTGGAAAATAAACAGATAATCGGTGCATTTCCAGCACACTTCATAGAGAAAAACGTCCATTAAATCAAGCTCAAACCAGAAACCTACAAATACACCATGTCGTTGGCATTCAGAACACCATTCCAAATAGCTAGAGCACAGACTCTCAGGCCACTTACAAGAGCGAACCCAGCACTCACAAGATATTTCTCCGTCTCACGCTTGGTCAACCAGCAAAGCACAACCTCTAAAAGCTCCTCGGCCGGCTCAAAGGGCCCAAAAAAGTCCTTCACGCAATCATTCGCCAGAGGCTCAAAGTTTTTGGTGTCCTCGGTGATCGTTCTTGGTGCTCTCGGAGTATCTTCTGTGTCTTTGTACCTTGTGTTCACCGAGCTTTTCTCTCCTTCAGGAGAAACTTCGACATTCAACAGAGTTGTCTCTATGATTGAGAAGAACGAGGAAGCACTGACTCTTTTGGGGTATTCGAAAGACGAAATTGAACAGGGAAAGAAGATCAGACTCAAGGCATACGGACAAGTTCCAGACGATAAATGGACCAGAAACAGACCTATACAAGCAACGAAATTTGCTGCTAAAGACGGAAAAGAGCACATGTTAATGAGATTCTTCGTGGAAAGCGACTACAAAATCGCTGTTGTCCAGCTGGAGGCCATTGAGGAAAACTTTGTCGAGCAAGAGCTGATCTATGTTTCTCTGGACGTTAAGGGGGAAAAACGATTCTATTTGGTGGGGTCACCAAAAGTGTCCAGTATCCAAAAAAAGATGAGTCTTTTGGGCAAGAACGAGGGCGGCTTCCTGGGAGTGAGATGGGGACCGAAGAAGGACTGAACGCCTTTCAGCTTCCTCTTTCTACTCATCAACAACCGTTCTTGTCAAGGAAGAAAAACCATCAGAGTCACGTATAGCAACATGTATATATACAAACCATGCGACTTTAATGTTATTCCGTGGCTGGTGACCACTTCATTGTCCAAATCTTCGTCAACTTGGTCTTTCTCTTGGTCCGAGTACACCACTAGTCTTCTGGAACGGCCGATGAGAAACTTGTTCCAGTCATCCAAAATCTCCTGCTTACAGGACTTGCCACTGTAGTCGTACAACATTTGGTAGTCTTCGATCGAGTGGTTGAAACCCATGACTTTTCCCAGTCCTCCCGCGTGGCAGTAGTCAAACTGGTTACCATGGAATGAGTAGAACAAGTTCAAGGCGATCGAGTGTCGCTGGAGATTAGAACAGCTAGCAAATATGCCGTAGCGGCCATTCACAACATCGTTCTCGATCGAGCCGCAGTAAACGGTCTCGCAGATTCGGCCAAGCTCGTTCACCTTCTTGTCTGAGTGCATCGGATTCACAATGCACTTGAGAACCGACATGATGCAGTCGCACCTGCTGGCTCTCGGCGTGTGAGGTAGAGAGTCTGTGCAGATGTTCATGCTGGTTGGACACTGGACGGGCCCCTCGTCACCCGTGCTGGCGACCAGAACTTTACCTTGGGCGTAGTAGAAATCGAGCGTTTGTGTGATGTTGCACTGAAGATACTGCCGGGTGGTGCTATTGAGCGGTTCGCTCTCAGGCAGGACAAGGCCTACAGGAATGGACCTCATTCGATTTCGAGCGAGGTACTTCTTCATGTCTCTGATGGCAGCTTTGCAGAAGGGCTGGTTGTGCAGACCAAGGTCCGAGTCTATGACATAACCGACGAGATTGCTGAAGTAGTGTGAGTTGTCTATCAGAGTGGTGAATGTTTCGTACAACTCTGTGTCCCAAACCCCGTTTGAGATGGTGCCGAGTCTGAGCAGAAAGTAGTCACGCTGCTGGTACTTGATTTGTTTTCTGGTCATATCGAGAAACATGTTCGGCTCCAGAATAGGAAGAGTTGTTGGAGGGTCATATAGCGAGCCGTTGTTGGAGTAAACAAGCGTTTTATTTCTAATTTGGAGAGCAGGTCGGAAGATCTTGTCGTTGTTGTCGTTGATGAGGGGCTCTAAAAGACTTGGAAAAAACGAGAGAACGTCGGCGCCCGCGCATTGTTGTGTTGCCAGAAGCGTCAGGAGGAACGTCACGAAAAGTCCCATTATGTTTGGTATACTATACGTATGTTTATATAAAGAAATGGAGAAGGGAATGAAGGAGAGAAAAATAATCTCCCTTTTTTTTGGCTCCTTTTTTTTTTTTTTTTTTGCCCTTTTTGCCCCCTTTTTATTAAAAAAACAAACAAAAACATTCAACTTTTTCTTCTTTTGCCTTCCTTTCAAAGAAATCCAATCCTTTGAAGAAACCGGTACACCGGACTCAGATTATAGCCCCGTCGCAACAAGTACAGAAACGAGACGTACAGCTGTTTTCGGACATAAAATGAGATCCTGGAAACAGCGCTAACCGATTGAACCGGCGCCGAAAGCAGCGCAATAGGGTTGTCCGTAATCACTCCTTCCACGAGCGACCGGCGGGATACTCCAGTTCCAACCCGACAAGCCTCCAGAACCACCTCGAGCTCGCGGCGCGTGTTGAGCGTCCACAGCCACAACCCCAGACCCTCTGCGGAGCAGAACGCCACGATTTGGTCGAGAAACGAGGGGACAAAAACACTCATCGCAATCAATGAAATACTGTCAACCCGGCCACCATAATCGTTGCGAACACTCTCCACTGTCGCGATGGCCTGCTCGATGTCAAACCCAATGTGTAAGATCTCAAACTGTTGCATTCGAGCATCGTAGTACGCTGAACTCCAAATTCCATAGAGGATCTTGTCGTGCCAGTACTCCAAGCCAAGACCAGTGTTCTCCAGCGCCTCCAGAACGAGATCTGCAATCCTGGTCGGGTCGTTGTCACGTTTTATGTCAAGCATTAGCCGGATCGGACCCTTTGGACTTTTCGAATCTGCACCTTCAAGAGCTCTGTTCTTTGAAGCACACCATTCAAGAGCGTCGGACAAAAGTGGAAGAGGCAAGTGCGGCTCGGCAAGAGTCCGTAGCTCAGCAAGAGTCGGATTATAAGGCACATCAGTCACAGTGTACTCTTTTCCAAAAACGCGCGTAGTATTGATGTCGTGAGTCAAAACAACAATCCCGTCGGTGGCGATGTGCAAATCGGTCTCAATGACAGTACAACCGTGAGAAATAGCCTCATCAAAGGCTAAAATGGTGTTTTCCGGATAATTACTCTTAAATCCTCGGTGGCCAGCAAGGACCACCTGCTGTAGATCGAGAGACATTTTGGGCAAATCTGGTGGGTTTAGGAACACTTTTGGAACTTTCCGAGTTTTTGAGCTCTTCTTCAAACATATATTGCGATCGAAGGCGTTGTTGAGATCAAAAAATGCTGTTTTCAACTGTTTCTCAACGAAAAAGTGGCGTTGTTTGATTAATAAGTAGGCCAAATTCGTTCGGAGCTTGTGGAATTCTTCAAAACGTGGGAAAAACACTTGTATAAACTGAGAGAGAGTGAAACCAAAGTCAAAGCGTCAGTTCCACAAGGTTGAGTCGGTATAAAGCGGTTTAATATGGCACTTTTACCACCAGGAAATAGGTTTTCATGTGGATTTATGCAATTTTCGTGGGGTAACCGAATATTTTACACATGTTTGCACAGCCTGAAAAGTTTTTCGGAATTCAAAAAATTATCTAGATTATGTAAAAGAGGGTACATGTAGCGGAGAACATTGAATATAACGAGTTTTTGCGATTGGAAATCGATTTATTGGGCTCGCTGCGCCCGTTATCAACCGATGATTGATTTGCTAAGCGTTGCTCGTTGCTTTGCTTTTTTCACTCGTTGGTTCGTTAACTTACAACCTGCGTTGCTCGTGTGTGTGTGTGGAATGACGAGAATTTTCACGTAAAACTGATAGCTTTTGTAAGGGAGAAACTGGATCGCTTGGCTCATCAAATATCTTCTGAACTTAATGGTATGTTGTACAAAAGGTTCAAAATTTTCTGGCGTTTGGTGATCCAATAATCATCGTATAGCAAAGGTAGCTCATCAATGGAACTAAGCTCCATATTGTAACCTTTATCGGCCTCCAACATCTTGAACAGAGTGGCGGATTTTGTGCTGTTGTACTCCTTCCAGATCTGCTGGTCATGACAAGCTCCAATGAAGTTGGTTCCGCCCCTGCGGAAAAACTCAATGTCCTCCCTAGGAACATACTGGCACTTGTCACTGTCCACCCACAACCGCAGGTGCTCAACAAACTTGTGATTGAAAAACTCCTTCACATTCAGGATGTCTTTGTACAACATGTCTAGAATCGAGATGAACCGGTTTGGAACATTGGCCAGACGCCCCTCAAAAAGTGTTTTGCGGAGCGGAGTAAGCTGGTCAATGTGGTAGAAAAAACCAGTTCCAGAATTGACAATCTTCTTCTTAGAACCATCAACAGTCTTGTCCTCTTTCAAATCCTTTAGAATGTTTCCTTCGTTTTCAAACATGGCCAACGAGTTGCTAGGAACGCTAACACCGTCTTTGCTCAAAACTAATCCAGTCACCTCAAGGTAAATCCCCGTGCGCACGTCAATGAACTTCAGGTCCACCGACTCCGGCGATGCATCACCGTTGTTATCGCGAGCACGCTCCATGTAATAAGGATGGACATCAATGTAGAAAAGCCCAGTTCCGTCCACAGGATCCTGAATGACCAAAGATCCGTTGAAAGAATCAGCAATCCTCATCATGTCTTTTGCGGGAATTTCGAAATGAACTCCTTCTTCCCACGGACTCAAAAGCCCGTTTCTGTGCCAACCAAGCAATGCTTCCTGCGATAACCACGAATTGATTCCAAGATCAGACGAAAAGTGAAGCCAGCCACGAATTAACTGGTGCCATGTGCTTCGCTTGTCAAATTCGTCCACAATCAGATTGTTGAAAAATCTCCAATCGTACGGTCTCTCGCTCACCGATCCGTCCTTTTCACGCAAAAGAACGTGATTGAAGTGTTTGTCTCCGGCCTCCTTCGCCTGCTGAGCAGCTTTGGTTCTCTTTTTGTTAGCTGGAAACTCGAAATCTTCCAAACTTAGCTCTGTTTTGTTCACTCCCTGAGTTGTGGCATCCACCAGATCGCGGCTCATGATCCGACTGATATCGAGCAAAGACTCGAGAGCAGAAATCGGCGATCTAATCACCTCCTGGTAAACCATGTTCTGTCTCTTCATTTTGGACTTGATGTAACCTTCCAACATTCCCGATTTAACCACGTCTTTTTTCTCAGCAACTTTCACAACAAAGGCTAGATCACCAGCCAAAAAGATCAATTTTGTTGGATTTGGTGCCACCGTATAGAGATACGTTTTCGCACGCAAATTCAGTCTGTATTCAGATTCGTAGTCTTTGGCCGGCTCATTGAAATAGAAGTGCAAATCCTGTTCATTTTTTGAGTTGGAGTCAATGCAACCTGGCCATGGAGTTCTCACGTTGGATCCAAGAACACCCGCCACAAAACAGCTGGGTTTTTGGTCGACAAGAGGCAAAAGATCTCTCATATCGATCCAATCTTTCCAATGAAAGTCAAACTCGGGAAGAGGAGCCTTCGGATTTTCGAGAAGGTGTTCTAGATGCTGTCTAATTGCTTCGTAATATATGATGTATGTTGATCTGAGGTCAGAGGTTTCTCTGGCATGCTTGTAGGGAGCATTGGGCAAAACAGCCACGTCTGCAGTGAAAGAAAACTCCATCAATTGACCTTCAGACGCCTTGTTTTCCTCCAAAAGCTCGTTTTTGGCGTCAGGTCTGCCAGTGTTTCCCGACCATGACCTTCGCAGGGTCGTCCAGAGGGAGTCTGTATGATGCGAATCTGCGGCGAAAGGAGTCTCTTCCGGGCGAAAAGAGTCTAGAACCATCATGAATGTGAGTAAATACAAAAGGGGAATTCCAATTCGCACGTACCGGTGTCGTTTCCACCGATTGATTTTCTTGAGAAAAGGGTTGGTGCTGTTTTTCGTCGCAGCTTCGGTATAGCTGTCGGCCTCGCTCGCTAGACTCGATCGCGAGCTCGAACGCGATTTTGGCCGAAGTCGGCTGTCTTTACGTGGACGAGACCCGAGCCCACTCACGCTCACGTTCGAGCTGGATCGCGGAAGAAGTTCATTCATGTGTGAGACAAGAGGAACCAAAGATTTTGGAGCGAAAATTCCTTGGTGGACCCGTTTTGGAGATCAGCTACAAGCGGCAGAGCAGAAATCAACACGAGACTCGTCTTGTCGGTGCAAAAACAGCTCCGAAACAACAACCTAGAGGGCAAAAATGAGACAAGATACAGAGATTAAGAACAGAACAAGTCATTCGTAAAAAAACCGTTTGCACTTTTTTTTTTGAGCCGCTGTGTGTTTTTTTTTTTTTTTCTTTCCCACAGGCAAAAATTTCTTTCGCAAGCGGGGCGGTGGGGGCATGGAAGGGGGAAGGGGCGAGTTTGCGCGGGGCACCTAGGCGTTCTAGGTCGTCCAAACTAATTCTTGTTAGCCGGCAGCGCCCTCAAACCTGTTTTGTATGGAAATTTAAGGGGCGTTGCAGCGCCACAAGGAGTCTTCAGGGCTGTCTCAGGGCTGTCTCAGGGGAGGTCCCAGGGGCGAAATGGCTGCGGCAGCTTTTAAAAGGGGCGATCCCACCACTGCAGAGCCTTTTTCCTAGCTGGCTCTGCAGGACCGCATCTCCCTAGGATCGTTATTGTGACCAGCAGCCCCCAAACAATTGCGCGCGCGCAGGCTCAAATCTCATCGTCATATGCTAGCATGGCCGATGAGCAGCATGATGCAAAAAAATGCACGGGACGTCGCCCGCGGCGGCCGGGTTACACAAAGGGACGCCGTGCGCGGGCCGGGCCCTTGGGAATCTAGATTTTTATTTTTATAACTTACTGACTACGGGGGACATGGTGTGGTGGTGCATGTGGTGCTGGCTTGTTGTACACCTAACACATACTCTGTGCGCCGCTACAGATGGGATT
>JAJMKV010000012.1:323649-394384 GCA_030569375.1 Ogataea ganodermatis
TTTTTTTTTTTTTTTTTTTTTTTTTTCGTCCCGAGCTGTGGGAGACGTAATAGGTATGTACGCCTCGAGGAAGGCATGTGTAAATTTATTTATTTTTGCGTGGGGCAAAAAAACAAAACTTTTTGCGAAAGGACACACTCACGTGATCATGACTGTCAAGTCACGACAAGAAGAGCACGTGACAAGAAAATGCTCACGTGACCAAGGCCGTGCGGAGGATTGATGACTATTTTATTTCTGCAGGCTAGATTGAATTTTACAAACTTCAACTCGACCTTGATGAATCCACATCAACATGTTTACCGGAATCGTGGAGACCATCGGCGAGGTTGCCGAGTATCAGACGTTGGACCAGTCGGAGTCCGGCGGAAATGGAGTTTCCGTGACTGTTAAAGATGCTACATCGATTTTGGGCGATTGTCACCTGGGTGATTCGATTGCCGTGAACGGAACATGTCTCACAGTGACGGAGTTCGATAACGATTCATTCAAAGTAGGCATTTCGCAGGAGACTTTACGCAAGACGAATTTGGGATCTCTGAAAAGCGGGACGAAAGTGAATTTGGAACGGGCTGTGACGGCTGATGTGCGCCTTGGAGGGCATGTTGTCCAAGGTCACGTTGACACTGTTGCAACGATTGTGAGTCGGAAGCCAGATGGAAATGCGATTGTTTTTGAGTTTGAGTTGAGAGATCCAGAGTTTATCAACTATATCGTGCACAAGGGGTTTGTTGCTGTTGATGGAACGAGTTTGACAGTTGTTGAGGTTGATCACCAAAATGCCAGGTTCAAGATTATGATGGTGGCATACACGCAGCAAAAGGTGGTTCTTCCACAAAAAGCTTTGGGGGATTTGGTCAACATCGAGGTTGATCTCACAGGAAAGTTGATTGCAAGACAGGTGGAGTTGAGTCTGGAGAGCCAAACGATGAATAAGGAATCGCCTTTGTACAAGTTGGTGGAGAGGATTGTGGAAGAGAAGTTAAGTAAATGAGGAGTTTACAAGCAGAACGAGTGCGATTTATCTGGATAATGATACGTGATAATTGTTAGTTTCGATCACACGTAAAAGGCTGTTGTTACCAATCGCCAGTGTTTAGTAACGCAAGAGATTTCAAGGCGGGTGAATTCAGCAAGTAAGCTGACCATACTAAAGTGATGTGATTACCAAAGAACACCAATGGGGATCAGTGATCACTGAGATCGTGAGGCTGAAATTTTTTTGACGTACTGGGACCAATCACTATAACAATATAATGAATTGGCTTCTTTGACTTGACAAGGCATTTATAAGGTTAATTTGTTCCATTGAATTGGTGGACTACTGTATTAAATAATTATCGACCTGACTCGCTTCGCTCGTCGTGGTAACTCGCTTCGCTAGTCCTGGTGACTCACTTCGCTCGTCAAACATTGAACACCAACGAAACACCCTCATCACCCGCAGTGACCAGTCTCCCCGCATGGTCCACACTGAAATCGAGGACACCCAAATGATGGCCGACAAACGTGTGGAGCAACTCTCCCGTTCTAGCGTCCCATTTGTACACCTTTCCGTCCATAGACGAGGCGAGAAGCAGCGGCGAATCCTTGAGGAAGGCCACTTTTGTGAGAGCGTCTGTAGCTCTAATGTTCTTTCTCACTTTCCAAGTTCTGGTGTCAAACACAAACAGATCGCCGGAAACGAGACCGATAGCGAGCATGTTGAGACTTGCGACGCTGCACCAGCTAATCGACTCGATCGACGCGTCGAAAATATCCTGATCGTCCTTCAGCTCGAGAGCTTTGAATCCGGTCAAAATGGCTCCTGTTTCCGCATTCAAAATCACAATTTGCGAGTCTCTCGATCCGACAGCAAGAGCCTTGGTGTTTGGGTCGCTCTCAATCGAAACCCACGGCGTCACAAGACCCTTTAGACCGTTGTTGGCGTCAATTTTGTACTCCTGAGCGCCCATGAAGCAGTTCCAGCCAATGATCGAGCCGTCCTCAGAGGTGGTGACAAGCCGCAGTTCGTCTAGGTTGTCAACACCCGTGAAGATGCCGCTCGTGCACTCGAGCGAGTGCGAGAAGCCCGTGAAAATCACCTCGAGCGTTGGCTCGATCTGGTACACCCACACAGATCCGTCGAGCGCACCAAAGGCGAAAACGTTCTGTTTTGGGTGGACCTTGAGCCACGAAACCTCCTCAACGTCCTCCAACGACCCGTGCAAAGTCCAGACTTGGAACTTTTTGGACGCCGCGTGAACGAGCACTTTTCCGGTCATATCACCGGTCACGACGTACGAGCCGTCTGGACTGAACCCGGCCGCAATGACCGATTCGGTGTGTCCCTGGAGCGTCGCCACGAGCTTGGCTGGAGTGGTGTGTGTGGTCCAAATGTATGCGACGTTGTCGCCGCCGCCGGTGACGGCGAGGGGCAGCGTAGGGTGAGTTGCAATCGTGAAGATCGAGTCCTGGTGGCTGTCAAAGTATCCCTGCGAGTTGTTGCTGAGGTCCAGTTCGATCTGGTCTTCCTGGTCGCCTGTTTCTTCATCGTCCTCGTCCATTTCGTCCGCGTATTCATCGTATTGAGGCTCGTTTGGGTCGTCTTCCACAACCTCAGCGACCTCTTGGACGCTGACGTACTGGGCTGTGTCGTCGATGTCTTCGTTCTGCGACATTAGTGGTTTATTTGAGTGTGATTAGAAATCAGTTTGTGAGTAGTGAAGAGAGAAGTTTAAAAAAAAAAAAAATTTCAAAAAAAAAAAAAAAAAAATATTTAGAGATAAAAAAAAAGAGCTGAAAAATATTTGGAGCTGAGAAACACGAGAACTCTTTTCCCATCAATCAAATCAGTTCGCCACCGCCATGGCAGAAGACTCGTACGCGGAAATCCAGCGTCTCCGAAAGAGCTGGTTCAACGAGCCGCTCAATGCGGCACTCCTCGACGAAAACAGCAACAACGCGTATCTCAGATCCATAGTCCACAAGGAATTTGCCGACGACTACAGACTGCTGCCGAGACACCTGGAGCAGCAGACAGTCGCACAGAAACAGAAAACACTGCTGGATAGAATGCGCGAGAAACAGCAGCTCGACGAGCAAACAGACCCAACCCTCGCGCCGCAAAACAACTCGCTCTCCGTGTACACCGGCCCCGCACTGGGCGAGAACGCCTTTGCAAACCAGTCGCTTGTGCCCCGCCACGCCGGCAAGCAGCGCAGCGACACATACCACAGCAAGTGGAAGTTGCAAAAGGTGCTGCTGGGCCACCGCGGACAGGTCTGTTCGCTTGGATTCGACCCTATGAACAAGTTTTTTGCTACGGGAGCAGCAGACAGCACCATCAAGATTTGGAATCTTGCGTCGTCGCGGCTGGATCTCACGCTCACGGGCCACATTATGGCTGTGAGGGGTCTTGTTGTGTCCGACAGACATCCTTACATGTTCAGCTGTTCGGAGGATAAGACGGTCAAGTGCTGGGACCTCGAAAAGAACAGAGTTGTTCGGGACTACCATGGACATCTTAGTTCTGTGTATTCGATTGATTTGCACCCGACTTTGGACTTGATTGTGACGGCAGGACGGGATTCGGCCGTTCGGGTGTGGGACGTGCGGACGAAACTGGCGGTCCACACGTTGACGGGCCACAAGAGCACGGTCAACCAGGTTGGATGTCGGGCGACCGATCCGCAGATTGTGAGTTCTTCGATGGATTCCACGGTGAAAACGTGGGACCTGGCTGCTGGAAAGTGTCTCAAGACGTTAACGTACCACTCCAAGTCTGTGCGGGCGTTTGCGTTCAACCAGGACCGGACACAGATGGTTTCCGGGTCCTCTGACGGGCTGAGGAAGTTTGAATTCCCTGCCTGCGATTATCTGGACGAGCTGGAGCCGCTGCAAAACGACAAACTTTCGGAGGGAAACATCATAATCAACTCGATCTCCACCAACACGGACGGGGTGATGTTTGTCGGGTGCGACAACGGAATGTACGGGTTTTGGGACTGGGAAAATGGGCGCATTTTCCAAAGCGGATTGAATGTGGCTGTTCCAGGTTCTTTGGAAGGTGAGACGGGAATTTTGTGTTCGAAGTTTGACAATAGTGGACTGAGGTTGGTCACGGGAGGTGTTGATAAGAGTGTGAAGGTGTGGAGGCAGGTGGATGAGTGAATCTGACGAGCGAGTCACTGAGACGATGTTTTGTTCGTCTTGACCCAGCAAGTGTATAATTAACTGAATATACTGATTAATGAGCGATAATTGAGCGTAACCGCTCCAAATGAGCAGTACACTTGCTCCTTGCTACTTCCAGACTTCTCACTAACCCCTCGCTACGCTCGGGTGTCCGTGTTCACTACAAACTCACACCAGCTCGCCGTCGGCTCAGCCCCGGCGTGCTAGCTAAACAAAATCAAATCCATTCCAACACCTCAAAGAGCATCCATCGTATAATCGTACTCAATTCCCGGGGTAACACTCGCAATAAACTTGAGGAATATGATCAAATACTGATCAACCCGAACACCAGCCTCGTCCTGGGTCTGTTCCACAGTCTCCCACTCGTCCTCCTCAGGCGCGTTCTTGCTGTCGGCAAGACCAAGCTTGGCAACACCAGTCACAAGGTCCTTGTCCTTGAGCCTCTTGGCATGCGCAGCACTCACGGCCCGTTTCATCAGCACCCGCATCACGTTCGCGTGGCGGCACGGGTGGATCGACACAGACGTGGTGTTCGACAAGAACGGAGCCTTTTCAATCGTGACAGTCTTCTGTCTGTAGTCGCTTGCAATGTCCTCAAACATCTCGTTTGGCGACAGAGGAACCCCGTTCACGTCAAAACCAACCAGGTACATCTTTGGAACGCGGTACGACGTCGAGTACGTGATGTACAAGTCGTAGCTTCTCTTGTTCGGGTCGTTCACAATCTCGTCCTGGTTCTGGCCCGGCTGGGGCTCGTCCTCAGCGTTCTCGTCAATCAGATCGTCAATGTCGTTGATCTCGTCCTCGCCAACGTGGTCCGAAACCTGATCTTCAGGGTCCGAAATCCCGCTTTCTGTCATTGAAACGTACTTGACAGAGTGTCTGCGTTCCTCCTCGCTCGTGCAGTGGTGGCTCTTTTTGCGCGTCACGTGCGTGTTAGTCCACCCGTCCTCGTCCACGTCATCGTCGCTGAACGTTGTGCCGCTGCCGTCGCCGGCGCCGGATCCATTGCCCGACTCGGGCTCCTCGTAGTCTGCGGCACGAACGTAGGAGGGGACGTGTCTGGTGACCAGAAATTGCTTATCTAAGGGCAAAAAGTCCCTTCTTTTCGACTCTGGAGCAGGCGACCACTGCCAGGTGGGGAATTTGTACACGAGGTAGTCGCCAGCCATGACGAACTCCTCTGGCGTGATGGTTCCGGTCTCGGTGAAGGTCGACTTGTGCGAGATCGGCGTCAGATACTCTCTGAGCGAGCTAAAGGTGGATCTCAAATACAGCCCTGTCATTTTGCTGGAGTGGCGGTGCGAGCTGTCAGAGATGGCCGGGTAGTTTGGGAATGAAGGCCGTTTGTTTTGTTGGTTGGAGAAGGGCTTTCTTAAGAGAGGGGGACGCAGAAGGGGGGAGGAGAAAAGGGAGGGAAGGTGTTGTGGAGTTGTGGAGTTTGATTGTAATTGGATTGTCGCGCGGAGGCAAACACATCTCTGCACGGGCGACGCGTCGATCGACGCGCGTGGTTCTCTGATCCGTTCTACTTGCTACACTCAGTCTGCTCGAGCACCACCACACCACTTGGTGCTAACCACCCTCTGAGATCTACAGGCCTGCATTCTCCGGTCCACGTCCCCAACTACTACTGGCTTTAGGTTTCGTACACTCGCTAACTCTTACCGAACAAACCACTCCTCGCTCCAGTCGCATTTGCCGCAACAAATGAGACCGTCCGAAGAAACACGGGCTACGTTATCAAGGCCAGTCTGCTGAATTATGCTCTGCTACCCTGACTAGAAATTGGCGCCAACACTCGTTTTGAGCTTGTCGTTCGGTCGCTCGCTTCTGCTCGCAAAACGGAAGCAGCAGCCGAGCGCGTTATCTGAATTAATTTTAATCTTTTTTTTCACCTCTTTAATTTTTCAAACTTTTAAATTTCCAATTGTTCCTCTCCATCTCCACCACAACCACCATCGCAATGTCAGTGCCATCAGAATACACGCTCACAATCCTCGGATGCGGAGTCATGGGAACCGCCGTGCTCTCGGCGATGTTCAACAAGCCGTTTGCTCCGTTCCCGGCCAAGATCATCTGCTGCACGAGCTCTGCCAAGTCGGCCGAGAAGCTCAAGCAGACGTACGGCGACAAGATCGAGGTTTCCTACGGAAAAGAGGCCAACTCGGCCGCCGTTAAAGAAGCCTCGGTTCTGATTCTCGGGTGCAAGCCGTTCCTGTGCGAAAAAGTGTACTCGGAAGTGCGCGAGGCCGTCAGCGGATCCCAGCTCGTGATCTCGCTGCTCGCCGGCTGGTCGCTCGAGCAGCTCAGAATCTGGTCTCCCGCCGCAAACAGACTTGCCAGAGTCATGACCAACACCCCAGCCAAGTACGGCTGCGGTATGGCGGTCGTGTCGCTCACTGAAGAGTGTGAGGCGGACGAAAAGCTCGTCATGGACATCATTGCAGGAGCAGGCTTGGCCATCAAGCTGCCAGAGCGCAACCAGGACGCGGCCACCGCTCTTGTTGGCTCCGGAACCGCCTTTGCCATGGTAATGATGGAGGCGCTACTTGAGGGAGGAATCAGAATGGGAATCCCGGCCGCGCTCGCCAAGGACTGCGCCGCCAAAGTGATGGAGGGTGCCGCACGTATGGTGATGGAAACCGGCGAACACCCGGGCGCGCTCAAGCTCGCGGCGTGCACGCCGGGCGGGTGCACGATTGGCGGCCTGCTGGTGATGGAGGACAAGGGCGTGAGAAGCGGAATCAGCCGTGCGGTCGAGGAGGCCACCAACATTGCGGCGGGTCTCGGCAAGAAGTGAGTGCAAAGATATAATACGCTAGCTATTTCCTGTTATATAGGTTGTCTAAATGCAGTTATTGGAACTCGCTCATGATTTTCTGGATCTCGGCGTTCTCCATCTCTTTGGAAACAGCCTCGGCCTCGCGCTCGTCGAGCTCGCCGCGCTCGTACTTGGCCTTGATGTCGAGGACACGCTGCTCCTCGGCCCTGAGCTTGGCCATTTTTTCGTCCCGTAGACCGCTGAAAATCAGGATCGAGAACCAGATTTCCATGAAACAGAAACAAAACACGAGCGAGTTGCAAACAAACACGTTGGACCCAAGGTAGCAGTAGAACGCGAGCCCGAAGTAGCACAGCAGCCTCGTGGGCACGACCGCCTCAAAGTACGCCACGTTGCCGTCCAGCAGCGGCACCAGGTCGCTCACCGTGATGACCGCCAGCAGCAATGCAATGCACCCGTACACGGGCGACCCCTCGATCACCAGCAGAATCGGCAGATGCATCGAGCTGGCTAGAATCACCACTCCTTTGTACTCGAGGACCGATTTAGGGTCTGTGAACAGCAGAAACGACACCATCGCGTAAAACGCGAGCCGAGCGTAGCTCATGAATTGGGAGGAGAGTGTGGCCATGGTAGAGGGCGGGAGGGTGTGTATGGGTACGGTACCTTTATTTGTTCGACACGTACAGACCGTCACGAAAGGGTATTTTTAACATTTTTTTTTTTTTTTTTGAAGCTGATGTTTTCGAGTCCTAGATCTTCGCACATCCTTACACCACTATATTATCGTAGCTGCAGGGGTTTGGAAACAGAAATGTTTCCGCGAAAAAAATGTTTCCTGTTTCCATCTCAAAATTTTTGTTTCCTTGTTTCCGGAAACAAAACGGAAACAGTTTTATATTTTCTTAGTGAACTCTCTTCCAAAGATTTGCTTTGTAGTTGAACTTCAAAGTGACTGGGAAACTGATTATGTAATCATGCAATAAATATTACGTAATCTTGTTTCCTGTTTCCATCAGGGAGCCGGAAACAACTCTGTTTCCAAACCCCTGTCGTAGCTGCCATCTATAGAAAAAACAATCTCTTTAGCCAGCTCTTGTGAAGGTCCTCGTAAACGTCGCTGTACTCCTGAAACCTGTCCCAGCAGGTGTGGAACTTCTCGCAGTTCATGTAGTTCACCACAAAGTCTCTCTCCTCCGGAAGGTAGTGGAACTCCTGGCCGTTCAGCTTCTTGGCCTTGGACTTTTTGGTCCCGTCGCCGATCTCGTCTGCGTCCATGTCGTCGTCGATCTCGTCCGCATCGCCGATACAGAAGTCCTGCGACAGCGAGTTAAACGCCTTAATCGGCATAAAGCCCACCTTGGACCGGATCCACGACTGCGTGTTGAACAGATACTCCAGACAGTTCTTCTCCTCCACGTCGTTGTTGTACGAGTTGGAATCGTACTCGTCGGTGCTCAGACGGAACCCGTACTTCTTCTCGTTGCCATTCTTCACCCACCGCAGGTGCATCTGCTTGTAGAACACAGGGTCCCAGATCACGTCGAGCAGGAGGTTCGACCAGTCCGACTTCTTGATCAGAAAAGAGTTGAGGTTGATGCCGTTACAGTCCTGCGTGAGAATCAAATCAACAGAGTTGATATCGGTCGTCTCTTTCAGCGACGACCCCACCGTGTAGTGGCTGAAGTCCTCGTCCACCACGAGGCTGTTTGGGTTGAAGTACTTCATGTCCCGGTGCAGATAGTCCAGGTTCTTGAACACTATGTCCTCGAGAGACTTCTCCGGTTCCATGATAAGCGTGTGGATGTCCAGGTACCAGAACCACTCTTCGAGCTCGCCATCGTCTTTGGACGACGTCTGTTTCATCAGCTTGCGCAAAACGTCAAACTTCTCCCACCCCTGGCGGAACTCGTGCTGGTACCGCTTCTGATACAGTCCCACGTCGTCCGCGAGCGAGTTCACCACAATGAGCTCGTAGCCATGTTTTTCGCAGTAATGCTTCTTGTTCAGCACGGAAAGCTTCTCCATCAGCCAGTACTCCTTGGACTTCTGGTGCTTGATGCCCACCTCAGGCGAATGACCCAAGATCAGGTATATTTTACGCTTCGATCTGCCAAACCATCCCTTTGACGTCTTGGCTTTGGTCATCTGCCGTGGCGGCAATTCGAGCTCCTCGTCGGCGAAAATGCCCGGAAGCTCCGGCGACGGCGGTAATCCAGACTTTCTCTGCTTCTTCGTGTTGCGTGCCGTCAGGCCAAATCCAATGTTCTCGTGATTCCCAGCCAGCTTGCTGTTGAGATAGTCGTGGTAATTTTTCTTAGAATCGTCAAAGTAGTTGCGGACACGACGCGTGGCGGCGCCTCCGCTGCCAGAGACTGAATATCCGCCTCTACGGCTCACAAACAGCCAATGAGCCACGGCAAACAGCCCGGCGAGCGCCAATACCACGGCCACAAGGGCCTTTCTGTCTCGTCTAACTACCCTGAGCCGCAGCCGCTGGTACGCGCCCGTCACGTGCTGCCGCCAGTGCTGACTGCGCCTCGATTTCCTCTGGAATTTGTCGTTGTCGATGTCCACGGCGGGCTGCGACATCGTTGCACTCGGAGGCGTCTGTAGAGCTTTTGCGGAGCCAACTTTAGCTGAGCTGGTGAAATATACACCACATATTTTTTCTTGGTGATTTTGCCAGCGTGCACCACACCTCGCACCGTCCAGGGGCACCATTTGATCCAAAACCTCCTTCCGGATCCGGAAGACTTTTTGCACCTGCCTGTTTAGGCGCGCAAAACGCACCTAATCAAGCCATTAACGGCAAGAGCGGTGCGAGGTGTTTTTTTTGTACATTCTTCGCTAAGAGCTGTCAGCTGGAAAAAGATTTAAACGATTGATAAAATGGTATGCTCTCAATACTTAGTGGTGTGAGCCAGAACATCCCGCTGCAGATCATCAACCCTCTTTAACCACCGCTACAAATCACCTACTATCCGAACGGACTCACAGCGCACCAGAAATCAGATCATACACAGCTATTGTCATAGCCTCCCCCCCACAGCTGCCCTCTCGACTTGCCTCCCCACCGCAATGCTGCACACTACAGAGGCCCCAACGCTGTACCCTTCCAAAGAAGAGTTTGCCAACCCAATCCGGTATCTCAGCTCGCCGGAAATCACCAGAATGGGTGCAGAGTACGGAATTCTCAAGGTGAAACCACCCAAAAACTGGCAGCCTCCGTTCTGCCTCAACCCTGACAAGTTCCGGTTCCACACTCGACTGCAAAACCTGAGCGAGCTGAATCTCACAAACAGATCACGGCAGTTTTGGCTAAATGGTTTTAACAACTATCTGCGCGCAAAGGGCCAGAAACACATCAAAAATGGCTTTGTCAAACTGTACTATAGAGATCTCCAGAGTTTTGAAATGCGGACCAAAAATATCCATTTGTACGACCTGTACATCGAGGGAAGCCCGGAAAAGTACGCAGGCCGCTTCGAAGATGACGATCTGTACCGAAACTTTGCCAGATACTCGGATTATCTCAGGAGACACCTCGATGAAGAGAGGAACGACCCGGAGTTGAGTGCCAAGAAGAAGCAAAAATCGTTTGATTTTGAGCAGTTCGGCGAGAAAAAAAAGACAACCACCGGCTGCGAGGTGTGCGGTTTGAAAGATGAGCCGCAGCGGATTCTTATCTGCGACGATTGCGACAAAAACTATCACATGAAGTGTCTTTCTCCGCCGTTAAAGACGGTTCCCAAGAACGACTGGTTCTGCGAAGAGTGCTTGAAAGGCTCGAACGGAGATTATGGTTTCGAGGAGGATTTCGACTCGCTCTTCACGATCCGCGAGTTTGCAGCCGACTGCCAGCGGTTCAAAGAGTCGTTTTGCCGCAAACATCTGAACGGAAACATGAATCCATCCAACACTACAATTGAGAATGAGTTCTGGAGACTCGTCAACACAGAGGAGGATGATGAAGATCAAGATGTCCAGGTCAGGTATGGAGCAGATATTCACAACGAGGAGCCCGACGAGGTTTCCGGGTTTCCGACCGCTGGAAACCCTAACATCGACCGGGACTCTTGCGCAGAGTATCTTGAACACCCTTTCAACCTTACAAACCTCCCATTTGCGCAAGGATCGCTGCTCAACTACATCAAAGACGAGAATAGGGAGCAGATTTCGGGGATGACAGTTCCCTGGCTGTATATTGGCTCGCTTTTCTCGACTTTTTGCTGGCACAAGGAGGACCACTACACATTGAGCGCAAACTACTGTCATTTTGGAGCCACCAAGATGTGGTACGGAATTCCTGCGCAGTACTGCGACCTTTTCGAGGCCGTTTGTCACGATCTTTGTCCCGATTACTTCACGAAACAGCCCGATTTGCTACACCAGCTGGTTTCTCTGCTATCTCCAGATAAAATAGCAAGCTTGGTGAGACAGAAGCTCAACAAGAAGATTAAAATATACCACGTTGAACAGGAAGCCAACGAGTTTGTGATCACGTTCCCGAAAGTGTACCATGCTGGGTTCAATTGTGGGTTCAACGTGAACGAGGCCGTGAACTTCACGATGCCGTACTGGCTGGATTTCGGCCAACAGTCGATTGCGGAGTACAAGTTGGTGAAGAAAGAAAACGTTTTCAACCATTTCCGGCTTTTGAAGAACATTTTGGATGATTTTCTGCTGGAAAAAACTCCACAAGTTGTTCATTCGACAGTGTTTACAGAAAGCGAGGTTTCTGGAATGATTAGAACCGCTTTTAGCGACTACTGTTCTGAACTCAGGAGGTTCAACACGACTTTCCGCAGCAAGGATCTGGTGGGATTTCTGCAAAAATTGAGCCAAAAAGATTATGAGACCATTCGGGAGGAAAAAAGACACCAGAAAGAGGAAGAGGACCACAGAGTGTTGCGGCAGTCGACAAAGATGAGTCGAAAGTTGCAGAACTCGGCCGAGAGCGACGATCTCGACGAGTGTATTTGCACCGAGTGCAAGTCTTTTGTGAACTTCAACTGGGTGGAAATTGATTATCTAAAGGATTTGGAGCTTGAGATGTCTGCTCAGATTCAACGAGCCGAGAAGGAGGAAGAGGAGGAAGAAGAAAACAGAGAGGAGTCTGTACTTCCGACGCCGAACCAGAGTCCGAAGGTCGTTCAAGAACACCAGTTCAAAGACATTGAGTCTGAGTTTGTGCGCATCATCGAGAAGGCCAGCAAGAAGAGACCGGCAAGCGACGACGATTCTACGCACTCGGAATCCACAGGCGGTGTGCGCAAATCCAGAAGACTTGCCAAGAAGAGCGAGTCTCCAGTGACCGAACTGGGGCCAGAAGAACAGTTGGTGAGCGAAATGGAGGCCAAGTTGAAGCTGCTAAGCAAGATGAAACGTAAGAGGAACAGGAACTCAAGATACGGCAAGACTACACTGTGTTTGAGCTGTTTTGACAAACAGTTGTCATCGACTTCTCTCACAGAGGACAAGGATCGGATTGCACGTGCTAGCACACTGTACACGGATGCCGAGGCGACAAAACTCGACCATTATTTGAGCAACGGAACCCTTGATAAAGTTTTGGGTCTCGTGGGGTAAACATCCTTGCACGGGAACAAGTTTGTAACAAATATTTAAAGCCGATATCGTCTTACAATTCGAATCATTTTTTTTAAGTGCCTAAAACGAGCATACGTGTGCTGCGGGGGATGATTCGGCTGAATTCTGGAGGTTATCGGTGTATGCGGGTTTGTATTGGCGCGCGCGCAACACACCAGTGCACCGGCACCTCCTTCAAAGTGACCACTGTAGCCGATAAACTCCTGACATGACGGAAGTTGAAAAAAAAAACATAGAGCGAGTTTTCTAGTTTTCAGGCGGTGCTGTGCCCGAGGAATTTTCAGATCTGGGGACGAGAACAAGGGACGGCACCATTATAAGCCGGACTAGCAGTCACCTGAACGAGTAAATGTGTATTCAGCTATACGTAAGAACGATTGGTGTATCTGTGGACCAATGACCACTCAATTGGTCCGTAGTCCGAGGAAATTGTCGGTGTGGCAGATCACGCCGAGCGAAAGCCAGCTGCCCCCTTAAAAAATATTACCCGGCCGCGCACTAGCCAATAAGGACGCGCCCCCCGCGCCCGTGCTGGGATGGCAGAAACTGGCGGGACGAAAATTGTCCAACCAGAGAATACTCGGATTGGAGGAATAGAGTGTGTTGTCGAGTTTTCGTTCTCTTTCCTACGTCTTATAAGGTTTTGTTATTTTACTTTTTGTTCTGAAAAGCGTTAGCTAGAGTTTTATCATACTATCGATCAACTCAATTAACGTTGTCAGTAAAGATGGTTGCTAGATTATTTTCTACCACTTCAAGGGCCACCTTGAAGGCTGCCAGAGCAAACCTGGCTCTCAAGCGTAGCTTGGCCACTGCTGCTCCAGCCTCTGGTAAGATCAGGTAAGTGACATTTCAAGTGCAAATGGACAACAGCAGACATGCGAGCGAGACGTACAGCAAACGATGAACGGTGGTGTGTCAAGAAGTGTCTAATTGAGGGTGGCCGGTTAGTGTTCGGATGCCGGTGGGTGCGACCTGACCCATACCCAGTGCATCTCGCGACCAATACAACTACTCTACACTCTCATGCCAATGCCACCGTTCTGACACTGCGGCCACCATTTGGAGGCGTTGACAGAGCCGGTTTGTGGTCTGTGTTTGGCGTCCCCAAAGGCCGTTCTCGCTCGTCAAATCAGCTTTTGGCATTTTCTCGCTGCGAAAAATTTTGGGCGCGGGCTTCATAACCACGGACGAATTTAAACTAACATCACCATATTTTAGAGCTGTTATCGGTGCCGTTGTGGACGTGCAATTCGAGCAAGGTGAGCTCCCAGCTATTCTTAACGCCTTGACCATTGACCAAGGTGAGGGTAAGTTGGTTCTGGAGGTTGCCCAGCACTTGGGTGAGAACGCCGTCAGAGCCATTGCCATGGATGGTACTGAAGGTCTTGTTAGAGGCCAAACCGTCCTCGACACTGGTGCCCCAATCTCTGTCCCAGTCGGTAGAGGTACCTTGGGTAGAATCATCAACGTTGTTGGTGAGCCAATCGACGAGAGAGGACCAATTGAGCACAAGCAAAGAAACCCAATTCACGCTGAGCCACCTTCCTTTGTTGAGCAATCTACTGAGGCTGAGGTTTTGGAGACTGGTATCAAGGTTGTCGACCTGCTTGCTCCATACGCCAGAGGTGGTAAGATTGGTCTTTTCGGTGGTGCCGGTGTCGGTAAGACTGTGTTCATCCAAGAGTTGATCAACAACATTGCCAAGGCCCACGGTGGTTTCTCTGTCTTCACCGGTGTTGGTGAGAGAACCAGAGAGGGTAACGATTTGTACCGTGAGATGAAGGAGACTGGTGTCATTAACCTTGAGGGTGACTCCAAGGTCGCCCTTGTGTTCGGTCAGATGAACGAGCCACCAGGAGCTAGAGCCAGAGTTGCTTTGACTGGTTTGACCATTGCTGAGTACTTCAGAGATGAGGAAGGTCAGGATGTGTTGTTGTTCATTGACAACATTTTCAGATTCACCCAAGCCGGTTCCGAGGTGTCTGCCTTGCTCGGTCGTATTCCATCTGCCGTTGGTTACCAGCCAACCCTGGCCACCGATATGGGTCTCTTGCAAGAGAGAATTACCACCACCAGAAAGGGTTCCGTTACCTCTGTGCAAGCCGTTTACGTCCCAGCCGATGATTTGACTGATCCTGCTCCAGCCACCACCTTTGCCCACTTGGACGCCACCACTGTGTTGTCCAGAGGTATCTCTGAGTTGGGTATCTACCCAGCTGTGGACCCATTGGACTCCAAGTCTAGATTGCTTGACGCTGCCGTTGTTGGTCAAGAGCACTATGACGTTGCCTCTAACGTTCAACAGACTCTGCAAGCTTACAAGTCTCTGCAAGATATCATTGCTATCTTGGGTATGGACGAGTTGTCTGAGCAAGACAAGTTGACTGTCGAGAGAGCCAGAAAGATCCAGAGATTCCTGTCTCAACCATTCGCCGTTGCCGAGGTTTTCACCGGTATTGAGGGTAGATTGGTTAGATTGAAGGACACTGTCACTTCTTTCAAGGACGTTCTTGAGGGTAAGTACGACCACCTCCCAGAGAATGCTTTCTACATGGTTGGTGGTATCGAGGACGTTGTTGCCAAGGCCGAGAAGCTTGCTGCTGAGGCTAACTAAGCTGACTGACTCAGCTTTGCCTATCTGTCATTGAATGTGAAAAAAAGTTAATGATCATTTGTATAGACAATTTTTTTTCTTATCTCATGAAAGACAACAACAACAACCACTACATGTTCAAAAAGATCTTCATTTATTTGTCTTCTACCTTTACCTGATTCTGAATCCATTCATCTTTATTTTGTTTACTTTTTGTTATTGAGATTGATTGATTGATTGACTGATTGATTGAATGCTTGATGCTAGTGGTTGTTATGACCAAAGATTGATCACTACTCACATTACTTTATATGAAGGTTAGAAACGAAATTGAAATTATTATATTTAAAAGTTGATGATGTAATGAGTGGAACGCGATAAATTTTCATGATTTTCCCGTGGCGTTTTTTTCATTTATTGGAGAAAAAAAAAATACTCGTGAATTGTGTCTTTATGTTTGCTTGTTTCCTTGTAACTTTTGCCACCCAAAAATGAACTCCCTGATCCAATCCGCCAGCTCATTTTTGGACAGACCAGGCTTCAACTGGAAACAGCTGATTATCGGCTTTTCCACCGCCAGTTTTGCCTTTGAATCTTATCTTACTCTCAGACAGATCAAGAAAGTCTCCAGCGCTACCACCGTTCCTGAGCAACTTAAAGGCAAAATCGACGATGAAACTGTTTTGAAATCGTCCGAATATTCTGTTTCCAAGCTCAAGTTCTCTCTTTTGTCCTCATTCTACTCACTGGCCCAGAATGTCGCGTTTTTCCAGCTCGATATCCTCGCCAAACTCTGGTCCTCTGCCTCTTCCCTGGCAGCACTGTCGTTCTTCCCAGCATCTTTTGCCGCCTCCACCATTGTGAAGTCTCTGTTGTTTATGGGGGAAATGTCGCTCATCTCGCTTGTTTTGGGCCTGCCAATCAGCTACTACTCGAATTTTGTCATTGAAGAAAAATACGGATTCAACAAATTGACCGTCAAGTTGTGGCTCTCAGACACAATCAAACAAATCCTGGTCATGTTTGTCATTGGAACTCCGGTTTTAGCTGGCTTCTTGAAGATTATTGACTACTTTGGCGACTCATTCATGTACTACTTGTCTGTGTTTCTGTTTGTGGTTCAGATCTTCCTGATCATTGTGTATCCAAAGTTTATCCAGCCTCTCTTCAACAAATTGGAGCCACTCCCTGCTGGAGAGCTCAAGACCAAGATTGAAAAGCTCGCCGAACAAAACAAGTTCCCATTGGACAAGCTTTACGTGATTGACGGCTCGAAGCGCTCGTCGCACTCTAACGCTTACTTCCTGGGCCTTCCATGGGGCTCCAAACAAATTGTCATTTACGATACACTGATTGCATCATCTAAAACCGAAGAAGTGATTGCTGTTCTCGGCCACGAGATTGGCCATTGGTTCCTTACACACACCACCAAGCTGCTGGTGGTGAACCAGGCTCACATCTTTGCAATGTTCACCATGTTCTCGGCATTTGTTAAAAACAAGTCTCTGTTTGCAAGCTTTGGCTTTTTGAACGAACAGCCTGTTCTGATCGGCTTCTTGCTTTTTGGCGATATCCTCAAGCCTGTTGACACCATCCTGGAGTTTGCCATGAACCTCTTGTCCAGAAAGTACGAATACGAGGCAGACGAGTTTGCTGCCAGACTCGGATACAGCGAGGAGCTGAAGGTGGCTCTCATTACTTTGCACAAGGAGAACCTCAGCTCGTTGGACGTTGACTGGTTGTATTCTGCTTACAACCACAACCACCCACACCTGATCGAGAGACTCAGCTACATCGACGAGGTGCAACAGGACATCAACTCCAAGAAACAGGACTAGTTGTCGTGGCGAGTTTTGTTTATATACATATATTCTAGCACTAAATGACGCTTCTATCGATGATCTCCATCACTTTTTGGACATCTTTTCGTGGGAGCAAAAACCATTCCCGATGAATACCCTTCTTATCTTTCCCACACCCATCGCAGTACAAAGTGCCGTATCCGTACAACTGACGGAGTTTCGAATGCACTATCTTTTCTGAAGTGCGAGCATCTTTTGCACGGAAAGCACCATTTTCTGGGTCATAATGGCTATATTTCGGGTCTCCAAGAGACAAATTTTTGAATTTCTCAATCATCTCCACAAACCTGTCTCTTTTCGAACACACCACTTTGTCCAGCATAACAGGTGTCAGTAACTGGAAGTCTTGAGAGCATTGATCTCTCCATTGCGAAAGTCTTTTTGCAACGGGCTGCGTAGTGAACCCTACCTTGACAAGGATGTTGTGCTTGGGGGCGAAAACAGAAGTGTCATTGAAATCGATCGCCCTGGAGTCGGATTGCCGCAACCAGCGCTCTTTCGATGGTTTTGGCGAGATCAAGTGGCTCAAGGTAAAGATGTAGATGTACCCGGATTTTATATTTTCTGGCGTGTGGGTAACATCATGGTGTCTGCAAAACCGCTTCCTTGGCTCAATGACTGTGATTTTGCATCGCTCTCCTTTTTTGGTGATCCCCTCGCACCTACCCATCAACAAGCATGTGGAAGATGGGAGTAAACGACAACGCGATCAAGCAGAACGCGTTGGAATTTTTCACACCCAGCTGATCTTGCTGACGTGATCGCTTATATAAGCAGAAAAACGTTCACGAATCGTCGCCACGACGGAACATGTAACTATGCTCCAAGATCTCCTTGGCACGATTGATCTTGAGAGCCAAGTACTGGGACCCGCCTTTGTCCGGGTGGTTGTGCAGCATCATCTGGCGGTGTTTTTTCCGGAGAAGATCATGAGTCAGGTTGACAATCTCATCGTCTTTGATGTCAAGGATTAACAGGGCCTCGTTTTCGTTCATTTTATCCTGAAACCCTCCTTTGTACCGCCAAAATAAGTTTTCACGTGCATTTCCTGGTGGGTCCATGTGAATACCGTTGAGGGCAGCAATCTGTGCGGGGCTGAGCCGGGCGTATCGTGCGCCGGCCTTGATGGCTGATTTGGCAGTGAGGGCAGCCAGAGTCACGCCCAGGCCGAGTATAAGAGGCAGGACCTAGCGAGAAGGTGTTAGCATGTTGGGTAGAGAAGGATTGGACATGGGGGACATACCATGGTGGAATTTTCAGCGAATACGACGGTGAGGTGTGAGTTTTGAAGCAAAAGTGTAGATGTGATAATCGAACTTTTTTTTTTTTGATATTTTTTGGCATATATTTTTAGCCAAAATACACAGTTTACACGAGTTATGTTCTAGTTTTCCCGTCAAATAACCCAAAATTGCCACGAAACTCCGTCAAACTCAACCCAAGCGCCATGACGAAAGCCAATGACCGAGTCGAGACGGCGCGCGCGCCCAAACCACCCTCCAAGGGCCAAAAGCCCAGCTCTCAGGACAGCGCTCCGTCGACAGCGGCGTTGCTGGTGTGCGTCCTAGGGATATACGCCTCGTTTCTGTCGTGGTCATATCTCCAGGAGAAGATGTCGAGCAAGAACTACGCGTCGGACGGCCCGGCTGCGTACTTGCGGGCTCCTCTGGTGATCAATATGACCCAGTCTTTTTTCGCAGTACTCGTTGGGTCGTCGTACTTGTCGATCAAACAGCGGCGATTGCAGACGCCTTTCCACTTTCTGTTTAGCAACGGGAGCCTTCTGTGGCAGCGGTTTCTTCTGATAGCGCTGACGCAGGCAGTTTCGTCGCCTGTGGCGTACCAGTCGCTGAACCACGTGGACTATCTGTTTTTTCTGCTGTCCAAGTCGTGCAAGCTGATCCCGGTGATGCTGATCCACCGCGTGGTGTACCGGTCGCAATTTCCCGCACGCAAGTACCTGGTGGCGGCACTGGTGACTGGTGGTGTTTTGGTGTTCACGCTGAGCGGGTCTGGCCAGAAAAAGACCGGGAACAACGACGGCCGGACGGTGCTGGGGCTTGGATATCTGGTTGCGTCGCTGTTTCTAGACGGGCTGACCAACTCGACGCAGGACCAGCTGTTCAAGAGTGCCGGGCTCGGCTTTGTGACGGGCGGTCACCTGATGTGCGGACTTAATCTACTGAACCTGGCTCTGACTGGGGCGTACACGGGGCTTTTCACGACGCAGATGCAGGATTTCTGGCGGTTTGCGAGCGAAAACGGGTCCGCAGTGGTGTGGGACGTTGTTCTATTTGGTGTTTTTGGGTCTCTGGGCCAGGTTTTCATCTTCTACACGCTAGAGAAGTTTGACTCTTTGATTCTGGTGACGGTGACGGTGACGAGGAAGATGATTTCGATGTGTTTGAGTGTGTTTATGTTTGGCCATCGGTTGAACTGGGGTCAGTGGGCCGGGCTGGTTGTTGTATTTGCTGGGATTTTCCTGGAATCGGCGCACAAGATGGTGAAGCGCAAGACGGAATGACTACTGAAAGGGGGATAATTAATAATGCTGTCGCATGTAGTATAACATAAACAAGAAAAAAAGACAAACAGACACACGGGACATGGGGCATCTATAAATACACTCATAAAGAAGTAGAGAAATGCTGATTAGAGACATGCTATCTGTGTGCTAGCTGAAGCAAACAGCGAGCTGCGCCGATAGACGACGGGGTGGACATGAGTCTCGTTGGAGACAGGATGGATTGTGTCTCGTCGTGGTCGGTTGGGTCAGTTTTGGAGGAGGAGGAGAAGAGTTTGGAGGCCTGGTCGGCAGAATCGGACGACGACTCGCCCGAGTGGCGTCTGACCGGGGTCACGAGCACGGTGCTGTTGCCCTCGAGGATGGTGGTATCTGAGAGATCTGCGGGGGCAAACTTGGGCACGGGAGGCAGCTTGACGCGGTCCTTGTCGCGGGCGGAGTGCGAGACGAATCTGGACGGAGACGTTTGGTTGGGGAAGTGGGAGCCGGACAGCGAGGGCAGGGAGAAGGAGGTGGTGGATGGCGGCGCGGAGCGGCACGGCTGGAGTGGCGGCGGCGGGCCCGCGTTCATGAAGTTGAGCGAGGCTCTCTTGAGGTTTGCGCTGGTGCCTCTTTTCCTGACAATGTCGTCGAGGAAGCAGACTGAGCGGCGCAGACACGTTTTCGAGGACCGCGGGACGGCCTTTGGCGCGGCCGTGGGCACGGGACCAAGCGAGAACGACCTTGCGGTCTTTCTTTTCCGCTTTTTGTTGAGTATGAGAGGGGTTGATGCCGCGAGGAGGTCGTCGATTGCGTTGGAGTTGGAGCGGTGTTTGAGGGGGCTCTGCGGGGCGCCGGCCGCCGCGCTCACTCTGCTGGATCCGGCGGCCACCGTGGCCACTGCAGAAGCAGCGCCGTTGGCTGGGCCCCTCACCTCAAGCCGTTGCAACGGAACCTCTGTCTGGTTTGTCGAAACCTTGTAGTACGCCAACTGTAGCTTCAGCTTCAGCATCCGGGCGCGCTGGAGCCGCGGAGAGCCGTCTTCGTCTGCCCGCGTGGACAGTTCGCGTTTAGGCTCAAGTTTCGGCTCGAGTTTCGGCTCGAGTTTCGGCTCCCGCTTCACCTTAGAGACGTGTTTCTGCTTGGCCAGCTGGCCGTCGTAGATGTTCAAGCTCGAGCTCGAAACCGGAGCCAATGCTACTCTCGTGGCGGTGGAGCACATGACAGCCATGGTGGAGACGTGTGGGGATGAAGTGAAAGATGCCCTGTCGATGGGGGCGTGTTATGCTGGTGAGGGCTGGGAGATGTTGTGTTATAAATGCCACACGCTAAAGATCTAATTTTTTTAGGTGGTAAACAAACATTTCGAGGGTGTTTGTTTTTGTATTTCCGATTTGGGAGGAGGTGGAAAGCGTGTTCGCGAGCCCGCCCGGGCGGGCGGGCGGCCGCGCGCGCGCGCGCGCGCGAAACTTCCCTGCCGCGCCCGGCCTGCGTCAGGGCACGCGACGCAGGAATCTGGCACGCGAGTGGGTGGCTCTCCAGGCTCTCCAGGCTCTCTCCGTTACATTCTTTTGCAACCAGTCGACTCACCAGCGTGCGTGCAACCGGCAGAGCCAGTCGCAAGCTCAACCACAAGGTGAAGCTTATTAGCTCACAAAAAATAGGTCGTTCGGTTAGCTCAATCTGCTCACCTCGGAGGGCTCGATCGACCTCACGCTGCTTACATAATCACATTACCACGCAGGTCGATCGACGCGAAAAGAAACATCCAAGAGAGTAGTACACTGTCCACTATACTTTAGGCTCCTCGTTTTGCACATCACCACATTCCATTCTGCTTGTCTATAAAAAATCGCCGCCGGAGCAAATGATGAACTAAGCAATTACAAAGCGACGCGAGTTGATGGTGATTGGCTCGCCGCACTTGTCTAGTCAACCAACTCTTAAAAATCCAGCCCTTCAACAACCTCCTTCAACCCTGTCACATAAACACTTTCAATCGTATCTCCCTGTCCACTAGCAACACGCAAAAGAAGCTCGTTCAGCTCCGCACTCCCCAGTATATCAACATGCTCGGCCGTCTTGGCACCTCCACGGATATCAAACCTATCCGGCTCGTGCTTGATCTCCACCACAGTCACCTTCGAACTACCCGGATTGTAAATGTTCTTGCCCGGCTGCGCCCATTTGTGGCACATCGAATGTGTCATCAAGGAAACAGTCCCGTCTCCTTCAGACAGGAAGACAGAGTTTTGCGCATCCGCATTGATCGTAACGTTCAGCTTCGAAACATCCTTGTCCGCTTCCTCCCTGTACGTGTAAGCGCGCTCAGTTGGGTTACCAACGCCATAGAAGCAGTAAATCTTCATATCTGGAGCATTTGGAAGAGGAACTTCGAGCGGATTGATCCACTTGTTGAACTGTTTCTCATTAGCTTTCAATTCAGCCTCAGTCTTTGCAAGTCCCGTAGAATAATGTTCCAATGTTCTGCTCGAAAACCACTCAGGTCCTTGGCTCAACAAAAACTCAATAGACTCGCTGATCGTGAGATTCTTGCGTGAAAACTCTCCAATTTCCTCGGTAAATCTGATAAATTTACCCATAGTCTCGCCTTCAGGAAGTCCTCCAATCACAAACTTGTCGTCTGGTGCAGAGTTCAAGTCTCCCCAAATCAAGTCACCTCCTTTTGGGAACATGCTGGCAATACCTCCAAAGGTCCGCAACATATCCAGTCTTTCTCTTCTCGAGAAAAACCGCTCCAAGCCTTGGACAGCCAACGCGTTCAATTGAACCGTGTCCTTCATCTCCCCGGAAATCATAGCCACAATCGCCTTCGGAGTGCCCAAAAGACATCCGGCAATGTCCACAAACGCTTCGATGTGCGTGTTCACCCAGTTCGGACCACCGTTTCCGAAATGCTCACCCTCGGCCTCCACCCACTTGAGGAAATAGAAAATGACTTGCACTCCCATGGAATGACCGTATAGAACTGTCTTCTCCCCGTTCACTTTCAAATTCAGCTCAATCTGACTTTGCAACCTCGAAAAATACCCATCTCTTCTCTCCAGATCGAGGTAACTCAGCCGCCAATCGTACGCCGCACTCAGCATGTTGTTGGGACCATAGCCAATCACAGCAAGGTTCTGAAGAACCTTGTTCCAAATCCAGTACCCGGTGATGAAGAAGTCTGCCGCTTCAAAGCCTTGGGCCGCCCGGAGCTTGATTCCCGGCGGGTCAAGACCCGTCTCTGGGTCCAGCATCACGTGCTTCAGCCAGCACGCCTTATCCATGAACATTGTCCGGATCATATAGAAAGAACCCCACAATCTCTTCCGGAAGTGAGGCTCGCTCTTGCACTCACCGGTTCCTTCCAGCCCCCAACTCTCAATTCCGGTGCTGATCACACCTGGAACCATGATGACCGGATATTTAGCGTCATATCCTTCTTTCTTGAGCAATTTTCCAATTGCAAAAGACTCACTAGGATCCCGGAAGTCGTCTTTCTTTTCGGTTTCATCCAGTAAGCTCTGGATAGAGGATGGGAGAACCCCCTTCCAGTCCTCGAAATAGGCGCTCAATCCTTCTAATTTAAGCACCGAGTCCAATTCCGGGAACAAATCGTTGTCCACCATGGTTTTGGACCCGAAATAGAGTGCAGAAAGCACACCAAAAAGGATCCCGAACACAAACATGAACCGTTTGGTCATGAGCAGCGCTTTTGCCCGGGACCTATCCCGTTTTTCAATCAGCTCGCCGGCTTTTGAGATCTCATTTCCAACTGTTTCGGGAACCTCGACTTCTTCAACGGATGTTTTTGGGTGCAAGATCTCTTTGACTTTGCTGCCCACTTTGATTGCCGAGCTTGTTGCCGGCTCCTCAGCCGACTGTTTTTTTTTGCCCTTACCTTTTCTCTGTTTAGGAGGCATTGTCGCAGCACGTGACTCGTTGGATACCTTTTGGAATATTCCGAGGGTTTTCTGAGGTTTTTTTGGTGGGTTTTTGGCTGGTTGCAAAGAAGAAGAGGAGTGTTGAAAGTGTACAAAAAGACCCTTTTTTGAAATTTCATTATCAAATGGGACGCGAATGTGATTTTTTTACAAAAATTACAATGGGTCGATCGACGCAGACCGAAATTCACGAGGGACCAAGACAAGAAAAACAAAGAAAAAAAACTAAAAAAAAGTGAAGCAAATCTCTCAAGTGCCCTTTTCCCTGCTTCATTGAACATCACCAAACAGAAAACATGACGAACCGCGAGCTGCAGTTGTCAGACTTTGTCAACCTCAGTCCGGTATTAGACGATGCACAGCAAAACCGGCCCGTCGACGACGCTTCGCTGCAATTGGCACAGCTCATACCGAAAATCATAGCCCAAAGAGGGTCGTTTTTGAACATCACCGAGGAAAGTCTCGTGGAGGAGATCAAAAAAAGTGTCGCAGACTATGAGGCCGGTGCCGGCGCCGGCACTGGAGCCGAGGAAGATGCCGATGTAGTCATGGCAGACGCAGACGAGTCGGCAGAGGTGTCGACTGAGGCGTCCGCCAGCGAGCCCATGAGCGGCAGCGGCGGTGAACAGCTCATCACCCAAGAGGAGTTTATGAAAGAGAAGGAGAAAATCGTTGCTTTGGTGCACTCTGCGCTCAACGAGTCGTCACTGTCGCTGGATTTCGTGTCGCTTTTGATCTCGTGCGTGCGGCCTGCGGCTGGTTCTTCGTCAATGTCGCCGCAATTGAAGCAGCACATCAAGATCGGGTCGCTGTCAAGTGATCGTGTTCAGCCGGCAAGCGACAACAAACTGGTGCAGCTGGAAGCGTCGAAAGTGGGCCGAGGCTGGAAGCTCGAGAGTTTAGACCGGGCGTCTGAGAACCTTAAGAATGCAAGCAGCCGGCTCAAGGAGGAGGTTTTGAAGGAGAAAAACTACTGGAATGGCATGATGGAGGTTTTGAAATCAAAAGAGGTGATTTCGACGATTAACACGCGCACGTCGAGGGAGATTTGTGTGAAGTATGGATTTGGCGATGCGGGCTCGAACTACTACGACAAGGGGATTGGTCTTTTGAAGAAAGAGGCCACGGACGGACGACTGGTGTTTGATAAGCTGAGTCCGCAGCAGTCGGAACGGAGAGATAAGGTGGTGAATGTGAGGATATATGGCAAGAACAACTCTGACGCGAGTGTTTTACTGGGGGAGTCGAATCTTGCCGACAAGATTCGGGAGCTGAGCGACGAGGGAGTTACGAGTGAGATTGCGAAAGCGCGGTTCTTTTTGTTTGAGGAGGAACTGTTTTACCATCTGTTAAAAGAGGCGGCGACTTTGATTTCGTTGCAGGTGACGATTGAGACTAGCAAGATTGTTGTGGACTTGCACGACGAGACAATCGAGATCGAGTCTGTTCCCGTTGAAGAGGTGAGTGCTGCTCAGGAGCTGGAGCTCAACACGAAGGCGGACTTGATTGGGAACTTTCTGCGGCTGATGCTGTGTGCGGAGCACAAGCAGAACCTGGACAAGAAGCGCATTCCACCAATTTCGCTGAGCCAGGACCAGCAGCTGCGGGCTCAAGGACAGGGTCGTGTTTCTCTGATCCGGCCGCTGATCACGTACAACAAGCACGAGCGCACGCTGAAGCAGCTGGAGGATGTTTTGGTGAGTGTTTTGACGGCACATTTGCAGATCGATAGCGACAAGGCTGCGGAGGTGATGCAGAACAACTACAAGCTGACCAAGTACTGCAACGATCCCAACACGCAGTCGGCAACGGCGACCGTGGTGCTGCCGAACAAGAATCCGTTCATCCGGTGCACGACGTATCCGTCGTCTGTGTTGGAGCTGACATACTCGGGCTTGAAGACGGTGATCACTCTGCGTTCGTTGTCGGACTCTGCGTATTCGATGATGAATTTGAGGCTGTTGAAAGGGGTTGACTATAAGAATATGTTGTTGGATGTGAATTTCAACGATGTGAGTGAGCTGGAGGACTGTTTGGGGTGGGCCATTCGGAGGCACGGAGAGCAGTAATGAGCGAAGCTAGAGCTGACGAAGCGCTTCTAATGAGCATTTACGAAGGGAGGCATCGAGTATAAGAACTATAGAAAGATACAGACCAAGGAAACTGTTTGTAAAGGGAGAGTTGATTGACTCATCTGGTGCGAGGGTGCAACGGCTCAAAAAAATTAATTGGCATATTTAAATCACCTCGTTTTTCCCTCTTTTGTCTTGTCTTTTTTTTCTTGTTGTCACCACTGTTTTTCTCTGTGAGTGCTGATGAAAGACCAGGTATTGATAGTTGGCGGAGGAGCGCTTGGATTGGTGGCTGCGTACACCCTCGAAGACAACGGACTGGCAGAAACCACCGTTGTGCTGAGATCGGGCTACAAAAAAGCGACTGAACAAGGCTTCCAGATCAACTCTGTTCAGTTCGGCCACCACGCCAACTGGAGACCCACACGGATCACCAGCGACGTCAAGGAGGCCGTTGCCAACGGCGAACAGTACAACTACATCTTTGTCTCGCTGAAAAACTTGCCAGACTCCACCCGCACCTGTGAGGATATCATTGAGCCAGCCGTTCTGAAGTGTCCGAACGCGACTATCGTCCTGTGCCAGAACGGAATCGACATCGAGAAACCAACAATCAAAAGGTTCCCCGGCCGCGTGGTTCTCGGATGCGTGGTTCTCATCGGGTGCACCAACATCGACTGTGTCGTGGAGCAGAAAACACCCGAGAAAGTGCAGATCGGGCTGTTTGACAATGCCACTCTCGAGGACAAAACGGCTGGCGAAAAGTCGCTCGAGCGGTTCATCGAGCTGTACAGCGCTCCCGGGAAAAACGTCGTCACCAAAGACGAAAACGTCCGTCTCACCAGATGGCAGAAGATCCTCTACAACGCAGCAATCAACACCACCACGGCGCTCGTCAACCTCGACTGCAGTCGTGCCGCAATGGGCGGCGCCAAAGAGGCTCTTTTCCGCCCTATCATGCGCGAAGTTTACCGCATTGCCGCGGCCGACGGCTACGAGATCGCTCCCGAGGTGGAGGACATGATGCTCAACATCTCGGACGGGCTGTTTTACACTCCTTCTATGCTCGTGGACGTTCGCCAGGGCCGGCTGATCGAGGTGGAAACCATCGTCGGAAACCCCGTCCGCATTGCCCAGAAACTCGGCATCGACACGCCGTATCTGTCCATGGTGTATGCGCTGTTGCAGCTCGTCCAGCTGCGGACCAAAGAGAGTCTTGGTCTGATCACAGTCGACGAGACCAAGATCGAGAAAAAGGACCCGAGTCGGTTCGGAAAGGGATTTTGAGGCTCAGCATAATAGAATTGTACAATATTTTGACACCGCCTGTCGGAAATAAATTTCCCCTGAAAAAAAAATAAATCCGTTCGGAAAACCTCACCTCTTCACATTTACTCTTTTTTCCACCACGTCCATTTCCTTTCCCTCTTCCCCTGTATGAACCGCCGTGGCCTCAGACTGCTCTCAACGAAGCGAATTCTTGTTTGCCCCGGCCAGGGACAATTCAATGTCGCATCGCTAAAACATCTCTCGGCGCTGCAGAACGAGCCCGTGGTGGAGTCCGTGCTGGCCCAGACCGACCAGGTTCTGCCCGACCTCGGTCTCTCCGCATATATACGGCGGCCCGAGACCCTTGAGGAGCCTGCAGCCAGGGCCGTGCTTCAGCGCACGTCCGTTCAACAGCCCCTGCTGATCCTCACGTCCTACCTCAGTCTGCTGGCTCTCAAACAGATCCACGGGGTCGATCTCCTGGAGAACGTCGACTACATGCTGGGCCACTCGCTGGGCGAGATCTCGTCGCTTGTCATCCAGGGAGCGCTGCCGTTTGCGTCGGGGCTCTCTCTCGCACACAGGCGCGGCCAACTCATGGAGTCGGAAACCGCCAGGGCCGGAAACGGTTACTCCATGCAGGTTCTTCTTTTCCAGCCAACCCATTTCCAGCACATCACCAAACTGCTCACACAACTAGGAGTGCACATCAGCAACTACAACAACTACCAGCAGGTGGTTGTTTCCGGCAAAAGCACCGAACTGGCCGAAAAGCTCGACTCGCTGAGACTCCAATTGGCCAAAGATAGAGTGTGGAAAACCAGAGTGAGAACAGTAGATTTGGGCATGGAGATTCCGTTCCACCACCCAATTCTACGCCCAATCGAGCCCGAGCTCACCAAACTCATCCGTAAAGATCTCAAACCACTCAAAATCCCCGTTTTTTCGAACCTAACTGGCCAATTGGAGACCGATGCCAAAAACCAGGCCTCTAATATTGTCCAAGTCACGTCGAAACCGGTTCAATTTCTCAAATGTCTGGAAAATTTCGAGAAAACTAACGAAAATCAATACCAATTCATTAATTTCGGGGCATCTACACATGGAATAATCGGCAAATTCTATAACGACCTCGTCAGACTACGCAAACTCGAACAAAAACCAGACGTGGTGAACGTCACTGTTGAGCAAATCGATGAAATCAAGCGTCTAAGCAATGAAAATTTCTAACATTATTGGATAGGAATAAAGTTGCCAACAATACAGCTCGGAATGTTGTACCTGTCTCTGCGTATGGTGAAACTAAAACAGCAGTTTCTCTTTTTGCGACCGTCTCTGCTGCGCAGGTTGCAGCTCGTAAGAACCGCCTTCTGCGTCTTGTCAAACGCAATTGCGCCGTACTTCTCCCAGAAGTTGACGCTACTCTCCTCGGTCATGAGCTCGTAAATCGTCAAACGCCCGTTTTTCAACTCGTCGATCGAAACCTCAACAAGCGACGCAAACTCCTTGTTTCCCCTGTAGATCTCTCCTGTTCTGCGCCACAAACAAGCCGGAATCGCCATGGACGTAAACACACGGTCGTAATCAAGCAACATCCGCTCGAAATTCTCCTCCACGAGAATCAGGTCCAGATCTTTCAACGTCTTTGCAACGGCCCGGAATCCAGGCCGGAACGTCGACAAAGGCTTCAAAATCCGCTGTCGCGACGACGAGGCCATGTGATTGTCCATGTACGTCTGCAACCTCTGGTAACCCTTGGCGTAGTTGTACGGCTTCAGCAAGCCGGCCTCGAGCTTGGCGTTGATCACCTGTTTCAATCTCTCTTCCGGTGAGATCTCCGTCGTCGGGTCGGCCGCCGTGAGGAAGAACTTGTCTCTGGCCGAGTCTGAAACGTACGGCTGCGACGTGGCTCCTGTGGGAGCAACCGCGGCACTTGGCGGGGCCGCAAACACTGGCGAGGTTGCCGCAATTGGCGACTGCTGCGTTGGGAAATATCCGTCAAACCTCGGCAGCTCCATCGTCTGGAACTGCGCTGGCTGTGGCGTTTGCTGATGCACCTGTTTGATATTATTCTGCACCGCCAGCTGTGTCAGACTCCCAGACGGCCGCTTGCTCAGACGTGGTGTCGCCGAGGCGCTCGCCGAGGCGCTCGGGGTCGCGCTGCTCCGCACAAACAGACTGTTTTCAAACGAAGCTTCCACATCCGGGATCTGCGCAAGATTCGTCGACGAGTTGTTGTTGCTGTTGAAAGTCTCAAGCTTGTGTAACATCGGGTCGTTCGTCAGGTTGATCGTGTTAATCATGTCTGTGTCGTCGATCATCGACAGAAACTCTGTCAGCGAGTTGAACTCAGACCCCGCGTGCTCGGAGTAGAAAAACGGCTGCTGGTTGATTGTGGCCGGCGACACGGTCTTGGCCGCGGCTGCCTGCGCAGGTAGCTGCGGCGTCGGAGCCTGGTAGCCCAGTCCGAGCTCCACGGGGCCGCCCTCGGTGCTGGGCTGGCGGTGGTAGATTCCCAGCGACTTGAGCCGGTCCGTGGGCGAAGCGGCGCCGGAGGCACCAGCGACAGCGCCGTTGGGAGTCGTTGCTGTCGTACTCGGGGCGATCGCACGGAGACCGGGACTGGGAGACGACGCTGCAGTCGCTATAGTGGCCAGCGTCGACAGCGGTCTCTGCTGGAGATTCACCGCCGCATCTTCCACGTTTTCCCCGGCCCGCTTGCCCTTTTTCCCGCCCGCGGTGGGCTCGTCGTGGCACAAGTGGCCAATGTTCCGCTTCAGACACCGTTGACACGGACGGCCCTCGTCGCAAATCATGTGCGAGCGGCGACAATAAACACACGCCACACCAACCTTCTTTCTCCTTTTGTTCTGGCGGGAGCTCTGTGCGTCGCTCTGCGACGCCGTCGTTGTGTCGTCGTTCTCCTTGTTTTGTTTCTGATCGCCCCCGGAGGACGAGTTCTCCTGTACGGGCGGTTGCGGCTCACTGGAGCTGGCGGGCGACTCCATTTTCACGTGGCTGTTTGCCGCAGTGTCGGAAATGGTGGGGGTATAAGCACTGGTGCCCTGTGGGCGTTCCAACTGGTGATTGCTGGGCTCTTGTGACTCGACGGGCATGCTCAAAGTATGGGGTAACACAGCGGAAAGTGGCGATTATTCCTGCTGGAATGGCTGGAAAAGCGTTCTATAAGGACTCAGACAACCAACAGCGTGTTCAGCGTCGTAGAATAAGCTCAAATCATCAAATCCGACTAGTTAATTGGCGTACAAAGACTCTTTTTGAAACAAGATCCATCAACAAACAAGTGTAAAAATTATTATGCTCGCTCCAGTTTTTTTTTTTTTTTTTCCTCTTCTCCACTTTTTTACAACCATTTTTCCAGAATTGGACCCTGGCAAAAGTTGAAATTTATAAATCCACCAACTATATATATGTTTGTCACTGTTCCTTCTTGGAGTCCTCCGAGTCCTGCTCCTTGGAATCCTGTGCCAGTGTGCCACCGGCCGCCTCGGCCTTAGCCTTGGCCTCGAGCTCGGCAGCCATCCCGAACAAACGACGATTCTCCTCCGGGGTTCGCCCATTCAATGGAGACGTCTTGTCAAAGTACATGAAAGCAATCGCCACCACCATCATGGCAAAAACAAATTTGAAAAGCAGAGCTTGCACGGTTGTGAGCCGGTCTGGATCGGCTGCTGCCTCGATGATGTCAAGCTCGCTGGCCTTTTGGACTGTCCTGACCTGGTTGATAACGTTCATTAGTGTGTGTGGATGAAGGGGGTACCGGGGTTAAGGTTCAGACAGGGGTTTAGATTTGTATCTGGCAGGAGAAACTCTGTCGACTGACACATATATATAAAGTTGGGGACTTTTTTTTTTTTCATCGATAGATAACGTCGCTGGATAGCACTACCCGATTCGGTGTATTTGAGTTCGCGTGCGTCGATCGACGCGTCGGTGTGCGGGAGAGGAAGAACAACCCGACCAACCGGTGGCGAGAAAGCGTCGTTTTGAACATTTGAATGATCAACAACATCCAAGAAACACAACGTCTGCTCAACACCACAAGAAAGTGTCGGCGGATGCAAGTTCTGGTTTTCCAAAATTTACACAAATTTTACCGAGATCAAATTTTCCAAGCGTCTCCGAAAAGAAAACTGTGACACATACAGAGATGGTTTCGGCACCGATTTTACTGGCACTCGCCATCGCCGCAGTGTACTTATACCGGATGATTACGAGGATCACATCAGCAACACGGCCGCTCAAACTGAGTCGTGGGGTCGCCAGCGTGACAACGCCCAACGACAAGCCTCCGATGGTGGTGATTGCGTCGCTCGGGAACCCTGAGCGACAGTACCGGGGGACGCGGCACTCGGTGGGTCACCATTTGGTGGGCGAGTTTGGCGACAAGTTCGGTTTCTCACAGACCAGGACGCTGGGTGGCTACACGTTTCGGAGCCACCCTGAGCGGCCTGCGGTGCTTTTGTACGAGACTAGTGGGTTTATGAATTTAAGCGGCAAGAATCTGATTCGTCCTTGGCAGGCTGTGCTGCGCGAGGCGGAGTGGAACCCGGTATTGGTGGTGGTGCACGACGAGATGGACCTGGATCTTGGAGTGGTGAAGGTGCGAAAGCAGGGAGCTTCGCACAGGGGACACAACGGGGTGCGGTCTGTGAAAGAGGTGATTGGAGGTGGGTATATTGCTGTACAGGTTGGGATAGGCCGCGATTATGGAGACAGCAAAGTGCGCGACCCAAAGGTGGTTTCCAAGTATGTTTTGGGCAAATTCACGCGTCGGGAGCTGGAAGTTCTGGACGGAACAACTCTGGAACAATTCGGAGCGCTAGTGGAACAAATGGAGCGTGGCAAGTATATTTTCGAACACCAAAATGATGCAAGAAAATTGCTAAATCGGTTTGGTGGTTCGATTTCAGGGGTGGAAAAAATCGGCTAGCAGCAAAAAAATGCCGATCGCCACATGTTTTTTTGAAAAGCGGGGAAATCACACCAGAATTATAGAAAAAACATTTAAATAGAGAGGGGCAGCCAGCAAGGCACTATATCAGATAGCAATAATAATTCTTTCCAGGAACGACACCATTGGTGCGAATATAGACGGAATACAGACAGAATGATCAAAGGAATACTGAGACCGGCCGTGAAACCAGTCAGAATGGGCGTGAAAACGGCCCGCCCGCTTTTGGGAGCCCAGACGCGCAACAGGAGCGTCTTCACGCCTACATACGACTGGTCGAACCGCGAGGGCATGCTGAGACTGGAGCAACTCCTTGTCCAATGCCACACACACCCAGACCTGCGTGCCAAGGCGTTTGAGCTGTACATGGCGGTGGACAAGGCCATCACCAAGTCGGAAGAAAAGGCTCTCAGCATGTACTCAAAGCCGCACACGAGGATTGGCCGGCTCTTATTTTCTGTGCTGATGACAAGAGAGCTGATGAGCAATTCGAACCGTGACCTGGTGGACCAGTTCGTGGAGCTCATTGACCTGTACGAGATTGAGCTGCATGCTGATGACCTCGGGCTCGTCTACGGCTACATCGGCACAATCAGAGAAGGCAACCACGGTCATTAATTTGTCTCTGGTTGACTTTGTTATCGCTTCATTATTTATTTATTTGTTATCTATTTATTTATTTATTAGATGGTCTGGGGGTCCAGACCACCGCACGGCATCGGCCAAACTTATTTATTCATTATCAATCCACACTCTTATTTATTATCTACAGATATCCTACATAACACAAAACTTGTTTCTGGGCCTCAATCTAAAACACACCCTTGCACCAGGTTCTCACTCAGCAAAACTTCCACCGGTTCCCGCAGCTCTCGCACGTACAAAACGTCGTCAACGGCTCGTCCGCAGAACGCGTCTGCATCTGGTAGTAACTCACCTCTCTCTTCTTGCACTTTCCGCACACGAATCGGTCGGTCACCGCGCGTTTTTGCACGGCTCCCTGCGCGTCAAACAGGTTCTTTTGGTGCAAGTCTGCCAGCTCCTTCTTGAGAGCCTCTGGAGCCAGCTCCTGGTTGGTCATGTTGACAAACTTGGCGGCGCCTAGCTCGCCGTCTAGCAACCGCGCACGCAGCTCCGGGTTGTTTTTGTTTCGTAGGTTCATGATCAGCGACCGCATTTTATTCCGGTATTGATCCGACACTTTAGAGTTCACCAACTTGTACGCTTCCTCCTCTATAGACTGCGCAATGGTCACAATCCGCGCAGGAACAACCTGCGAGTCCAACGCGAGTGCCGTGTAGAGTCCCGAAACCGACCCATTCCGCGTCGAGTCGTCGTGAACGTTGATTTTTATGCCGTCGTTTGCCGGGTTTCTTGGCTTGGAGGACACAAATGTCTCGGGACCAGAACCAGACTCACTTTTGACAGCCGGCTCTTTTTTCACAACATCCGCTTTGCTCTCTTCTTTAACACCAGAAGCTGCAGCCACAGGAGCCGCTTTTCCCGCCTTCTTTTCTCGCGAAACTTGCTCTTTCCACTGCTTGATGATCTTCTTCACGAGTCCACTCACCTCTGCATCTGAGTGCGACCGCAATTTGTTCACAGCCACACCAACTTTGGTTTCCCTGAGAAACTTTTCGGTGGCCTTCACGTCCTGTTTCAGAACATTCAGAAGCTCCAATATCGTCTTGGAGTCCTTTGCCTTGTCCAGATTGGCAATCACTGTCTTGACCTCTGCTGAGTCCATCCTGGCTGTTCTGTCTGTCTAAAGCACGCGATGACGCTGGAAAAATTTCACCTTGCAAACAAACTCCTTTAAACAACTCTTTGCCGTGGCCAATTTGACCGCTTCACACTGCCACCTGAGTCTGTGCTTGATTGAGTTGGAGGGGTTAGTCGCTAACGAGCATTAGTTTTTATTTTTTTTTTTTTTTTTTTTTTCAGTACGTGATAAAAATTGCACAACTGAGGGGAATTGGGTCTATGACAAATGTGCTGGTGCGTCGTGACCAGAAGCACGTGACTTATTTGCTACATTCAAAATTTAAGTTTACCCGTTTGTTCGCTCGCTCGTTTGCTCGCTTCTCATTATCTATACCACTATTCTACCAACTAAGCAGTGGTCACCTCGTGGATCGCCTTTGCAAGATAGTCGACATTCTCCGGGTAGATACCAGCGATGGAAATTCTACCATCCGAGGTCAAGTACACCGACTTCTCAATCAGCTGCTGAACCTGAGACTCGCTCAAACCAGTGTAGCAGAACATACCCTTTTGGTTCAACAGATGCTCCCAGTCGAGCGGGTTCTTGTAGGTGTTCTTGAGGGTGTCGTACAACAGAGCTCTCATCTCCACGAGTCTGTCGGACATCACCTTAACGTCCTCCAGCCACTGTTCGTAAATAGCCTTTTCAGAGAGAATGATCTCCACAAGCTTCGATCCATGCGATGGAGGCGAAGAGTAGAGAGGTCTGATAACCTTTTCAAGCTGCGACTTGACTCTCACCGTCTCCTCGGCGCCCGAGGTGATCAGAGACAGAGATCCAACTCTCTCACCGTACAGACCCATGTTCTTGGCAAAAGACTGCGAGAGCAAGAAGTTGGACAGCTTTCCGTCCGCAACGGCCTTGTTGAACTTGAACAGAATCTCCAGGTCGTCGATCGGACTGCCGGATCTGAAGCCCTGGTATGCCATGTCGAGCAGAGGAAGCAGTTTCTTCTCCGAGATCACATCGAGAATCTTGTCCCATTGCTCGAGTTCAGGGTCAACACCGGTTGGGTTGTGGCAGCACGCGTGCAGCAACACCACGGTGCCCGGCTCAGCGGCAGCAAGATCAGCCAACAAGCCAGCCTCGTCCAGAGCGTTGGTCTTGAAGTCGTAGTAGCTGTATTTCGCTGTGGAAAGTCCAGACTTCTCGAGAATCGCAACGTGATTCGCCCAAGTTGGGTTAGGGACCAAAACCTTCTTCACTGGGTGGAACGTCTTGAGGAACTCTCCAAGAACTCTGAGCGAGCCCGTTCCCGAGATACCCTGCGAGGTGAGCACTCTGTCGTCCTTGAGCAGCTGTTTTCCAGCCTCATCGTGGGTGTAGAGCATCTCCTTCACCAGCTCGTTGAACTTTGGCGAACCCACAATCGGAACATATTCCTTGTTCACCTCCGTCTTGGCCAAAAGCTCCTCGGCCTGTTTCACCGATGGAAGGATCCAAGGCTTGCCGTCGTTGTCTCTGTACGCACCGACACCGAGGTTGATCTTGCTAGGGTTGGTGTCCTTGTTGTACAGAACAGTCAGCCCGAGAATCTTGTCGGCTGGAGCCTTTTGGATCGAAGCCCACACCGATTGGTGTCTTTTGGCGAACTTGAGCAATCTCGCAGGTGTGGCGGTGTATCTGAGCATTTTGGGCGTCTGTTTAAAGTCTGCAAACCCCTCTTCCCACACAATCGAAACAAACAGGAATTCCCACCCTTTTTATAGCTGAAAAATTTCCCCAGTTCCTGCAGCTCGTCCCACCGATGATTCACTATTTTTTTTTCCGCCCGCTGCGCATGGGATTTTTTTCTCTTGTTTCGATGACTCAGCGGGGAAGTCGTAGGCGGTATGACTGCGAAAGCCTGGCAAAAGCGGCCGTTTCTGCGTGCTCACACGGCCGTTTCAACCGACCCGTGCAATCTCACTTGAATCCTAAAGCCGATCTACACCGATCCGCAATACACCGTCACTTGTTCCCCTCACTGTTCCCCTCTTTGCTCTCGCCCGTTGTCACCGTTTTTAGGCTACAGTCCGGCTACGGGGGACCCTGGCGCTCTCGCGGCACGCGATAGCCGCGGACCGAGCACATCAGCGGAACGCGCTGGCGGATCCCGCTGTGGGTTTCCGCTGCGGGCGGGCTCACAGTGCCCCGCCCAGATGGGTAGGGTGGTTCCACCGCCAACGAAGTGCGGCTCTCGTGAAAAACCGGGAAACCAGGATGACTCCTGTGCATGGATAAACGGAGCTCGGAGATGTGGCGGTGCTGTGGCGGTCTTGCAACTGCGCCACATACCTTTTTTTTTTTTTGTTTTCTTCTCGGAGTTTTCTTGTTCCACATAAAACTACTTCGCGACGACGATCGACGTCAGCGCTGCACATACATAGCGTCGATTTTCTCCAGTGACGCACCAAGACTCAGCTTGACCTTTTGCCTGTACATTGCCGGGTTCTTCAGCTGCAATGGATTCCCCTCAAAATACACAGTCTCCAGCTTCGGCAGAGCACCCAGCTGCTCGCTCACGTTATCAAACGAGTCCACCAGGTTGTACGAGCACCAAAAATCAGTCAACTCCGTCAGGTGGCTCAGGTTCTCAAGCTTGCTGATTTGGTTAGACGTAACGTCCAGAACTGTGAGCTTCGAAAGCTTGTCCAGTCCCTCTAACTTTGTCAGGCGGTTGTGCGACAGGTACAGCTCCTCCAGGCTCTCGAGTCCGTCCAGGTTCTCAATTTTTTCAATCTTGTTGGACTGAATTGACAAAACGCGCAATCTCTTCAAGTTCTCCAGATTTTCAAATTTCGTAATGAGGTTCTTTCCGAGCCACAACTGCTCAAGACTGCCCAGCTTCAACATCTCCTCTGCAATTCGCTCCACGCGGTTGCCACCCAGCTCCAAGTTCGTGAGCTTTGTGAGCGTCGCCAAGTTTTCGATATCACGGATTTTGTTCTGCACAAAATACAGGTTTTCGAGCTTTGTGAGATTTTCCACATGTTTGATGTGTTTGATGTTGTTGAACGACAGGTCCAACACAGTCAGGTTTGGGAACTCGTTCACGTGCTTGGAAATGTGTTTGATGCGATTGTCATACAGGTCCAATTCCTCCAATTTGTTTTTGTTTGGCAGCACTTTGAGTGCATTTACACTCTCCAAAAGATTTTGTCGCAAAACTAGACTCTCCAGATTCGTGAATCTCGCCAAATTTAGGCTCTCCAGATCCCGGATCTTGTACTGAATGAGGTCAATGTAATCCGTGTCGTCGCTGAAACGACTCATGAGTTCTTCGTCGGTGGGAAGAACCTCAGGCGAAGGATCTTCTATTGTTTGTAGACCGTACTTGTCTTTGAGTTCCTGATCTTGCTCAGCAGATTCTGTAGTTTCTTCATCGGAAAAACGGGCCGAGGCGTCCGTTTCCGGCGAAGCAACCGACAATTCTTCCACCTTTTGTGCTAACTGGGCGTCCTGTGACATTATTGGTGGGTGTTGTACAAGAAAAAAAGGGGACTTTTTGTTTGCCACTAAGAGAAAATACTGGATATTTTTTTTTTCCTACAAACTATTTTTTTTTATAGCTTGCTTTTGGTGGTGTAATTTTTTACCCCTCCGACAAATAGTGGTGACGGTTATCAGTATATAAGAAACAGACAGGAAATCGCCCCGTAGTTCTCAGCATGTAAGAAACAGGTAGATGAGTTCAGTGGAACACCCTCTCCGTTCAGTAAGAAAAAAAAACAGTGATATATTATATACAAAATCTGTGAGATTGGTGGACAAAAACAATAAATAATCAAACATGTCAGCAGCTGTCCTGTTGGAAAATGGCTCAGCAACAACACACGTTGCTCGCGCCCGCCTCGTGCACGCCCTCTACCTAACGAATCTCGCGGTCAAGAGACTCCTGGGCAGGAATATAGCTCTTGAGAACGTATTCGACACACTCGCCAACAGTCTTGATTTCGTTGGCAGTCTGGTCATCGAAAACAACGTCAAACTCCTCTTCGAGAGCAACAAGGGCGTCGTTGTAGTCGAGCGAGTCCATGCCGAGGTCCTTGATGAACTCGGTCTGCAGTCCGATCTTGTCGGCCGACGACTTGAGCTCGAACGAGTTCAGAATGTCGATGGAACGGGCAAGAACATCCTCCTTGGTCAGAGACGACGAAGACGAGAATCTAAGTCCCCAGTGGTTGAAGGTCACTGGTTGTGCAAGCGCAATTGGACGCATAACAGCAGTCTGGGTCTGGGTCTGCGCCACAGCTCTCAAGGCGCCTCTCGACAAGGTTCTCAATGATGATCTCAGCATGTTGTTTTGTTTTCTTTTGCAAGTTTTCGGCTAACTAATCCGGTTCCTCAAGTGTTGTGTTGTCTGTGTGGTGTATTTCTAATAATTTATAATTTTTTCCCTCATGGAAAACTCCATTTTTTTCGCACACTTTTTTCTCACCCGGCCGTCGTCGCCCGCGGGCGGCGCTCTGTGCGGCGGCCCCGCACTGCCCTCCGCGTGGTGCTTGCGGTGTGCACCGTGCGACTTTTTTTTTTTGGTCCCTCCCAATCACGGGAGCTGATATCTATCACAGCAGAACAGACAGATTTCTCGATGGCGCCTCACAAGCGGTCTAGACAGCTTCTTTCTATGGGTCTTTAATGGTCCAAAAAGCAAACGTTGGCCACAACTGCGCACCAAAACCCACCAAAGCTTGGACCACTCTGAGACAAGAACACCCGTCAACGCAAATCTGGAGTGATGGCAAACGAGAAAGGAGCAGCATTGTCTGCCCCGCCAGTAGTTTTGCATAGGGGCTCGTCTTGTGTCGGCTGGTCTCCGCTGTCGTACAACAAGCATCACAGCACCGCAATCAGTGCAATCAGTGCAACCTGATGACTCAGAGACTCGTCCAAACCCCGCCGATCGACGCGGCAATATTACTTACCCGGACAAACTTTTTACTACCTCTACAAGTTGACAAAAAAAACTAATTCAAACAAGACAAATATGAAGGCGACGACGGGTTTAAGTTAGAATAAACACAACAAAGTCCACTGCGAACCCGGAAAAGCGTGTGGTTTTTGTGCAAGATCAGCAAAGTCTGCAACAAGAGTTGTCCATTTTGTTTTCTTGCTACTGGCAACGCGTGAAACCATGTCGGCTGTCAAAAGAAGTTCCTCCTCGGAGGCAGGAACATCGCCAAATCTCAAGAAAATCAAGCGTTCCGACGCGCCGTTGGACGAGCTGAGCGAGCACGGCCAGCTGACCCAGGAGGACGTGGTTTTTTACCAAAAAGAGGCTCTTTTCCGCCTTTTGAACCTGGTTAGACAAAAAAATAAACGACTTGAAAAAGATGTTGGTCAATTGTCGGACAAATACTCGCGTGTTTTCCGCTACTATTCTGTGCTAAACAACTGGTGGTTTGAGGTGATTGGCCATTTCAAAAATTTCGACCGGATTGACAACAAAAGTGACATAAATGAGGCATTCCTCATCAACATTGGCAGTGAGGATAGCGTTCCAGAGGACGACAAAGAGCTTGTCGAGAGCCTGAAGGGCAAAAGACAAACGTTAATAAACCTGCTGCAGCCGCTTTTGTCGCAGCCGGTCACCAATCGTGACGAGAAGCTCGTGACGTTGCAGGAGTCTCTCACGAATTTGAACGTTTTCAAGACACAGCTGGAGGATGAGAATGGTTTGTTGAAAGACAAAATAGAAGAGTTGAATCAAGAGTTGGATACATTCATAACCCAGCAAGATCGGTCACAGTCGAAAACGCTACAACGTATCAGTGAAAACAAGAAAGCAGAGGAACAGGCTTCAAAAGAGGAAACGCCCGAAGTGAAGCCCAAGTTGGAGAATGGTTTGGAGGCATCGAATACACAGCAAAACAGCGGGGTCAATGAAGTGGAGTTAGAGAATCTGAGACTGGAGCTCGAAAGCCTACAGGCTAAGAACAATGTTCTCACTGAGCAGTTGGGCCAAAGAACGAAGGAGTTTCATGATTTACAAAAGGATCTTTTGGATCTCTCAAACAAAATTTCGCATCCCTCAGATCAGGATCTGGTGAAGTGTGCTCCTCATCAGGTTTTGATCGCCAAGAATGTGGAATTGAGCTCAGAGTTGAGCAAACTCAAGTTTGAAAACTCCAAGATTGAGACACAGTTTCAAGCGTTGGAGTCGAGTTTGACGCAAAATCAAGCTACTTTGGAGCAGAATTTGAAGAACGAGCTCAAGGCCAACAATGCGTACGTGGCGAAGTTGGAGACAGATTTGACGAGAATCAGGTCTGACAGAGACGAATTACAAGCGAAAATTTCGATTCTGAAAGCTGAGAAAGGTCGCAGCGAGCTCGTCGAGGAGTACCAGAAGCTGAACGAGGCTCTGGAGAAGCGTCTTGAAGAGCTTGAGACTGGCACGAAGGAAGCTGCCGTTGCGAGCGGCCAGGATCTGGAGAACAGTGACGATCTAGAGACCTTGAAGAAACACAACAAGATTCTTTCTGTGGAGCTGAAGCAACTGGAAGAGGCATTCAAAGCGACGCGACAAGTTGCGAAAGACAAGTTGCAGAAGTACGTGGAATCGGACTCGTACATCAACAAACTGACGATTGAGAAAAACAAGGCTGATCAAAAGTATTTCCAAGCAATGAGATCAAAGGATTCGCTGGCTTCTCAGAATAAAGTTCTGAACTCGAATCTGTCTAAACAGACTGATTTGATTGAAATTCTCAAGACGAATGAGAAAAATCTGTTGAAGAAGCTGGAGATTGAACAAACGCTATTTGACAAGCTCAAGAACCTTGAGACCGTGTACAAAATTGATCTGAATTTCCAGATTAACAAGAACAAAGAGCTGGAGTTGAAGTTGAAAGATTTGCAACAGAGCCATGGCGAGTCGCTGGCCAAATTGGCGAAGAAACAGGAGGTGATCAACCAGCAACAGAGTCAGATTTCGAGTCTTGAGGTTGATCAGAAGTCGACTTTATCGAAGCTGACATCTCTGGAGTCCCTGCTCAACAAGTATAGGACTAACAATCCGTCTGCGAGCTCGGAGGATGACGAGATCACGCAGGCTCTTTTGGCGATGACCAAGTGCCAACTGTGCAACAAGAACTTCAAGAATGTGACTCTAAAAGTATGTGGCCACTGTTTCTGTTTGGACTGTATCAGTGATCGGTTGAATTCTCGGATGCGCAAGTGTCCTTCTTGCAACAGGCAATTTAGCAACTACGATTTGCTGAATATTCATCTGTGAGGTTGGGCTAAAGAGCCAAGTATGTACATTTATAGGACGAATGAAGCCAATGACGAACGAAGCGAGTCATTCAGCGAGTCATTGAGAAACTGCGTAAAGCCTCGTGAACCGGGATGCCTGTAGCAGTGTTAACAGTTTACTAGGAGAATCAATAATTTGGGACCCAAGGAACCTGTATAGCAATATTTCTCTGCCACTTCTCGTTCTTGGGCTACCAAAATAGCACCAGCTTTTAAGTGATTACATAAGCCTTCTCCACTTTGGAAACTTCCATGTAACAGTGTATTATTATGCGTTCTATAAATTCTATTGCTTTGGTCCAAAATTGAGAGATAGTTCGGTGACAAATCCTCAGTACGTCAGCTCTCCCTTATGAACATACTCCCGCGCCTCTAAACTTTCAATATATTCCTTCCAAAGTGCCCCTCCGGATTTCAAGCACTCGGCGTTTCCAACAAAAATCAGACTCACCCGGGCTCTCGTAAAGGCAACATTCATTCTCCGCTTGTCCTTCATAAAACCAACGTTGCCGTTATTGTTTGAGCGCACGCACGACATCACAATCACGTCATTCTCACGCCCCTGAAAAGCGTCAACAGTGGCGATCAGAATCCCATTCACCTGCTGAACCGTCACAGCCTTGGACTGGTCCTCCAAATCCTCCTTTTCAATGCTCGTCACAATGCTCTCCTGAGATGGATTAATAATGAGGTTCTTCTGGAACGACTCGGAAATCAAATCCCGCTGTCCAGCATACCCAGTGATGACACTGATCCGCTCACGGCTCACCTGCTTGTCCACAATGAGATTCTCCACCACAAGTCTCACCAGCTCCACCTCCCGTTTATTAACAATTGTGTAACCTCCTTCTTCGCCGGCTCCGCGACGCGTCACACGTGACTCGGGCACGTGACCGTCACTGTGGTCCCAGAAATACACTGGAAATTTGATCCCTGGCAACGTTCTATCCTCTTCCGTGACACCATCCTTCAACTTGCCTTCGTAAAAGTAATTCCGCGGGAACTCGCTGATGTGTGGGTGCATCCGGTACTGAGTGTCGAACATAAACGGTTTTTCGTAGGTTCCATTGGACAAAATTCTTTCAAAAAGCGACAGTTCCAGTGATTTGACTTGCGAAAAAGCACTCAATTGCAACTGGTCTCCGACGAAAATGATTTTTTTGATGTTCTTGGCCGCCAATGGAATCAAAGACACCGGCTCCGATGACTGCGTGGCCTCATCCATGATTACGACAGGAAATTCTCCCGCGTCTTTCAAATACGGTCCGCCGATGGCCACTGTGGTGGATAGAATGACTTTTGCCTGGCCAACGAGCTGTTTCCCGTAGGCAGATGTTGTTTCCAGATACTTGGTGAAGAGACGTGGCGTAACTTCACGCTGGCGCCCCTTTTTGAGCAAGTCTGCGACTTCACGCAGCGACGGCGACAGCATCTTGTACACCTTGTTGTGCAGACACACCGGGCCAAGCGGATGGTCCTCGCGGTAATCCTGCTGCTTCACGATCGAAACCACACGCAAAATGTCGTCTTTGTGAGTCTTCATCATTTTTTCGGCAATATTGTCGACGGCAATGTTGGACGCGGCCACCACTAAAGTCGGAAAGAAGTTGAGGTTTTGGAGCTGCAGAATCATCTCGTAGATCGTCGAAGTCTTTCCCGATCCCGGTGGACCTTGAAGAACGGTGACACGGTTATTCAGTGTCGATTGAAGTGCCTCTTTCTGCGAATCATTGAGCACTGTCGTGTAGTTGATCCGGTTGTTGAAGAAAATCTGCTTGATTGGCTTTTGGCCCAGTACCAGACTGCTGAACTGGTTATTTTCCACGTTGGGCATTGCCTGCATCACCCTCGACACATTGGCACCGCAGGGCAGGATCGCAAAGCTCCGTGGCTTTGATCCTGACGGGATCGGCGTCGCGTTCCAAGGGTAAACCCCAAACGTAGTGACAAGCTTTCGTGGTCCTTTGCGCCCAGGAGGCTTCGAATACTTGACAAAACAGCTCCAAAGCTCCGGCGGACTCCCCAAATCGGTATCAGCTTTCCGCAGTAGATACACAGACTGCCATCTGGTGAACGGAGAGGTTCTCAGGTGTCTCATATTCTCGGGGATAAACGCAGCCATCGCTTTATTGAAGTCGAATTCGGCACTAAACTCCTCGTAAGGTTGCTCTCTGGACCACGAAATGGTCAAATCGGTGTAAATTTCAGTCTCAAAAAGCTGTTCAAGGAACATGCCGTAGCAGAGGTGTTGAAAGTACTCATCGAGAATATCGTACTTGAGCTTTTGCTCGGTGGCAGAAGACTCAATGAGAGACTGGAGACGGATCATAGAGGTCACGTTACCTGGGTCAGATGGTGGCGGAGTGACTTCCTTGGGTTGATTGGGAGGCTTATTGAAGGTCTTTTTCGATGTATTTGATGGGGGTTTAGCTTTTTGGTTGGTGGACCGTGATGTCTTTTTTGGGTCGCCCTTGTTTGATTTCGCCTTGGCCGACTCAGACTTGGAAGGCGCAGCTTTTTTAGTAGGTTTGGAGTCCTTTTTCGGGGGTTGACTGCCCTTTTTCGAAGGAGGACTGCCCTTTTTGCCTCCCTGAGAGGGCTTTTTTGTTGGTTTCTTTGTTTTGGCTGGGTTCTTTTTGTCTGTTTTTTGTGCATGTGGACCAGCTTTAGCGACCGCGCTCACCACGGACGGCACGGTCGGTATGGGTTTCAAAGCGGGCGTTGGCTCAGACATGGTGGGCAGTGGTGGACTGAGAAGAAAGAAGGGGAGAAACAAAAGAGAAGAGAAAAAAGCATGTGAAGGGTGAAATGTTGTAAATAAAAAAAAAATAAAATTAAAACGTTCTGGTGTAAGGGTGTTTAAGTGACGATCAAAGTGTGCGATGCAATTCATTTACATGGAGATTCCCTCCGCTCGTGTCCTAATCCATGTATTTGATCGTGTACATACCTCTAACGCAGCATCAACATGCCCCGCTCGCTAATAAAGCGCCAGCTTCTCTCTAAATCCCGTCTGGTTCACCTCATATCCTCCATCATCACTCTTTCTTGTCTGATCCACAGTGCTATAGAACCCGCCCACAAAATCGCGGATTACATCAGCAAACCAGAACTCGCCGCGCGAGTCAATGAACGAGTAGTGGCCGCCCATGTCGCACGTGGCCATGTACAGATACGGATTCTTCTGGGCCTCGGAGTACGGATAGTTGCACGAAATGATTGGATCGTCCAGCGAGTTCAGAATCAGCATCGGCGTCTTGATGTTCATCACACGCACCATTGGCGACGCTGCAATGTAGTACGAGAATCCCGATGGGAACCCAGCCATTGGGGCAGTGTACTTGTCGTCGTACTCCATCGAGTACTTTGCCGTCTTGTTTAACTGGTCAAACTCCTCCTCGTTGAAAAACTCCGGGTCCTGTGCAAGAACTTTTCTATTGTTTTTGATCAGATTCATCATAAAGAACCGAATAGCCGGCGCAAACAATTTTCTCCCGGAAAAACTACGCGTGATTGCGTAAGCAGAGTCGTACAAGTCCCACGGAGAACTCACCGTGACAGCGCTCGTCACCACAGACTTGTCCTTCTCCTCTGCGAGATAGTTGGCAATCACCACTCCGCCGAAAGAAAACCCAACCAGGTGGATCTGTTTGGATGGGAACTTTTTGTGCAAAAGATCAACGAAAAACCGCAATTCGTCCGTGTGCAACCCGGTGAAAAGCCGAGGAGTCGTCAGTTTCGACCGGCAACAGCCCCGACTGTTCAACACCACAATGTTGCACCCATCGGCAAACAACTTGTCGCCAACCGCACGGATCGCAGGCTCTTGAGACCCGCCCGCGAGCCCGTGCTGAACCACAACAATCGGCTTGTCGTTCGCGGCCCAAAAAGAGTAAACTTCCTCGAGCTCCGACTCGGCGTAGTATCTCGTCCGTGGGAACAGTTTTGGATACCCCTCGGGCAATGTCTCGTTGTAGCGAGCCTGGAACTCGGCACGAGTCTTCTCGCGGGGCTCCACCACGTAGTCGGCCGTGAATTGGCCGGGGTAAAGATGTGCGTACTCTTTAGAGGTGGCCTCATCAATGTCCAAGATCTGTCTTGCATAATGGATCTTGTTCACTTTGGAGAAATCCGAGTGGCTGACGTAAAGAGCCTGCAAAACACCGTTGAACAGATACGGCCGCAGCCAGAACCGAGCGCCAGGGGCCACCTGCGGGGTAGTTTGCTTGACGAGCTCGGCGAACGGAATCACAGCAGTGTCTGTATTCTGGTCGGCATTTTCCACTTTAACCGGCAATTTCACTGTTTCCGGTGCATGGTACGCGTGGACAGTGTTTCTGAATCCCCAGTTTGGAAGCATTTTGGTGACAGTGTCAATTGGCAATGAATGGTGCTGATTCAGTAGAAATAAATGAGAAAGCTGTAAAATTTCAGTCCCAAAAAGAAACAAAAACAGCATCTCTCCGAGGAGCCAAAACTGAGGAAAAATTTAATGTAATTTCCATCCTGCGCCTCCGAGAGCCGAAATCTTACCGAAGAGTGAAAAGGAAAAGGGGAAAAAAAAAAGCCTCACACGTGACTCAGCGTCAGCTGACATAAAGTTTCCACATTCATTAAAAAAAATACACAAACATTAAATAGTGAAAAGAGGGATAAACTTACTCCGTCTTTGCCTCCGCACCAGGCCGAACAGTGTTTGGCAGGTAAAAAGGTTTTGGAACAAAATACGAGTTGGTAGGATCCACCAGCCCCGCATACATGTTGTAGAGCCCAAATATACCACTGAGCATGCAAAAGAAGCCTCCGGCCTTGTAGGTCTTGATGGAACCGGCAAACTGGGCAATGGTAAACAGCAGAATAAAGAACCAGATGAAGAACATCAACAGTGTCAGAGCCCAAGTCGATTTCCATGTGCATGCCCACAGGCAGAATGAGAAAATAACCCACGGCAAAAAGTAGAGCGCGATCGACTGGTCGTATTCAGCCGTCGATGAGTAGGCAGAAGAAGCGTTGTTTATATCAATGAGCAACAATCCATAGGAACTCCAGAATCCACCAAACATCAAAAACGTGCAAGTAGCCCAAGTGTTTCCCACCACAAAACATAAAATGCCCACAATAAGCTCAACCAAACCACTGGTGGTAACCAGGGCACCGATCAATGTACTGGCGGTATGCACGTGTTTAGCGTGCATTTGAATAAGTCCGAGCGTGATGACTGTGCAGCTGAAGGCTGCAAGTCCGGCAGGAACCGGGTCCGCAAGTTTTCTGCTGTTTGATGTCTGCTTACGTGGTCCGACATTGAGCGAGCCGCCAAAAGCGTAAATAAACTCGTCTTTGTCGATGCATTGGTCATTAATGTAGATGTGTTTGTCGTCGTGGCGGAACTGGGTGGCCGTGGAGAAGTTTCTGTCACGTCCGGGCTCCGACTGCAGCACGTTAGGGCTGGAGTCGTGGTCCAAGGTGTTTTGTTTTTCGATATCGTGATTGAAGGAGTCCGACGCAGACATAGTGGAGTGATTTTTCTACCAGGGGGTGTAAGTGTCAAAAAGCATTCATTCTGGTTCTTAAAAAGTGGCCAAACCAGGCTCTATTTATACAAAGCGCAAAAGGGGTATCGCACAAGTCGTGCTATTGTTTTCACATCTCTTTGGTCACTGGTTCTACCCCCACTTCCGTCCCAAACATGCATCGAGTTGTATTCGGAGTCCTGAAATTTCCCCAAAATTACTTGTTTTTTTGCTGTCGCACCCCCCCAAACGCAGAAGCGGGGGCGGACCCCGACCATGACAAGATTTGCTGGCGGGGTTGCGCGGAACCGCGGCGGCGCTGTGGGGCCGCGAGGGGCAGCATGGCGGGAAGTTAGGGTGGGGGTTCGCGCACATTGTCGCGCGAAAACCCACGCTGCCCCGCACTTGGGCCGCACTGCCCACGGCACTTGCGGACACCCCCTCTCGAAAACGGCTTACGCCGCTTCCATTCAAGCGAGCGGGAGGGTCAGCCGGCTGACTGTCCCGGCTGGCAGAGACGAGATTTCCAGCCGAAATCATGAGACTGGCCAGCGATGCCGGCGGAATCTGGGTGTGGCCCGATGTTTCATTCAGGCACCACCAAAGGTTCCTGGTGGAGTGAGGAGTCGGCACAAACATACACAAGTGTGTGTCTTGTAGCCTAGACGTGTGGGGGGCGGCGGTGACCAGTATTTTATGGGGGGGAGTCGGGCTACGCGGCAGAAAGAGGAGACGGTGTGGGGGAAGCGCATGGCCGGGTAAGGAGGGGTGCGCGTCATGCGCAAGTTTCCGGGGCCATCGCGGTGCACAGGTGTTCTTTTGCTTGGTGTACGGGTGTTGGTGTGGAGCGTGTGCCATCGAAAACTCGTTCTGAACAACAAAAAAAAAAAAAAAAGAGAACACACCAACATTGACAAAAACAAAATTGAATCAAAACAGACGTGTTTCGTTAAGAATCAGTGCCTCCACCAACTAGTTTGCTCACCAATTACAGTCACGCAAGGCTGTGCTCGAGGTAATTGCGATTGAAACATGCTGAAAAACGTCCTGAAGCACCCTTTGACGCACCAAATACGAAGAAAACCAGCCAAGTTTCTGGCCCCTCTCTTTGGCCTGTTTGTGCTGCTCTACATCGTGCTGGGCCGCTCGTCTGCGAACAGAAAGCCAAACAGCCCCTACACATACAAGCAAAACAGCAGGGATGACGTGATTCCGCGCAACCTTCCGGCGGACCACATTTCCCACTACGACCTGAACAAGCTCGCGTCGACGCCGATGGCGGCGTACAACAAGGAGCGGGTGCTGATTCTGACGCCGATGGCCAAGTTTCTGGACGGGTACTGGGAGAACCTGTTGAAGCTGAGTTATCCGAGAGATTTGATTGAGCTTGGGTTTATTGTGCCGCGCACGACCGAGGGCGACCAGGCTCTGCGCAAGCTGGAGCACGCGGTGAAGGTGATTCAGAACCCAAAGAACACGAAGGAGCCGAAGTTTGCGAAGGTGACGATTCTGCGGCAGGACAACGAGTCGCCGCTGTCGCAGTCGGAGAAGGAGCGGCACGCGTACAAGGTGCAGAAGGAGCGGCGTGCGCAGATGGCGACGGCACGGAACTCGCTGCTGTTCACGACGATCGGCCCGTACACGTCGTGGATCCTGTGGCTGGACTCGGACATTGTGGAGACGCCAAACAGTCTGATTCAGGATCTTGTTTCGCACGACAAGCCGGTGATCGCGGCCAACTGCTACCAGCGGTACTACGACGAGGACAAGAAGGAGGACGCGATCCGGCCGTACGACTTCAACAACTGGATCGAGTCTGAGGAGGGGCTGCGGATCGCGTCGACGATGTCTGACGACGAGATTATTGTTGAGGCGTACGCGGAAATCGCCACCTACCGCCCGCTGATGGGCCATTTCTACGACGCGAACGGCGACCCGGGCACGGAAATGCAGCTGGACGGCGTTGGTGGCACGTGTTTGCTTGTTAAGGCCGACGTTCACCGCGACGGGGCGATGTTTCCGAACTTTCCGTTCTACCACCTGATTGAGACGGAAGGGTTTGCCAAGATGGCGAAGCGGCTGGGCTACCAGGTGTTTGGGCTGCCCAACTACCTGGTGTTTCATTACAACGAGTAGTCACAACAAAAGGTTTGTCGCAGCTGTCAAAATAATCGTCATCGCGCGGAATTGTGCCGCGCACGCAAATTCATGTTTCTTATCAGCAAAATATAATCTAAAAAAATATAAAGATTACTCAAAGCCAGGGTGTGCAAAGTTGGAGCACACGATTGGCTGCGGGAGAAAACAGCAGCTTTACAGACCAAACCGGTGCGGGAAAACAGTAGAAGCGTTCCTCGGAGCCCGCACAGCACAGCCACACACGTCCCTCTTTGCGCAGAGGCCCAAAAACAACTGCCGGCGTCCCGCAATCGCAGCGTACGTGAAACGGAGCAACACGCCGCAGGTTCCCAGCATGAACAAGTCGGAAACCATTATGGACACCTACCCTGCTCGGTTGCCACAGCCGGGGTCTGGTAACCCGTCCAATGGGTTTTCCGGTGTGAAAACGCAGCAGAAAAATGGCGAGTCCAGCAGCAAAAGTCCACCTACAAAAAGTGAGTATTGAGACTGTTTTTTAGGGGGTGGGTAAAAAAAAAAATGTTACTAACACTATGCAAAGATTTATCTCACGTTCCGTGCAAGTTTTTCCGTCAGGGAGCGTGCCAGGCCGGCACGTCGTGTCCATTTTCGCATGCCACAGACTTGACAAACGATTCGCAGCCTTGCAAGTACTTTCAGAAGGGAAATTGCAAGTTTGGTGTCAAGTGTGCTCTGGCACACATTCTTCCCGATGGCCGCCGGGTGAACCAAAAATCGTTGCAGATGGTGTATCAGCAACAGTCGCAGCAGCAGCAGCAGAAACAGCACCGGAGCCGGGCTGCGTCGATGTCGTTTTCGTCGCCTGCGAGTGCAAACAGCTACGTTTCCAGCGAGCCGATCAACATTTCACTTTCGCAGCCCCAACAGCCCCAACAGCCCCAAATTGCACAGCCCCAATTGGGGCTGGGTGGACAGTCATTCGAAGCAGTGGCCTACTCACCAAGCCAGCGGCTGTACGTTTCGTCCACGGCCCCAAGCAACGTGGCAACGTCGCCTTTCAACACCACGCAGTCGATCTGGTCGTCCACCACCACATCGACCAATTCGCCGCAGTCGTCGCAATTCGAGCAGTCTCGTTTCCTGAGGACCATGTCTGCTTCTCGGCAGCAGCTCAACCCACGGCAGTTGATGACGATGCCGCCGCTGTTGCCCTCAGGGGTGGGCGCTGCTCGCAACGACAATGCGATTGTGGACACTGATGACGAGGACGAGCATAGCGACGACGTTGATTTTGTTCCGGGCTCGTTGATGGACTTGTTGACCCCGCAAGAACAGCAACGGCGCAACTCAAGACCGTCTCAGGGTATGGCGAGACCAAGCTTTGTTAAAAGGGAGTTGGTGGAGGACGATATACAGTTTTTGATGGAATAAAGGTAGGTAGATAAAGGTAGTAAAATATACGACAACGGGCCAAGAATGATGGGTGTAGCTAGTAGGTTGTTAAGGAGGATTGAGTTATAGCAGGCCATTATTGATCACCAAGTGATTACCCATTGATCACCAATTGATCACCAATTGATCACCAATTGATCACCAAGTGATCACGTGAATTCTCTACAGACTCTCCAAAACCACTCTCAGAATCAGTGAAACCTGAAGAGCTTCTTTGATCATTGACTAAAAGCCAAGGTCAACTTTTGAGGAGAAAGAATAATCTAGTAACACCACTTTCCAAGGATATAACGGACAACTTTTGTTCCATTACAAACTAATGTTGTGTTAGTATTAACCTCGGAGTTCGCAGCCTGAACTCTGTTCACAGACAGTCTCGTAGAGTGGAATGATTATACCAGGTTCAATTCAATAACCCAGCATCGGTACAATTACTTGTCCAATAGCTCGACAAGACAGAATCAAAGCATAAATCCGAGCGGGGAAACCACCCTTGGCGTAGGTGTCTGTAGTTACTTCAAAGTAGAGTCCCCCAACAGGGAACTCTTCAGACACCACGGATGGTCATTGTGGGTGGACTGGCAGAATTCGAGTAGATTTTTTAAAAGGTGAAAACCTCCCCAATCAGGAACTTTTTTGGGTTTATCGATTTTGAAGAGGTCTACAAACAATCAGTAGCAAAAGCCTTTCTAAACAGTGTGAAAAAAGCCTCTGTGAACAGTGTGTCAAAAGCTCTAGACCTGCACAGCACTGGACTACGTCACATCTTATATGACATCATTATGGTGGTCAGATATTACCATCCAACAAGGCCCAGTCCCACCCAACAGCGTACGAGGGTCCGTTTGGGGAACTATTGTTTTCTCAATGGTAGAAATTCCGGCGCAAATCCAGATCTGAAAGGCTTACTCTGAGTAAATCGGCCCATTTTCCAGCCGCTGCGTGCTGTTGCGAATGTGTTTTTGACGTTCGAGCCGAATGGATCTGCCTGCAAAAACCCCTTCTAATCAGGATTCTGGGACAGGAAAACTTGATTACGTCATCAAAGTCCTTCCACCTCTCTGGACGATCGAGTCTTGTCATCTGGCTACTCAAAACTACTCCCCAGAATCTCACGTCCAGACTCGGCCCTCCCCTCTTAACAATAGCGTAATCGATTGACGAAAAATTAACTAAAATGACTAAAGAAATGGATGAATCCAGCCAAGCGAGCACGCAAGAAGCAGTATCGAGACGAAATAACGGGCAAAAAAGCAGCTGTGGGTCTCCGTTGTGTCCCTCGTCTCGCTTCGCTCGACTCGCAAGACTCGTTCGACCCGGTGGACTCGCTCACCGACGATCCGTCTTTCCCATACCTCTCTTTCCAGAGAACAGATGCTTAGGCATCATAGCAACCTCACGTCTGTCGGCCTCACCAGCACGAGCATTTCTGTTTCTCTCTCTTCTGTCGGCCTTGGCCATTCTCTCTGCCTTCGACCGCAGAGCGCCGTCCGTAAGACCGTCGTTGAGTCTGTCTGTCTGTCCGAGCGGCTTAGCCACCTTGTCGGAGCCCTCAGCCACATCACCAGCCACAGCCGCACGCATAATGTCGGATCCGGTAGCACGGTAAGTCTTGGTGGATTTGACCCGTTTCTCGCGCAGTTTCGACACGTCGTGGCCCACGTGATACATGTGGTCCTCAAGCTCCTCGTACGACTTGGTGACCTTGGATCTCGGCATAATAGACTTGTTGTTGAGCGCCTTTCTCGAACGAGCAGCGTTGATCATCTGCTTCTGCTTGTCTCTGATCCACTGGGCCTTCTCGCGGATGTCGGCAACCTCGTCCGCGTTCTCGAGCTCCTCGTCCTCGTCCGAGTCGTAGAAACCTTCCTGCTCGAGACGCTCCTCCTCCTCCTCCAGAGCCTGCAACTTGGCCGCAATCTCTGGGTCCAGGAAGTCGTACACGTTGGCACCGTCCATAATCTCCGGCATCACGTCGTTCTTCCAGTCCTCGTCCTCCAGGAGGTACTTGTCCTTCAGGTTGATGTTGTACACACCAGCACCTCCGTTCTCGGCCTCGATGTCACGTGCCAGCTTCCGTCTCTCTGGGTTTGTAGGGTCGTACTTAGGCAGCAGCTTCACCGCCTCAGGAATGTGCGGAGCGCGGTCCAGCGAGTCTCTGGCCTGCGGCGTGGCCACGTGGATCTTGTTGAGCACGTTGTTCACGCGTGCGGTTCCCTTCAGCTTCTGCTCGATACGGGCCGTCAGCAGCTTCTCGCACGCCTTGTTTCTCACCGTCATCACGTTGTCCTCCTGGTAGCACGAGGTTTCCATGATCTCCACGCCGGCAACTTCGCGCACGGTCTGCAGAAGCTGCTGTCTCTCTGGGTCCAGGTCCTCGGGCCGGATGATGTCGGTCTTGTTGATCACCACCAGCACCGACTTGTTGGCAAACAGCGGCTTGATCGAGTGGAAAAGCTTCACCTGGGCCTCGACAGAAAAGCCACACTGCTCAGAAAGATCCATAAAGTACAAAACACACGACCGCAAGTGCGCAATCGCATAGATCGACTGCATCTCAATGTTGTTCATCTCCTCGGTGGGTCTGTCCAGAATACCAGGCGTGTCAATGGCCTGGAAACGCAGGTATTTGTAGTCAAAATGCCCCACATACAGCGACTTGGTGGTGAAAGCATACGGCTGGACCTCGACGTCAGCCTTGGTGATGCACCGCAGGAACGAGGACTTACCAACGTTCGGGTACCCACAGATCAAAAGCGTCCGTGTGTTGGGGTCGATCGACGGAAGACGCCCCAAGTGCTGTCTGACTTGCTCCAAGTAGGAGAAAGGATCCTTGAGCTTCTTGACAATCGTCGCCATTCTACCGAGAGCAGCACGCTTCAGCTGCTTGCACTGGAACAACGACTGACCAAACTTCAACAGCCGCACGTAATCACGTGAAACCTGCTCAATCAGCGTCTTGGCACGAGAAACAGCAGCAAGAGAGATCTTGTAGTGGTTCTTTTCATACAAAGTGTCCATCAGATCTCTGTGGAAAGGGTGCACATCGTTGATGTTTGGGAATCCGTCCACCACGTCCTGGAACTTCTCAGCAAATCCTTCGGCTGTGAACTTGACTTTTCTCATGTAGAAAGCACGGATACGTTGGATCTTGAACCCGACTCTGATCACAGTTGGGGTTTTTCTCTGAGTCCGGTTCAGAACGATATCCAACATATCGTTGGTATTTGGAACCGTTGGAATGTCTTTCCACGTCAGTTGCATCGTGAGGTGTTCTTTTCTTGGGTGTTTCCTCTGGTGATGGTATTACCTGGTGGGTATGAAGAGGTGGGAGGGAGGTTGTAGAGGAAGGATTGATTTGAGAAAATTTTATAAAAAAATAATTAGGAAAAAAAAAAAAAAAAAAAAAAAAAATTTTTATCTGAAAAATTTGCGAGTTGGGTGGTGCACGTACGTCGATCGGCCCGTCAGCGTCGATAGACGCAGAGAGCGCAGAGCGCGTCTATCGACGCAGCCAAACCTCTTGATTCTATCTGACTTGCAAATACTCAAGATTCTGAACTATTCAAACCCATTTTGAAGTACTCACACCTCAGCGCTCCACAAGTGACGATCCAAGCGAGTACGTTGAGTACGAGCGAAGCAACTAGCGTTAAATACGAGTGTGCAACTGACGAGCGAAGCAAAATACATTGAGTGCTTGCAAATGACTCGCTTCGCTCGTCATTCGCTTCGCTCATCATTGGTAGATCTTTTAGATTAACACCAAGACACCCTGCGCCACTACCATGTGCCTTCCCTGTGCGCCAGCCACCTGTGGCGCTAGCGGTCGCAGGGTGCCGCTCAAGCTGGGGGCGAAAAGCCCGCCGCCGCTGGCACCGGCCGCCGCTGAGGGCGAAAAGCGCGCAGCACGAGGTCCTCCTGGACACCCAAAGGCGTGGGAGGCGGCACACCAAACTGATATCTCGATATCTCTTCAACTAGTGCCGAAGACAATTCACTTTTGCATGCACGGAGCGGCGCATCAGACTGCCGTCCTGAAAATCCAACCAACACTGGAAGGGAAAACAAACCTGGATTGCGCCATAGACCCTTGTAATCCGGACCTGCCACCTCCGTAAACAAAACTTCCAGATCCGGAAGTCACAAACGGGCGTGTGCGCCATGCATGCGTCCGGCAGCAATAAGTTTTAAACAATAGACCGCGAAAAGTCTATCTTGTTTGCCCCTGAAAAATTCCTAGTATCACAGCTCTGTGACTCTGTCCGCTCTAGCGTTCCACCCAGGACTCGTGGGGGGACCAGCGAAACCCAATGCCAACAGATAATTTTTTGTATCTAATGTCCGTTGTACGCGCGGAGCTGCAAATACGGAACAATAGACTGCATACAATACCGGAGCTCCACTGATATATAACACTTATTGTTTGAAATTCTTAGTGTAGAGCTTAGTCTGTGCGCACAATCAGTCTGACCGCGAAGCGTTATAGTGGTGAGTATATAAATTGTTCAGGTCCCAGGGGCCAAATTTGACCTGCTCATGGATGGCGTACAACCACCCAACACCCGTTGTGTTGCCCTACCCGAATTTTGTCCGCCAACCCGCCCCTGTTGTTGTATGCCAGCGTTTCAAAGCATCCATTAGCCACCACCACACACACACACCGCACACCGTCACATGGATCCCTCTGTCTCCCTGCCCTACGCTGACTTCAACGACCTGCTGGTATACAACCAATACGTGCCCCAGCAGCAGCAGCAACCCCCACACATCCAGCACCAGCAGCCGCAGCACCAGCAGCAACCACTACCGGCCCCCACGCAACTCACCCACCCTCAAGATTACACTTCCTCCAACATGCAGTTTGCAGGATACTACTCGCTGCAGCAGCCCCAAAGTGCGCAGTTGCAACAGCCCCTCCACATGAGCGTCAACCAGCTCAGAACACCTCTGCCAGGCCCTAATAGACACAACAGCATCAGCGTAGACCCGCTACAAAACGACCTGCCCCAGCACCACCACCAGCAACAACAACAGACACACTCGTCCGCACACCCGTACACCTCGTCGGGCGGGAACTATGTGTTTATGTCCAACGAGCCCTCCAGTTACCAGAATAACACCACTCCAGCGCTCCAAACCCCGCTCCAATCGCTTCCCAAGTCGGTCCCCGCCGCCCCGGCCGACAAAGGCACCACGGGCGACTCGTTCTACCAGCATCATCCGTCCCAGTACCACTCCGCCTCCGTCCCGGCGCTCACCTCCTATATGCAGGATGGCGGCGGGGGCGGCGGGGGCGGCGAGTCACGTGACATCCCCAAGCTGCACTCGCTGTCCTCGCTGGGCCCGATGGTTCTGGACACGCCAACGTTCCAGCTGTCGCCGTTTGCGTTCGGAGACTCGTCTGCTCTGGCCGCGCGGCGCCACACGGTTCCGACCCGTGTGTTGTCGGCAAAGCACGGCGCCAGCAAGGTGATAAAGCGCAACCGATGCTGCACGATTTGCAACAAGGTGTTCAACAGGCCCTCGGGGCTCAAGATCCACATGTACACGCACACGGGCGAAAAGCCGTTCAAATGCGCGTGGGACTACTGCGGAAAGCTATTTTCCGTGAGATCCAACATGATCAGACACCACAAGATACATCTGCGCAAGCACGAGCAGATGGGCAGTACGTCGGCTATTCCCCGTGTGGGGCACCAGTTTGACGACGAGGACGACGAGGACGACGAGGACGACGAGGACGATGAGGACGATATTGGCGAGCCGCCCAAAACCGGTTGAACCGCTTCTACGATCCATCTATGTACGACACGAACATTCGCCAGACCCATGTTTTTTATTGTGTTTTTCTACTATTTTTCCCACCAAATTGCGCCTAAGAAGCTTTTTATTTATTTCGCCTAAGTATCTCTTAAAAAATAATTCGTTTAAAGGGAAGCGGATCGCATTAGTGAAGAGGATCAACGTGCGGGCGACGCGGATTATCGTTGTGCTGGGGGGGACATTTAGTGAAACAGCCGGGGATTGCCGTATTTCATGAGTCTTGTTTCCCGATCGGGAAATCCAGAGAGGGGAACTCGTGCTGACAGACTGGCGTCCGCCAGCGACTCCGCGGCGCGCTATCCAGCGGGAGCTGGGGTCCCCGATAGCCGCTGTGCGAGCAGCGCGAGCGGCGAGCTGTGCGAGAGCAACTGTGCGAGAGCAGCTGTGCGAGAGCAGCACTGCTCGCACTGCTCGCTCTTGTCGCTCTTGTCGCTGCTCCTGGCAATTCCGCCACTTCGGAGACATGCGGCCTCTGTTGACTAGCGCATGACGTGAGCATTACAAGGCGAGTGTGACGGACCACCAGAACTAATTGTTCCTGGCGCGGTCACAGTCTCTGCATGCAGCTGCAGGCTGCTGCAGCGTGCCGCACCCTTGCTATCGGGATGTTGCACAAATCTGTTCGAGAATCCACCACCGTACCGACAATAGAAACTTTATCCTCACGAATTGCGCAACGCCTATTGTAGACGCATGGTGCGCCAAGTCGGGGGCCCTGCAGTCTGATTGGCCACCGCGGCAATTCCACTGAAATCGCCGAAAAGGGTCCCTTCTCTCCAAATATTACATACCAAGACTTTCGATCAACGGCTGCGTTCCTGGGGGATTGACACATCCGCAACCCAATCCCATCATCGCACTCAAAACCCGGCCCATGGTGGCTAAACCAGCTCTGGTAACCCCCTCTGCTCGCACATCGGCCCCTGCCGACCGCTTACCGACACCCTCCCGAGGGCCTCTGCACAGCCTGGAGCCCCGTGCCGCATTTTCGGAAAATTTTTGTCTTCCACATCAAGTTTTTTTTTTTTTTTTTGTTTTTTTGGGGTTTTCTTGCTGCAAAAATCGCGTCTCCCAATTAGTATGCAGAATGCATACTCCTGCATCCAAAAGTCCCAGCCCAGAAAAAAGACAACATAGAGCAGGACGGCAAGAAGCAAAAGACAGCAATGAGCACGCCTGCGTAAATCACACACGCACAACTTACGGGCGATCAATCATTTGCTTTCGTGTGTCAGTCAACCGCACGCCCAGATCTATTGACTCAGCTGTCAGCCTTTGGCAGTGACATCGCACGCCCCATTTTTACCACCTTCCCGATCCGCTCAAGTCGAGTGATTTTGATGTTGGCTCTGCTCGACACGCTGCGCTTTGATTGGGGCAACTAAAGCCGGTCAATGCACCATCCACACACGGCGAACAGGTGTGTGTGTGGACCCATGTTTCAGCTTGACCGAAACGGGGAGAGAGCTAGAGCCGAAACGAGAATGGTGTTGTACGAGTTTGGCTTTGGTTCCTTTACTTACCCCGTGCACGGGTGTTTTAGTCTGCTTATGTTTTGCTGATGTCAGCGGTGTACGGGTTTTGGGTGGAAAAAATTTTTGTGGTGAGCCAAACAAATGGTGAACAACAAGGAAAGAAAAGAAGAAGAGGAAGAGAAAAAAAAAAAAAAAAGACACAAGTGGCCGATGAGTTGATTGATTCTTGTAATCTCGTCCAAATAACCTTCACATCTATCGCAAAATGGCCAGACAAAACTTCATAGGGTTTGTCATTTCCCAAGGGAAGATGGACAAAACCATCAAAGTCAGAGTGCTGCAAAAAGTGTTCAACAAAAAAGTGCAAAAAGAGTACTTCAAGAGAAAAGACTACCTGGTTCACGACGAGGCCAATGTGTGCAGAGAGGGTGACATGGTGAGAATCGAGGCTACCCGGCCCTTGAGTGCCAGAAAGTTCTTTTCTGTGGCGGAAATCAAGAGAAATAAAGGTCAACAGTTTGCACAGTATCAAGAGGAAGCCAAGAAGCAAGTTTTGCAAGAAGAGAACCAACAGAGTCTTTTGTTCCTCAACAAGCGGAAACTCAACGACGCGAATGTCTCTGAGTCTCTTTACAATGACTTGAACGACATCAGAAACCTGGGGAAGCAAGATAAAAGTCAGTTGAGCCCTGAAGAGTTGGACAGAATTTCAAAGTTGAAGGAAAAATACGGTATAACCAACTGGGACGATGGATATGAGAACAAAGAGCTGTTTGTGTCTGACATTTCTTATCTTTCCTCGAAAATTGAGAACCTCAAAGTTGATGTGGAAATCAGCAAAGTTTTAGAGGAGCTTTTGCAACAGCAGGACAGCGACAAGTTCAAGGCTATTGCGTCGAAAATTGGCATCACTAACGAAACCAAAAACAACATCAAGAAGAATTTGGTGAGAAAGTACATCAAGACGGCTCCAAAGGAGGAGCTTTTGGAGCTGGGAATCCAACTCTGATTTATCTTTGAGCTTGTATATATGAGATTTAAACTATAAAAATGCATGATTGTATTGGAAGCGAGGGAACAATCCCATAAAAGTAGTCACCTCAACCGTTCAAGAATAGCAAAGGGTAAAAACAAAAATACGTACGTGATTAGCGGTGGAGAAAAGCAACATAAAATCCAACAGGAGGATGAATAAAAAAACGATATGCCCACAAGCGTGGCTTAAATGGCGTCATAAACGTTGCCAACAGTGTTGCCGTGTAAAGGATTATTGTCAGTGGAGAAGTTGAGCAGTCCGTCCAAACCCATCAGTCTGTTGGACGTTCCACTGGCGGATTCTAGACCCGAAGACGAGCCCGTTTCGTTTGATCCAGTGTAATAGTACTGGTCGATTTCGTTCTTGAGCAGGGCGTAAACGTCTGCGAATTCGTTATTGTTGAGCTCATTAATCGTCTTGATGTCTGCGAGCCAGTCGTTGTTGATCACCAGCAATATGTTTTGTCTTTTTTCGCTCAGAAACTGACCAATGACATCTGTGAAAATCGCGTTGAATTTTTCAATAGTGAGTCGATAGTAGTATCTGAACTCCACCGTTTGGAACTTGGGAAGCTTGTTGAAATGCTTCATCAAAAACTCAATCAAAAATGATAACGAAACCGTGAGATCCGTCTCCACAGGTGGCAAGAAATTCAATGTGTAGTCCGATAAGGTTTGGAAAAAATCCTCCATTTGAGATTTAACACGCAGAAACGCGTAATCTGATGCTGGGTCCACTTTGTATGGCAGGGAATCTAAGATTCTTTGCATTTTTTCGCTCAAAACTTGCAATGAATCTTCTATAGTCACTTTTGGAGACAACTTAATCATACTTTCCGCCACTTCTGGATGCTCCACAACCAAATTAGACACTAAATTTTGCAGCGATTCTTTGTCCAACGTCTCCACTATTCTTGAAAGCGAAAGTTTCTGGCCCAGAACAACAGGGTTCCTCTGTTTCTTGTTCTTTATGTACTTTGAATGCATGGGTTTGATGCTGTATTTCGACTTGTGCGTACAAAACGATCCGCATTCCTCTTCCAGGTGGTCTGAGTCTGCCATTCTTCGCTTGTTCACCTTTTTTGGTATTATTGGTTTGCTCACTCTGTTGTGTGGGTCTTTTTGGGCATGGTTCTGCTGGAATTCAAAGGGGAAACCCGTGGGTAAAATACTCATAGTGGGCGTATATTATGGATCGATATGAGTCGGGAATTTGAGGAAGGGGTGGGTGGATGTTTGGTGGGTATGATGAGCGGGTAAAATAGGAGGTTATGTGTTGCTGTTTAGAAAAGAGGCTGGCAGCAAAAAGACACTGACTGTTTTTTTTTTTTTTTTTGTGGTTTTTTTCACTCATTCATTCTCTCCTCTCTTTTTATTTTTTGCCTTCATGAAAGAAAATTTTAACTAGCCACATGTGGCGCATTATATGTAGCGAAGCGAAATTGTATATTTTAACTGTTTAACGAAAAGAATTGAATCTAAAACTATGCTGACTCTGGCTCCAGAGTAAAGGTATCATCATTGTCCGAGACGGCATCGTCCGCGTTGAGTTTGCCAATCACCGGGCCGAGAAAATCGGTCTGGTCGTAATCCGAACCGAGCCAGCTGATCGGAGTGAGCGAGATGACACAGTCGTTCTCATCAACGCTAAACTCGCTCAGGTGGCTGCCGCTAGGGCTCACCAAATGTTTGTCAATGTTGAACATCGTGTTGAGCTTGAATTCGCCCGTGCTTGCGTCCAGAGCCAGGGTTGGAACCTTGTTGTAGCCGCCCACCGAGCGGGTCTCGACAAAGTGCAAGTCCTTATCTGAGTGCATGCACGAGGATGACGCCTGCAGATTCACGTTCAAACCCACTCCGTTTGGCAGCAGCCGCAGGTTCCCATTCAGCCGCTCGTTCGACATGTAGTTGGCGAACTCAGGCGTCTTGTGCAGCGCCCTGGACGACCGGAAGTTGTGGCTTCCAAAGTTAGACTGGCCCGAGAGCTCCTGGATCAAAGTCTCCACTTTCTGTGCGTACGTAAGCACGTTTGCATTCGAGCCCTCGAGTGCGTCGTCTTCGAGCGACGACACAACCTCAAGCGAGAGGGCTTCTGCACTGTTCACGTTGAGCACAGGAATGTTTCTCAAAAGGGCCAGTTTCATGGTTTGGACCTCGGTGCTCACCGACTGCTGGAAAAGCCCGAGCGTCGTGTGGTGCGAGGGTGTGATAAGAATGAGGTCGATCGACCGCAGATCCTGGTAGTTACCCGGCAACAGGTGGTCAAGAGCAAACAAAAGCGACCCCATCAGCGACGCCTTGACATACCATTGGTCCTCCTTGAGGGCCCCATAGTAGCTGTCGCCCACCGTGAGGTTGAGGTGGTCTCTGAGGTCATGTTCGGCAAAGTCGCGTGGACTGAGCGCGGCATTCGAGTTCTCGTCGTCTGGAACGTAGTAGATGAAATCGTCCTCTGCGAGCGGGGTGGTGTCGATTGCAATGTCCACTTCGTTGCCAGCAGAGCCCGTGAGCGGTGAGACAGATATCACCTTGTGGCTCTCGTTGAGCTTGAGCAGGTTGTGAAACGCCTTGGACGCCGTGGAGCCGTATGGCGAAGGGTTGAGCAGCAGAATGTTGAGGCCGGCTGCCAGCTGCGAGCCGGCGAGCGCAGCCAGTGCGAGGTGTGCGAGTCTTGTCATCGTTGGCGCTACATACAGAATGCAAACCACACGGATCCATACAAGAAAGCAGTTTACATGCCTTTTAATACCAAATCATTCAGGCACAGGGCCAATTTATTGGGGCCCTCGTGGGGCCCCCGTGGGCCTCGATCCCCGGCCGCCTCGTGCTGCGCACATGTCTTGTGATCTTCGTTTAACAAGGCGCTTTCTGCAGGGGCATTGGTGTGTGTGTGTAATTATTACCCACGTGGATAATAAGACGCCTCGCGGGAGGCGCAGGGGGGCGCACGGGGTCACCCGCCACACTCGCTTGATCACCCGCCACAAACGTGTTTCTTCGACCGGGTAACACTAACGCCGCGCGACCATCAGATCCCCATCACCAACCATCGATGAAAAAAAAAAAATAACGTCAGACCCTTTTTCAACTTACCCCAGAACTTGTACCAAAGGAATAACACACCCTTTTCGGCAAATGCCGCACATGGTCTTGTCGGTGTCGACACTCGATTCCCCACCCACTTGCTTATCGTGCGACCCTGTGTTCGCCGAAATGGGAAGATGCCGTGTGCCAAGCAGCGTGCTGGCACATATCGGAACCGCTAACACGCCACCAGCCAATGCATCCTCACGTGAGCGGTAGCGAAACCTGTCTGGGACGCTGCCAAGAGTGCGTAAATGGCATAATTTCCTCGGCCGGCCTTCTAGCGGCTGTTTCGAGATAAGACTTGAGCCGCACGCCGAGGCCTTATCAGTGGAATTTTTTTTTTTTTTCGCTGCATTCTTCCCTGATTCTCCACAAACTATTTAAACATCCGTTGTCTCCTCGTTGTGGCAGAGAGTTTCGTGCCGTCTAGTTTGGCACACACAAGAATGAGCTCGTACAAAACAGACTTCAAAACAGAGAACGTTGTCGAGGTTTCCGCGGCCGAAATGGACGCGGTCTCCCACGACCCAAAGTTCGAGCAAACCGTCCACCGGGGCCTCAAGTCCAGACACATCCAGCTGATTGCGCTCGGAGGTGCGATCGGCACGGGTCTGTTCGTGGGAAGCGGCTCGGGCCTGTCGACGTGCGGTCCTGCGGGACTGCTCGTGGGCTACCTCGTTCTGAGTATCTTTGTTTGGACCATCATGAACCAGCTTGGAGAGATGGTTTCGTTCATCCCTGCGCCGGGAAAGTCCACCATGTACGCGCTGTGCGGCCGGTACACGGGCAACAAGTCTCTTTCGTTCACTGCGGGACTCAATCTGTTCTACGCACAGGCGCTGATCTCGCCGGCCGAGATCTCCGCGTCCGCGTTTGTCATCCAGTACTGGTCCGACCTCAACGTTGCGATCTGGATCAGCATCTTCTGGGTCAGCATTGTGGCCCTCAACTTTCTTGCGGTGCACTTTTTCGGTGAAGTTGAGTTTTGGATCGCCTCGATCAAGATCTTCTGCATCACAGGGCTCATAATCGTCGGTATCGTGATCTTCTTTGGCGGAGGCCCATCACAACACCACGTCCTGGGCTTCCACTACTGGAAGCACCCGGGCGCCTTTGTCGAGCACCTCACCGACGGAAACACAGGCAAGTTCCTTGCGTGCTGGACCGCGATCATCAAGTCTGCGTTTGCGTTCATTCTCTCGCCCGAGCTTATCACCTCGTGCGCTGCCGAGTCGGTGGCTCCTCGGATCAACCTGCCAAAGGCCACGAGCCGCTTCATCTACAGACTCATCTTCTTCTACATCTGCGGAGCGCTCGTCATTGGCGTCGTTGTCGGCTCAAACGACAGCAGACTCATGTCGGCGATCGACGCAGGCTCCTCGGGAGCCGCCGCGTCGCCGTTCGTCATTGGCATCCAGAACGCGGGAATCAAGGTTCTCAACCACATTGTCAACGCGTGCATCCTCACGTCCGCGTACTCGTGCGGAAACTCCCAGCTGTACTCGGCCTCGAGAACGCTGCACTCGATGGCGATCGACGGCCAGGTGCCGGCCATCTTTGGCAAGTGCAACAAGGCTGGTGTTCCGTACTACTCTGTGGCTCTGGCGGCCGCTATTGCTCTTGTTTCGTACCTCAACTGCTCCAACTCCGCCTCGGTCGTTTTCACGTGGCTCTCCAACATCTCCACCGTTTCCGGCTTTATTTCCTGGATCTTTGTCTCCATCACCTACCTGCGCTACCGCAAGGCCCTGGCTTACCACGGTCTCGACGACCGCGTCGTTTTCCGCCCGGCTCTCCAGATCGTGGGCGCGTACGCCTCCATTTTCTTCTTCACGCTGCTCTCGCTCACCAACGGCTACGGCGTGTTTTTCGACTTCAACGCCTCCGACTTCTTTGCCGCCTACATCACCCTTCCGATCGTGGTTGTCCTGTATGTTGGTCACATGATCATCACCAAGAACTACCGTCTGTTTGCTCCTCCCGAGGAGATCGACTGCATCACCGGTCTCGAGGACGCCGAGAAGGAGGCGGCCGAGTTTGTTCCTCCTGTTGCTCGCAACTGGCTTGAGAAATTGTGGTTTGTCATTGTGTAGCTCGAGAAATTTCCTTTATAGTGTAGCTCGCTAATTTTTTACCCCGGATTTATGAAAAAAATTTGAAAAACTTTTATTAATTAACTGACTAATTACTAATCTTGTTACGACAACATGAAGCTGCCGTCCGGGTCTGTTCTCACTGCGACCGCCTTGCACTTGATGAGGCTGGTGAGTGCTTACAACGGGTTTCTGCGGTTCATGGATGAGGAGTTGAGGAGTTTGAATTGTATTGGCGGGTTTGAGCTGGCAGTGGCGACGGGCTACCAATGAGCTACCAACGAGCGAAGCGAGGTGGTAGAGAGCGAAGCGAGGAGGTAATTAGTGCACTTCTCAAGGTTGACTACGCACAAAGTCACCAGGACTGCCTATCAGCTTAGCCCATCACACTTACTCACATACCACCTAAAAACTAGCGCAACAACCCCCGTCTCACTCTCCCCAAGTGTCCACTTTGATCCAACTATATCATCTCAACTATATATTTATTCAATACAACCATAATTCGTGCTTTTTCATTACATTAATTTTTTCTTTGCTCATCGATAAACGATAAATTCAGTATAACACAGCGATAAACTCAATATAACACCTCCCAAACTTCTTAAACTTCTCAAACTTCTCAAACTTCTCAAAACTCCACACTCCTCGCGGATGACTCGCTTCGCTCGTCATTCGCTCGTCATCCCCTCGTCTACAAAACCAGCTCCTCCACCTCCAGCCCGCAATCCTTACACCTCCTTCTTACCATCCCCTCGTCCCCCACAGGCTCGCCTCTTCCCCAGTCATGAACATGCCGTGCGTCACGGTCCCCCTTCAACTTGCGCGTAAACTCCTCCGCACGAAGCTTCTTGCGCATCTCCTGCAACCGCGTGTTGAATCTTCTGTCCCGACGCTTCACACGCATCTCCTCCCGCCGCAGCCACTCCGCGTCCAAAGCCTCCGCAGAGCCCCACTTCTTGTACGCATACTCCTCCACCTGATACCGCAGAAACAGCTGCATCTTCGAGTACGTCCCCGAGTGCGGATTCGACTTGATAATCCGCCGGAAAAGAGCCTCGTCCCGCAACTCCGGATCCGTCAAAAAGTAGTCCTCTCGACACTCCGTCTTGGTCAGCAACGAGTACTTCTCGGGAAATTTGTTCTCGCACGCTTTGCAAACCCGACACCCAAAAACCTGGTACATCTTCTGGTCAATCTCCACCGACTGACACTCAAAACACTTGGGTGCGTTCGCCAGGTCCAGCGGCGGAGCCGCCTCCGCCTGCCGCTTGTTTTGCTGCTCCTCCTGCCATTCCTCTAGCGTTTTCTCCCCAGAAACAGCGCCACCGCTGCCTCCCGTCTCCTCTGCCAAAAACCCACCAAACGTGTCTGTCATGGTGGAAAAATCGTACTCGATGTAGTCGCTCTTCTTCACCGACGGCCGGATCCACTCTTTCACAGGCCCTCCTGCCGTCCCGGCAGCAACAACCGCCCCTTTCGCCGTCCCTTTCGCCGCCTCTACGGCCTTTGCCGCCCCCGCGTCTCCCGCATCGCGCAAATTCCCCTGAGCAAGCCCTTCTCGAAGACTCTTTCTGCTCAGTGCCTTCTCCCTATTCCGCTCAATCAGCGCCTGTTGTTCCGCCGTCAGCGTGCGAGCAGGCAATTTCTCCACTGCCGGCACCGCAGGCGTCGCTGATGCTTCTGGTGCCAACGGCGCCGCTGCCGGGGCCGCCGGCGCCTCCCTGGAACTCCCCTTCAATGCCTGCTGTCTCTGTCTGATCCGCTCCAAAGCCCGAGCCCTGTTTTCTGCCTAAACCTGTTAGAACCGTCGTCTTTATCGTCGCAATCAACTCCACCATCGCCCGCACGCTCCACTTACTATCTGTCTCTGTCTATCCATCGTGCCACCTCCCCAAATCTTCTTCACCGTACGATTGCTCCAGTTTTATATTCTTGTCTATTTTTTTCACTCTCTTTTTATTCTCTTTTCTCCTTTTTTTCTTAAAAGCTAAGAAAAACTTCTTTTGTTCTACTATCTTTACCAAAACAACCCTCTGCAAAAAACAGCACGTTTCCTGCTATTTATACCTGCCATCGCCCGCAGGCGCTCACACAACACACCACGCAGTCACGTGGAACTCTCCTCAGCGCTTTTCCAGCTCCAAAAACACTACAAACACGCAATTTTCCAACACTTCTAATCCCCTTCACGCCCTCTCATGTCGGACAACAACGGCAACACCGATAGACCGTCCCTCACAGGCCACAATCTGCCGCCACCAGCCACCCCGGGGACTCCAAGGCGGCCAACAGCAACTACACCAGGCACATCAGGACTACTCTCCCCTACAACGCCCCGGCGATCGAAAAAAAAGGTGGTTTACAGCGACCGCTACATCCCCAGCAGGACTGGGGTCGATCTCCAGGCCGCGTTCAGTCTCGCAAGCGAGCCCGTCGCGCTGTATCAGGGCTCATCAGGCTCCGTGGGCGAGCTTGGCCGCCCGCAGGCCCGCAATATCGGAACCTCCATAGTGGAGAGCGAAATCGACTATCTCAGAGAAGAGGAGGCCAACAGGACGTTTGATGCCGTTCTCAAGTCGGAGATCTTTGGCGATAATCTCCCAACGGCTGCCGGCAGTGCATCCACCACGGCTGCCACTGCGGCAACCGCCTTGGGCTCCGTGGCGCCTGGATCGAGCTCCTCAGAGCACAACTCGCAAACAACGCCGCCAGGCTCCAACAACGGCTCCCAAATACATCTGGACGCCGGGTCCGTGCGTGTGCACGACGAAGGTGTTTTGCGGACGCCGCGGCAGGCGCGGAACCTGTTTACGTACCAGTCGCCGTCCAAAACGAGGCCGCCGTCCTCGTCGCTGAACGTGCAAAACGAACTCTACTCGCTGAGTCCTGTGCGCGCAGACAGTCAGCGACTGCTGCTATCGGCGCAGAAAAAGCCGCGGTCGATCTCGAAAGTGCCGTACCGAGTTCTGGACGCTCCAGAGCTCGCAGACGACTTCTACCTCAACCTGGTTGACTGGGGATCGCAGGACGTTCTCGGGGTTGGCCTTGGCTCGAGCGTTTATCTATGGGACGCTGCGAGCGGGTCGGTGAACAGACTGTGCGATTTGGGCGCAAGCGACACGATCACGAGTCTGGCGTGGATCGGCGCCGGAACGCATCTTGCTGTCGGTACGAGCTCCGGGCTGGTTGAGATCTGGGACGCGACAACTAGCCGGTGCACGCGGACAATGACTGGCCACACGTCGAGGGCCTCTTCTCTGGCGTGGAACCAGCACATTTTGACGTCTGGGTCGCGGGATCGCACGATTTTGCACCGTGACGTTCGAGAGCCGTCTCATTACATCAAGCGGCTGGAAAAACACAAGCAGGAGGTTTGTGGGTTACGGTGGAACATTGAGGAGAATAAGCTGGCCTCGGGAGGCAACGACAACAAGCTTTTTGTGTGGGAGGGTCTTGGCGAGGAGCCGTTGTTCAAGTTTACAGAACACCAAGCTGCGGTGAAGGCGATTGCTTGGTCGCCCCACCAGCGGGGAATTCTTGCCTCGGGAGGCGGGACTGCAGACCGACGGATCAAGATTTGGAACACCATCACTGGGCTGAAGATCAACGATGTTGACACCGGTTCTCAGGTGTGCAATTTGGCGTGGTCCAAGAACTCTAACGAGCTTGTTTCTACGCATGGATACTCCAGGAACCAGATTGTGATTTGGAAGTACAACACGATGCAGCAGATTGCGTCGTTGACGGGGCACACGTACCGGGTTTTGTATCTGGCGATGTCTCCTGATGGGCAGACGATTGTGACTGGGGCTGGCGATGAGACGTTGCGGTTTTGGAATGTTTTTGAGAAGAATCGGAGTGATAATGGGCCGTCTTCGGTGCTGTTGGATGCTTTTATGCAACTGAGATGATGATCGGAGCGAGAAGGAGCGGTGTGGTTTGTGTGTAATAAAGTAGATAAAGCACAGAACAGTGGTAATTGAGCGAGATTTCTGGAGTAGGGCCGGGCCAGTGAGGGCGAGAGGGACTAAACGTTGAACCAGTTCAGGAAGAAGGCAAAAATGTAGAATGAGGGAGAAAATAAAAAGTTTTAAAAAATAAAAAGGAGGGGAATTGCAAGCTGGAGAAACATGAAAGGTGACACAGATTTTGGGACGTTATTGGGACGTTATTGGGATTTTTGGCCGTTATAGACCGGCCAACGAATCAAGCAAAGTGGTTTGTTAGAGGACGGAACTAATTTCCAGAAGGCTGCGAAATCAAGAGAGTGGCTAGCGACCAGCGAGACTTGGGCTGGTGGGTACCAATCTTCAACTCGATGTACACCCAATACTCCTCTCGTTAATTGCTCATCCAATCATAGCATTCAATCATAGCATCCAATCATAGCATCCAATCGATACCACCTTTCATTAGGTACACTCACAATCTCATCTCTGTGAATTCTGTCTCCCCTTTGTTCGCCGTTCGCGTATATAAATATTTTTATTTCCTTGTTTTGAAATCACTTGTTCTCCCATCGCCCTCTTCTCACCGCTCTTCCCGTTTCCCCATCGCCGCCCCCATGGACCCGCCCGTCACCCTCGTGCTAACGCCGATTCTGGCGACGCCCAAGATCTCAATTCTGGCGCTCATCACTGGATACTGCTACAAAAAGTTCCCCCCCAGAAGCGTGCCCCCGATTCTGTCAACACTCGTGCAACTGATCGAACACTCCGACCCAGAAGAACCCGACGAGCTCCGCCAGGACCTCATCACGGTCTTTTTTCCCTCGCTCAACGAGATTCTCGGCTTCATCGAGCAGGCTGTGCGCAGCTTCTCGGCCGAAAAAGGCTCGCAAGATCCCGCCTCCGTCGAGCAGGACGTGGCGGAAATCCATAGATACCTGCTCACATCGCTTTGGGAAATCACCACGCTCGATACGTTCCACGACTTCATTGCCGGCAGCAGCCGACTGCTTGTGGAAAACCAGAAAAAGCCCACGTTCGCCGCCGCTACTGCTGCAGCCCCCGCAAAGACTCTCACCTCCACCAGCTTCCTCGGCCGTTTCGTGTACAACATCTCGGTCGCATTCGAGGTGCTCGTCTTTGACGAGACGGCCGAGCTGTGGAACACATTCAGAAAGTACCGCGAGGAGAGCCGCAGCGTGTGGCAGGAACTGTGTCCTTCGGCGTCCCACTGCAACGACGGCATCCTCGCAGAGGCAGACCTGATGCGCCGTATCCTCGAAAACAGCGGCTTCCACGACTCTTACACCTCTTCCACAACACAGGTCATCTCGCAGATTGACCTTGCGCAGATGCTCGAGCATCAGGTGCAAATACTTCAGAAATACTCGCCGCCGCCGCCGGAGTCGGTGAAAAACATCCTCAAGCTTCTTTCCCAATCGCAGCGCGGGATCATCCCTTCCGCCTACTACATTGAATACCTCGAGTGCTGGAAACAGTGCGACTACGAGGGCTCTTTCAACGCGCTCCACAGATACTTTGACTACATGATGTCCAACAGACAGCAGTTGTTCTACCACTACGCCCTGCTCTCGCTCGCTACGCTACACGCCTCGTTCAACTCGGACGACGAGGCCCTGCGGGCCATAGACGAGGCCATTCTTGTGGCGCGCGAAAACAAGGACCTCGACTGTCTCAACTACCTTCTCACGTGGCTTTTCAACTTCCTCAAAGACAAGCCCCATCTCTACTCCAAAGTGAAAAACCTCACCACCCGCGACCAGATTCTGCAGTTCCTCAAGATCAAGACCAAAGAAAATAGAAACTGGATACTTCAGTCTATGGCATACCAGTACCACGCGCTGCAATTCATGCTGGACGGTGCTCCGCTGCGCAAAGTCCTCGAAAACATCACCAAGGCATCTTACATCCTGCTCAACTTTGAGATCGGATCCAACGTCAAAACCACTTTTGTCAGAAACTGTCAACTTAGTATCGCCAATTGGAGTCGTGTCGGCGTTCCGACGCTTGCTGCGCTCTACACCGATGTGGCTCTCGATGCTTGCGGTTCCGGCCTCAGCGTTTTTGACGAGCTCACCATAAACATGCGCAAGGCCATTCTTAGTTACGAGATGGGCAACGTCGAAGACGCGCTCGAGTTGTTCCAATCTTACGAAAAACTCGTTGTCGATGACATTTCGCTTATGAAATTGTGGCAGTCTCGCTTGTTGCTGTTGAAAACCGATCTTTGGTTGAAGAAGTGCAGGTACAAGCCCGTTTCCATTCTGCTTGGCAAGCTCCGCGGCCAAATTAACGAAATCAACGACCAGGATCTCCACCACGAGCTTGAGTTCAAGACCGCTGTCTACGAACTCAGCGTCAACAACTGTGACGAGGCAATACGTATTGTCTCGCGGTGTCTCACGAGCATCAGCGAGGACGACCACGCTTACAATCATCTCTGGTTCATTGAGTTCCAAATTCTGTACGCTCGGATCCTCACAGAGCACTCGCGCGTTTACGAGAGGGCTTTGAGTGTTTTGCTCGATGCACTGGCACTGGCACACGAGTCTTCTTTGATGACACTCGTGGTGAAGAGTTCGCTCGTTCTATGTGACCTGTTGCTCAAAATGGATCCTATGAATTCCGCCAGCGACGTTGAAGACATTCTGTTTAAAATCATGCCCCTCGCGCTTCAGGTGGGCAGTCTTTGGCTAAGCTCCTACGGTTACTATCAGTTGGCTAAAGTGCTTTCGATTAAGTTAGTTTCGTCCGGCAATCCAGACAAAACGTTGTTCAATACAGTGCTCGAGTACCTCGAGTCATCCATCACGGGATTCAAAAAAATTAACGATCTCAAGATGATGAAAGCCGCGCTTGAAATCGAACAGCAGATTGCAGAGTTCAGCAGCTATCAGGAGCTCACAGACCATGCAGCCACGAGTTTGCGCCAGCTCGATGTGAGAATGCAGGAGGAAAGTGAATACGCTGCGTGCTGAGTCACCATGCGAGGAAATCGCGGAACTTGTCGGCGACTTGGGCCGTTTTTCGAAACGCCTTGACTCTGTCGTAGTATATGGAGCAATCTTCGCTGGTGCAACTCAAAGCGGTGTCCAACGGCGCGTTGTTATTTTTCATGCTTTTCTTGACGCACTCTTTGCAAATGGTGACGATATCGTTCAACTTGAGCTCTTTGGTGCGAACAGCAGTCTGCATCTGCACGAGAGTCTCGAGCTCGTTTTTCAGACACTCGTTGCAAAGTTTTTTGTTGTGGCGAGTTTGGTCTATGACCGAGTTGCAATTGAGACAGCACGAGGAGTTGACCAGTGTTGTCTTGAAGTTGAGCTGTTCAAAGTTGGTGCCCATGTATCTGGGCAATGATTCATACCATTCGTTCACGTC